>JADLSH010000322.1:0-77500 GCA_016169945.1 Trachythela sp. YZ-2020 | reverse complement strand
ATTTAGCATGTTGTCATGTCGTGAGTTTATTATTTAGTTTATATATTTACTTTTTTCATACCAAAAATAATCAATCTTTCAGCTGTCAAATGATACATTTTTGTTTCATTGCTCTAAACTATGGCTAAATACGATACGATCTTTCTAATTTCGACCAATTGCCGTTCGAAAACGCATTTTTCCAACATTGGGAGTTGTGTGCAAAGCTATTGTCTGCCTATTTAGAATTTTAGTAATCTGGCGTAACTCATCGACTGTTTATCAAGTCTTGGTAAATTTAAAGAAAATTCAAATTGCAATTTAACAACGAAATTTAGTGGTTGAAACATTTTACGAAACAGGAAGTTTGCAGACTGAACTGACAATGCTGAACGTTTCACAAATAGGCAACCATCATTTGGTGAAGTGGTCGAAAATTCGAAGGGCGTTCAATTCCCAAAGATGGAAAAATATGATTTCGACCACTCTTTTTTCATCGAATCGTATTGGGCCATTATTGATCGCAGTAATACAAAAAACGGTGCATTTTACAGCTGAAAGCCTTATCTTTATTTGCGTGAAAAAAGTAAATATATAAGTTAAATGTTATGCGCCGACAGCATTCCAAAGTTGGATTACGTTTTTCATTCACCCTGTATATATATAATGAAGCTGCAGTGTTCGGGCTAAATTGCGTATCTTTGTTTATAGTCTTAATGTCATTTTAGGGAGAATATATTTCACAATGGTCTAAAAAATCACTCTAATGTTTCTCATGCATTTGCATAATAGTCTCAATATTGAACAAGATAAGATTAATAGATAGAAGGTATTGAGGACAGAGTGATATTGGTCGTTTGAACCGCCGGCAACGACGATCAACCATTCTTTGTTATTATGTTGGCTATACCTGCGAGCAGTATAGTAGGTAGTTTTCGAGTCTTATTTTTGAGAATGTGCGAGAGTGTGCGAGCGTGTGCAACATCATTAACATAATGTAGGGGGAGCATTACGCAATTAGCATAAACATTAATTATACAACTCAGATTTCGCTGAGTTCAGCGTTTTCCGTTTTTCCCAACCTGATAATTCCATAAACATAATTTATAATAAAGTACAATCTATCGAATGCTTATATTAGAGATATACCTCTTCTACAAAGTTTTCAAGCGTTTATTTTTAGTAAAGCCTATACAAGCGAGATTTACAAACATTGTCGTTTTGTCGTTAGAGACATAAATATTTTGATGTATTTGTTGCTAATGTAAACTATAGACACATTTAAGTCAAAGGGTTTGTTTGGGCGAAACAATCATTAAGCTGAACCATCACAATAGCTAAGCGTCCGTGTAAAGTCCCCAAGCGCCGTGTTCCAAACACACAGTCCGTTTCTACAACGAGTAAATATATTCTTGTATCTAATATCACCATATACGAAATGGCTTAGACAACTAATATAGCGACGCTTAACCAAGTAAAATATTATTACCTTATACGAAGTAACAACAAGCGGAATATAGCTTTCTAAAACGAGAAGTTCTTAAAGTTTAATCGGCATAGCTAAGGTCTTGTGGGGAAATACAAATATATGTTTGCCAAGCGAATGTATAAACATAGTTCTTAAATAAATTTAAACCTTACAAAGTTCCAAGCGTTTTAGATGTAGTAGAGGATGAAAAGCAGTGATTTGTAGGTTTGTAAGTCTTTGTAAATCGTTAACGGCGATTTGAATAAATTGAGAATATATAATTATAGAACGCGAAAATATTGTACATACAGCACACACAGAAATAATTTTTAACATCGTTAGTAAGGTCTACTCCTAAGAGCATATCGTTAAGGAGTCTTTTATTTCTTTAAAGAGTTCTCATATTTTTTGTCTGTCTTCGGGTGATAATCTTACAATATCTTTAACTTTCATAGGAATATATTTTGGTCTCTCGTGAAGCAGTCTTTGTTTGAAACCTTCTCATTGCTCTGGCGTCATCATTGCTAAATCTTTAGGTCTTCAATCTGAAAAGTCTACCCAATTAAATCTAATTTTAACCAAGTAAATAAAGTGCGCTCTGGGTCTGCTTCTAAGAGCGTATTATTCTTAAATTCCATCACCCGCTTCGGTGTATATATATTGTCCGAGTCAATCTCGTAGCTTTTTCATCTTTTGACCATAACTTTACATTTCTTTAACCCATACCATTTCAACATGACTATGACTATGACTATGACTATGACTATGACTATGACTATGACTATGACTATGACTATGACTATGACTATGACTATGACTATGACTATGACTATGACTATGACTATGACTATGACTATGACTATGACTATGACTATGACTATGACTATGACTATGACTATGACTATGACTATGAATATGAATATGACTATGACTATGACTATGACTATGACTATGACTATGACTATGACTATGACTATGACTATGACTATGACTATGACTATGACTATGACTATGAGTGAATCATTGAATCCTAAGAGTGAATCATCGAATCCTAAAATTGAATCATTGAATCCTAAGTGTGAATCACTGAATATCGAGCGATGTTAGCTCCATATCGAGCGAGCCAACCTCCATATAGAGCGAGCGTAGCTTCGAGCCGAGCTCTAAGATGTAAGGATAGGCCCGAGCCGAGCTCTAAGATGTAAGGATAGGCCCGAGCCAAGCTTAGTATATATCTCCGAACCTAGTATATATACCTCCGAGCCTTATCTTTATCTTCCTTAACTTCCTTACCTTTATCTTCCTTATCTTCCTTATCTTTATCTCCTGATGTTTCTTATCTTCCTTATCTATATCTTCCTTATCTTTATCTTCCTTATCTTTATCTTCCTTATCTTCCTTATCTTTATAATCCATGACTATGGCTATGACTATGACTTTAGTCTATGACTATAACTATAGTCAGTATAGTGACTTATGACTATAGTCTATGACTATAGTCTATGACTATAGTCTATGACTATAGACTATAGTCATTTATAAATCTCGCGACAACAAAGTATGCTGTTGTTTTGTTGCACACAAAGTATGCTGAACTCAACATAATGACTGTTTTGTCCAAACTCGCCTTGCAAATCATTATGATGTCAATACATAATTAATTAATGATGTATTGACGAAAAATACCACGGACACAGGATGACAGTCGTTCAGTGAGTGAACGCCCTACCGGCAACGTTAAAAGGAACAAGAAATCATACTTTAGTTTTGTGGAGTTATTTATAGGAACAATGGACGGGCGTCCATTTGTTGAGCCTTAACATCTGAATTAGGCATTGAGATCAATTACACAATTATGCTGGCCGCTCCAAATGAAATTACCATTAGTTATATTATACTTACCAAGAATGTTTTGCGATTTGCTTAATACTCGGTCGGTTTTTTGGATCCATGGTGAATAATTTGGTTAGAAGATTTTCCACATCTACAAAAAAAAATACGTATAGTACATTAATCAGTTGCTGTCTTCTATGTCGCCGACGGTTGGTGCCGAGCGTTTTGCGACATCGAGGAGATTTGGTAACATATATAAAGATATATCGCCATCGACCAGCGACAACGTTGCGAGAAACAAAAACAATCGTTTCTTGCGACGGTCCTTCGACGGCAACCTTTTGTAAGCTCGTTGGAAAACAAACAAAAATGGTCGAACATTTTCATGATTTCCTGATTAAAAGGAAATGCTGTCTTTTATTAGAAAAGGAATAATGATTAGTTAACAATTTGCAGCTGAGAGCAAAAATGATTTTATGGCTGTCGGCAATATACCGACTGTCCGCAATATACAGGGTATATAAAAGAGTAATCCAACTTTTGCATGTTATCGGGCGTTAGGTATTGGGTATATCGACTTTCTTTTCCCATACAAATAAATATTAGACCTATAACTTTCAAATGACGCCAGTTTTTGTATCAATGCAATTATATGGCCAAATAGGAACCGATTTACAATGGCTGGAGCAAATCTTATTTTCCTGGGTATTGAAATTATTATTACTTTGGAATCAAATTCAAGTGTTTTAAAAATATATCATAAATGAATATGGGTTATTAAATTTCAGTAGCTTTTAAGATAGTTTAACAAAATTCTGCGTTTAAAACTTTTTACGAAGCTGGACGTTCGCAGAGAACTTGTGATGTCTGACTTCACAGATAGGAACTTTCATTTAGAATAAATTGACAAATATTTGGAAACACTAAGAACAATCTTATGCACAGAGTTTTATTATTGACAGGATTTATAAACACAGGTTAGAGACCGAAAATTGACGCATTGAATTCACAAAGATGTTTTCTATATCCAGTTTTAGTTTTTGAGATCAGTAATTGTAGCTAATGTAGGATAAGAAATGTACTTTCTGTCAGATAAGTTATCTAACTTTGGTAATCCTGATATGACATCTGAAAACGTTGTATAATCGATGCGTATGCGGTGATCTACCATACAACATTTCATACACTATAACTTCAATGAACCGTACTGCCTCTTTTGATGGATTATATTGCCCATCTAGAATATATTCTGGTGGCATATTGTTTGCAGTGCCTGGAAATAAATATAAGAAATAAGATATAATAAATGGTCTGTACAAACTTTTAGAATTAAATTGCGATGCAAAGGGACAGAAACAAGGGCGAAAATGCTTCTCAAAAAGTAGGGCACGATAGTTATGAGGCATGTGACACATTTAATGTTTCCGCACTTATAGACACTTCACGACGAAGCCTAACTTAGGTCTAAACATTAGGGGTGTGGGTACGTTTTGCCAGACGAAATGGCGTGGTAAAGGGACCGGCCAAAACCAAATTGTCTATTGAGGTCCCATGCACGGCCGCTGGGATTGACAACCCTTTCAACACGTTTATCCGTCAATACATGGTGCTTACTCACCAGAAAATGTGTCAAATAGTTGGCCAGCTTTGGTTTTGCGCCAATCCAAAATCAATTAACTTGATGTCATCTGTATCAAAGTCATAGAGAATATTCTCTAATTTAAGATCACAATGAACAATGTTCTTTTTCTCCATCGAAAGTACAACATCAACCAACTGCGTTACGCATCTTTTTGTTTCGTCCTCCCCCACTTAGAAGATGGGACAGATCTTTGCAATTAGTTTGTCTTTCGCAGATAATTACAAATCCATCAGGAGCTAGATGTTCGTAATGCATAAATTTAATGACGTTTGGATGATCTTTCATCTTTTTCAGGAAGTAGACTTACCTAGGTACTTGACTTAGGTCTTTGTCCTGAGGAAACACAATTGTAGGGATAGAGAAGGTTAAAATTCGTGCTCTCTTAACAAAGACCGCGGAAGCATCTCAAAAGTATGGGGCACCGAAAAAATAGGCACCTATCAGTGGCACACTAATTTTTGACGTGCAATCCCGATTGTAAAACGTAAGGAAAAACATTGTAGGTGTGTTCGACGCTATCCCCCCTGAAAAAACTTGAGTTTCTGCAACACCATTTACTACATTCTGAGTCATTTTATTAACATAATTTAGAAAGTTATAAGTACATGAATCTTCACATTGATTGGAAAGGGGCACTTTCAGACTAGAAAATAGGGCACTTTCATTTCAGAAAATGGGCAATATTTTGAAAAAAAGTGCGGGGGGCGGGGGTGCACATGCCTCGAGTGGCTCCCTGGTAGCGCGGACCCTGCCTCTCTTTTTAAAGTTCGTCGATGAATACATGCTGTAAAACACTGGTAATTGCAATTACTTAGTCTATTACAATTCCCTCCAATGTGTTCAAATGCATGCAATAACACGTGTTCTATACATTGATAATTATTTTGGAGATTGATGGACCTATCATTATTCACCTTGCAATACTCATCAACCTAGTTGTATTTTACAAATTTCACAGCAACCTGAAATGAAGAAAAAGTAGCCTATTTTATAGGTGCGTGACTTTAACAACCTGAGCAACAGCTTGGGATAATGAATGGCTATATTAAAGCATCTCGGCTAGCGTTTCAATTCAAATTACAATTGTATTATTGACTTTTCCTGGTAAAATAAATACAACGCAAATACAGGTTCCAGGCGCGGTAAGCACGCTGTCCCTTGCCTGTAGCTTAAGCTGGCTATACATATAGCTCTTTGAGCCGTAGGGATTAACGTCAGTTGGGTAATTTCGTTTTGCTTGATAAAGCCATAACTGACAAACTAACTAACATTCGGAGACCTTTGTCCATTCGATTGTAAAACCTGTTAAGTCTTTGCGTCCACCACACGGGCCGAAACTCGTTGTCCAGCTATATAGATTTCTAAATTAGGAATTCCCACCCACCAAAATAATAAGGCTCCCCTATTTAGGGGATGAAAAGTATTTACACACATTTTCCTGCACCTACCCTATTAGGACTCCCATTTTCCCAAAAGGGAAATACATGCTTTAGAATTATCAATTTGCTTAGAATTCCGGCTATTTTACTACGTTCCTTATTCACTGGTTCAGACCAAATCAATAAAACCCTACTCTAAAGCAAGCCCTTGCTACTACGTAAACGAAGTCTAGGTTTCCCCAAGGTTCTGCAGTATTTACTATTTTTATCGTCGAGAAATTGACTTTACACCCAGAGTACTTTGCCCTCTGGATCACTGCAAAAACATGACAACCTTCCCGACAAAATCGAAGGCTACGCAACTGAAGTGACCACCTGAGCCGGCGTCTTGTCTCCGAGCCGGCGCGAAGCGCACTGCGAGGGTTCTAATTCCGCTTGGGTATTTACACCCGGGTATGCGACAACGTAGCGGAATGGAAAGTCGTCCGCCATTATGTCATGGACCCTACGTCATGGACGGTCATCGACGGTTTTCTACTTTATGCGCATGTGCGAATTTAGGCCGAGATAATTTTTTTTTCAAAAATTGTTTTGTACATTGTTTTGTACTCAGGAGTCGGGAAATAATGCTGACAAATAAAGTCTTCAAAACAAGATAAATTAAAATTTTGTAGAAGACTTTCACTTACTAAAGTCAACACGAAAAGAAATCAGTCAAAAGACCGAGAAAGGACCGAGGAAGGTTTTCGAGTAAGTGTATTTTGTCTGTCTATTTTGTACACTTGCTTTTGCAGTTTTACCGTCAATTGACATGCACTATAGTTTGAGGTTTTCAAAATGCGTTGTTCATCCTGCCGGCCGCCATATTCGAGAGGCATTCAACCCTCCCCCCCCCCGAACAATATGGCGGCCGATATTTTCGGAAAATAACCGGCATAAGAGACCCTTGTTATTTTCTTTATAACGGTTTACCTTGAGTGAAGTTGTGATTAACAACATTAAATAGTTAACTTGAATTTTTGCGGCATTTTTATATCTAAAAATGCTCGCCATTTTGAATGTTTCGGTGACCATGGTTACAGTGATCAACTCAGTACTTCATGTTACAATAACTTTTGGGGAGTTTAATTGCTTGGTTCTAATGAGCGAGGGGGTTCTCCAGGAATGTTTTTCTCGTTTATAATTATGTAATCATGCATGTAGTATCATCAATTTTCCCTAATCACGTTGCTTTTTGAGCTGCAAATTTGAACAAGAGTTTCTCCATCAACCACTTTAGTTATACAGTGTTTCATAACATATTGTAACGGTGTGACTTGGTTTTCTCGGATTATATTGCATTTCAGGAGCTTTTCTCGCAAAATATTGCGTTTCTTGACTTCATGGATACTTCAAAAAATATTAAGTAGATATCATGCTAATAAATTGAAGAATAGATTGTGCAAGAAGAAAGACAATTCTGGCAGTAACAGTGGAAAATTACCTTTGAAATCAAAATAGCAGAAGTAATATGGAATGTTATTGCCATATAGTGTTTCCATATTATATTGCATAGGATGGCTATGGAATGGCAATTAGAAAGTCTAAGATCCATATTATTTCAATAGTAAGGATTTTGTATTCATTTTAGTAAGGTTTTTTTATTTCAATAGTAAGGTTAATTTAGCCTATTTTTCCAGTTCGACCCGATCTCATAATGGATTACCATGCCTTCGATCACGACATTTCATAACAATACGTTTGGAATGGAAAACTTGGCACGATCCGTTTCCAGGGACAGAGTGAATTCAAGCAAGTTAGTAAAGCGAGGTTCATGCTCACCATTTTTCGGCGAATATACTTTTACCTTACATCGCTCTGCGTCAGAAATTGCGTTACGGAAGTTGCTGCAAAAATTGCCTCGTGTAACATGGCCTTTAACACGCTACGCGAATTTACGCGTACGGCTTCGTATTTAAGCGGTCTCGTGTGAATATGACTCTTTACTTCCTAAGCAACGTACCAGTTGTTATGACAAGATATTTTCCAAAACTTAAATATTAAGAGGTCTAGAATTGTCTTATGTTCATTGTTCAGTTGACTTGGTTAATTAGAGGTTAATTATATTCATATTAGTTCAAACTTTAGTTAATTTAGCATAAATTATGTATCACGTGACTGAAAGAGCGGGAAAGTAGTAAGCACATGTTGGACAGGAATAAAGCGATATATTGAGGATGTATTTGTAAAGTAGAAGGCCAAAGAAGTAAGCTATTGTATGTTTTTATGTTTCTTAAGATAATAATTTAGTTGTTAATGTTTTGTATCTGTATTTGTATATTTTAGATCGAATAAAATTATTAAAATTGTAGTCAGAATTTATTATACGATATTTGGAACGAACGGGGACTACTTTACAATGCGGATTCTGAATTCTGATAAGCCACAAATTCGATTTCTGCTGACCAGGGCTTAAAGGAAAACAGATAAATGACGGAGGTATCAAAAGAAGCGTTAAATGGAGCGAAAAGGAAACGAAGATGTGCGAAATCGAGCGTGACAAGGGCAGGAAATGGCTTGGATTATTTGTTGATAAACGAGAGGCCTATACCGGAAGTAGAAGAATCTCTAGCGAATTTTGAAACTGTATTTAAGAATTTGGTTGAAAAACATGATGAGTACATAAAGTTAGTGGACAGTGATGAGGAATTTTCGGCTGAAGAGGACTGGATTGACGATTGTCAAAGGAAATATATGCAGTTAAGGATCAAAACAAAGGATTATTTAAAGGAAAAGCTAAAAGGTCAGTCATCAGATACTGTTAATGTTGAGATAAATGTTAATCACAGAGGGGAACAAGAACAGGAAGCTAACCCGGGGTCAGTACAAGACCCATCCCCTGAAAATCAAGAGAGTACAGGTGTGGGTGAGGAAGACACTGCAGAACAAGTGCATACAGCTAACCCGGGGTCAGAACTGGGCCCATCTCCTGAAGGTCAAGGTCAAGAAAATGTAAATTCAAGTGACAATGTTCATTTCAGTTTACCTTGTCAACCTGTATGTGGCTATAAAATGGAGAAGCCAAAAATGCCTAAATTTAGTGGTGACTGCAGAGAATACAGTACATTTCGGGATGATTTCAAGCATGCAATTGAATCGAGATACAGTAAGCGAGATTGCATGACATATCTTAGGGCTTGTCTACAGGGAAAACCCCTTGAACTTATCAAAGGAATTGGGACAGATTATGATGGGGCGTGGCAGTATTTGGACTCGATATATGGAGACCCCAGATTTGTGTCAGATCAGATAACAGAAGATCTGTCAAGATTTAAACCATTGAAGGACGGTGAAGATTCGAGATTTTGTGATTAGGTGCACTTAGTCAAGCGTAGTTATAACACAATGAAAGGAGTGGGTAGGCCCCATGACCTGGACAACAATCATATGCTATCTTTGATTGAACAAAAAATGTGTGTAGAAGATAGAAAGATATGGGTTTGTGAATTGGAAAGAGAGAAAAAGCCAGCAAGCTTACAAGGTCTGATTACCTGGTTAGAGACGGAGATGAAAACAAGAATGCGGGCTAGCGCCCCGCTCAGAAGTTCGGGCTCAAAGTCTATCAATCAGTTAGCAGGGGGAAAGCCAACAAGATGTTGGATTTGTAACAATTCAACTCACTGGGTAGACCAATGCGAAAAGTTTAATTCCATGAGTCCAGAAGAGAGACTGAAAACAGTAAAAGAAAACCATGCTTGTTTTAGTTCTCTTAAGAAGGGCGGACGTGATCACAGAGCATCGAACTGTAGCAGACGAAGACAGTGCACTCAGAAAATAAGCGGCATTCAGTGCAAATATTATCATCATGTTCTTTTGCATCCAGTAAAACCTCCAGCATCTGTGGGTGTTGCATCAGTAGGGAATAATATCACCGTGGAAATAAGTGGAAAGAACAATCAACGCAAACATGGGAACATTCTACTTGATTCGGGCGCACAAATTAGTCTAATATGCACGGACACTGCCAAGGACTTGGCATTAAAGGGAAAGGATGTTTCAATAACCATTAAGAAAGTAGGCGGCGAAGAAGAAGTGTTGGAGACAAAGTCATATCAAGTTCCTATTACGTCGTTAGAGTCTGGAGCGAAGTTTATGGTCAAAGCAGTTGGGATACCACATATTAGCGATGACATTTCATCAATTGATACGGGCAACATGGCGAAAAGTATTGGCGTTTCTGACATGAGAATTTACAGAGAATGCGGCGCAATTGATATGTTTATTGGGATTGACCATGCGTATATGCATACGGGAGATTGGAAGAAAGTCGGTGACGTGGTCGCGAGGCATTCACCTCTTGGTTGGGTTATCTTTGGAGCGATACCAGGTTTGCAGCAAACGAGTAGAGTATTCCACGTTCACTTCACCAGACCGATAAATCTAACAGATTTTTGGACGAGCGAAGCAATGGGAGTTGGTCAGCCAAATACCGAAATGTCAAAGTTGAGCAAGATCAAGCAGGAAGAAACAAAGTTAATTGAGCAAGGATGCAAGTTGGTTGGAAAGCGGTGGGAAATGGCGTACCCTTGGAAAAGTGATCCAAAAAACCTCCCTGACAACCGAGAACAGGTGGTAAAGAAACTTGAAGCAACGGAGAGACGGTTGAAAGAAAACCCAGAACATGCGAAAGATTATCAAAAGCAAATGAAACAAATGGAAGAACTTGGTTTTGCGCGAAGGCTTACGGAAGAAGAAATGAGAAATTACAAGGGTCCTGTGCACTATATTGCACACCACGAAGTTGTTCGACCAGATAAGAAAAGTACACCAGTACGAATCGTATTTAACTCGTCATCAAAATACAAAGGACATTGTCTTAACGATTGCTGGGTAAAAGGACCTGATCTTTTGAACAACATGTTTGGAGTTATTCTTAAGTTCAGAGAGCAGCCAGTCGCTGTAAGCGGAGATATTTCCAAGATGTACCACAGAATCGGAATTTCTGAGGAAGATCAGCATGCACATCGGTTTTTATGGAGGGATATGGACACAACGAAACCACCAGACACTTATGTAAAAGCTGTGTTAACTTTCGGACACAAGCCGGCACCAGCAATGGCGCAAATCGCACTGAGAAAGACGGCCGAACAAGCAGAAAGCTCTCATCCGTACGCAGCTGAAGTTTTGAAAAACAATACTTACATGGATGATATTTGTGACTCCGTGTCTACGGTCGAAAGTGCACAGCAGCTGACGAAAGATTTGGACGAAGTCTTAGATAACGGCGGGTTTAAAGTAAAAGAATGGTTATCAAACGAGGTCCTAGAGGAAAACCTACCGTCAGAAGAAAGCTCGAGTGTAAAGGTGAATCTGAAGAAAAGGTTCTGGGCGTTGTTTGGAATAGCAGCAAGGACGCTTTCACGTTCAAAGTTAAAGTTAGCGAGTTACCAAAACCGGAGCAAGAGAATGTAAGCGAGTTGAAGTTAACGAAGAGAAAGATCCTCAGTAAAGTGGCTCGTGTATTTGACCCAATTGGATTTGCAGCGGCGTTCCTGATTCGTGCGAAAATAGGTTTACAACGACTTTGGCAGCACGGGTTCGATTGGGACGAAGAACTTCCGTCAGAGGTTTCAAAGTGGTGGATTGAGTTTTTTGCTGAAATCGAGGACTTGAATGTCGTTTCGTTTCCACGAAGTTTAACACCACTGAACACTGTTGGACTACCGACACTTTGCATTTTTGCAGATGCATCCCGTGATGCATTTGGAGCATGTTCATATTTACGTTGGAGGAAGTCAAGTGGCAGTTATGAAAGTCGGTTTATATCAGCTAAGTCGAGAGTTGCCCCTCTTAAAGAATTGACAATTCCTCGCCTGGAATTGCGGGCAGCAGTTATCGCAAGCAGATTGTACAAGGTCATAATCGAAGAGTGTCGTTTACAGTTTGAGAGAGTTATATTCTTTACGGACAGTATGATAGTCCTTACGTGGATACGTAGTCAGTCGAGAGGATTCAAACCGTTTGTATCCAGCCGAGTTACAGAAATCCAGACCAATTGTGATCCGTCAACCTGGAGACATGTACCGAGCGAGCATAATGTAGCTGACGACTTATCGAGAGGTATTACAGCAAAAGATTTGGAAAACCGGTGGAAGATTGGTCCAGAATTTCTAAACCAATCAGAAAAAGAATGGCCTGAGCAACAAATGATGCCTATTGATCTCAAAGAAGATGAAAAAGAACGTCGGAAAATCGAAGCCATTTTCTCGTTAACCATTGTATCTACAGCAATCGACGCAACGAAGTTCTCAAAGTGGAAAAGATTAGTCAGAGTCACGGCGTGGATTTTACGGTACATACGAAACCTGCGTGAAAAACGAAAGCCGAAGGATGATATCGACCCGTTGATAGCTGATGAGTTGAAACAAGCGGAAGAGATGTGGATCAAGACAGCGCAAAAGGAGTTGCAAGAGCGTGTCAAGAATAAAGAGTTCAGTACGCTTAGTCCATTTACAGATGACCAAGGAGTTATAAGAGTAGGCGGACGTGTGGATAAAGCTATCGTGACGTATGATTCGAAGCATCCAGTACTGCTTCCAAAGAATCACCATATTTCGTAACTGATTACCCAAAATGTTCATCTGTTTGGTCATTCCGGAGTAGCTGCGACGGCAGCGAAGGCTCGAAGAAAGTTTTGGGTTATCGGAGTCCAAAAATTGGCAAAGTCGATCAAGAAGAAGTGTATTTTCTGTAAGAAATCCCATCCAGAGCTCGAGACGCATTATATGGCCGAACTGCCAAAGATGCGATTGATGCCTCAGACGCCTCCATTTTTCCATACAGCTTGTGATTATTTTGGCCCCTATAAAGTCAAGATTGGAAGAAATAAAACCACTAAGCACTATGGTGTTTTATTCACTTGTATGAACACGCGTGCGGTTCATCTAGAACTAGCAACTGATTATTCAACAATGGAACTCATTCAAGTGCTGCGTAGATTATTCGCGATTAGAGGCTACCCTTCAATAATGCTCAGCGATAATGGAACACAACTAGTCGGAGCAGAGAACGAACTGGCGAAGATGATCGAAGGTTGGGATGTTCAGAAGCTAAAGGAGTATGCAGCTGACAAGAGAATGGAGTGGAAATTCATCATACCGAATGCTCCACATCACAACGGGTGTGCTGAATCGTTGGTTAAAAGCTGCAAAGTAGCCCTTAAACAAGCTATGGGAGATCACCTTCTGACACCGTTTGAACCATACACTGTCTTATTAGAAGTAGCAAATCTCGTAAACCAGCGACCAATTGGTAAACCAACTAACGACCCTGATGATGGCACATATTTATGTCCAAACGATCTTTTACTGGGCAGAGCTTCATCGCATGTTCCACAAGGACCTTTTCTGGAGACAAAGAATCCTCGGCATAGAGTGGAATTTCTGCAGAAGTTTATGGATTCTTTTTGGAAAAGATGGACGCGAGATGTCTTCCCCTGTTTGGTTTCTCGAAAGAAATGGGATGTCCAGCGACGTGATGTGAAAGTGAATGACGTTGTGATGATGGTAGATTCTAATGCGATACGAGGTAACTGGACAATCGGAAGAATTGTTGAAGTGCATCCCGGTAAGGACGGCAGAGTTAGAAACGTTACAGTAAAAACAAAAACGGGAATGTATAGTAGACCGATCACTAAGATCGCGGTAATTCACGCCGCGGACAGCGTATAAAATGAGAACTATGTCCTCATTGGGGTGGAGGATGTTCAGTTGACTTGGTTAATTAGAGGTTAATTATATTCATATTAGTTCAAACTTTAGTTAATTTAGCATAAATTATGTATCACGTGACTGAAAGAGCGGGAAAGTAGTAAGCACATGTTGGACAGGAATAAAGCGATATATTGAGGATGTATTTGTAAAGTAGAAGGCCAAAGAAGTAAGCTATTGTATGTTTTTATGTTTCTTAAGATAAGTAATTTAGTTGTTAATGTTTTGTATCTGTATTTGTATATACGATATTTGGAACGAACGGGGACTACTTTACAATGCGGATTCTGAATTCTGATAAGCCATTCATTACGGAGTATATACACAGAGTCACGAGAATCACGTAGCTGAAATGATTTCTAATTTATCTCACCTTTCGTAAGTGCTATCTGGAATCGTACCGGCAAGAGATTGAAGCTGTAAGTAAAAATAACAATATTACAACATTTATTAATTGCACGATCTAGTGACTGGTGTGCAGATACGATAGATCCTAAGAATTTTGAATCGCTTCATGTCGTTTAACTGATAAATTTGAGTGTCCGGATATTGCCTCAATAGGTCCTTTGCATAAAGGTTATAATATAGTACTGGATGGCGTGGAGAGCTACAGTAAGAATTCTAGAACTATGAGTAGGGTAAAAGTGCGGGTTCTGGAACGGGCGGAGCAGCCGGAGCAAGGCACTCCGCCCATGACGTCATCATTTCTTAAGTGTTTTAATTTATTCAAACTCACGTTAATTTATTTTAGCTTACTACAGTGCCAATGGCTTTTCCTAACATTTTTGAAACGCTGCCGTTTGTTTATCTACAGTTTTCATTTTATTTCTGGCTACTTTGCCGCCGTTTATCTACAGTTTTTAGTTTATTACATACAAGAATAGGAATGATGGTAGCGCTCGCTATATATTCACTAAAGTTAGCTCTAATACTTGTGGGACGTAGGTAATGACATCATACGCATGCGCACCAACATAATTTGTAAAATGTAGAGGGTTATGTTCAGTTCACTCTGAGATTCATTTATTTAAGCTTACTACGGTGCTAATGCCTTTTCTTGACGTTTTTGGACCGCCGCCGTTTGTTTATCTACAGTTTTTAGTTTATTTCTGGCTACTTTGCTGCCGTTTGTTTATCTACAGTTTTTAGTTTATTCTGTGGTTTATTACAGGCTATTTCGCTGTCGTATGTTTATCTACAGTTTTTATTTCTGGCTACTTCGCTGCTGTTGTTTATCTACAGATTTTAGTTTATTTCTGGCTACTTCATTGCCGTTTGTTTATGCACAGTTTTTACTATTTATTTGGATTGTAAGATAAGCCACACTTAAAACGTTTTACTTATAATAACTGATAAGTGTCTATCTATTTAAATATAATAATAATAATAAATATTTCCCTCAGTATTTTTTAACATATGGTCAATCCATGAAAATGTATGTATGGTAAATAATAAATATACTTTCTCGTCACAGCATGGAACAGGCAAGAACGAACACGCTCAATGAACATACATCTCAGTTGTTAGTGCGCATGCGTATTACGTGTTTTATTAAATAACTCTCCCACAATCAAACGGTCGACAGTTCATCGCAAAAGTTCCTAAAGAGTTATTGTATCGAGGTAAGATCTTTAATAATAGTTTAATCTTTT
Organism: Trachythela sp. YZ-2020; assembly: GCA_016169945.1. Lineage (NCBI taxonomy): Eukaryota > Metazoa > Cnidaria > Anthozoa > Malacalcyonacea > Clavulariidae > Trachythela > Trachythela sp. YZ-2020. Next base: position 61,799 of record JADLSH010000322.1, on the reverse strand, counting down.
TGTGTGTGTGGGGAAATCGCTTCTTGGTCTACGAAGTACCAAGTAGTTGCTGTGCCCTTGTTGGCTACCCATGAAGAAAGTATCTGAGGTGCCCCTTGGGAAAGTCTAGCAACGAACGGGTTTAGTTGACCACAACAACTTACCATAACAAGTCTCATAGCAGTTTGCTTACGTAGAATTATATTAAAGTAAACTAACAGTTTACTCTGTTTGCAGAATGGATTACGCTTGCAAGACTTGTTCGAAAAAGTTCACTCAGCTGAGAAATTTAACTCGTCATGAAAGGTCTGTTCATGAAGACAAGAAGTTTGTTTGTGATCAGTGCAGTGATTCATTTACACGGAAAGATGATTTGAAGCGACATCAGAAGCGACACCAAAGAACCGTTACTCATACCTGTAACAACTGCAGAAAAGAGTTTCACCGTCGTGATAATTTAGTGGAACATCAAATTCACTGTCAAGGGAATCCTTTGAAAAGAAGATGTGACGAAGGCGATAGTAGTCGAGCCCCAAAGAAAGTACGGGATGATGTTCAAGTTGGAGAAGGCGAACCAGATAGTCAAGTTGAAGAAAACGACAACCCGTGCAGTTCAACAACAGCTTTCGAAGATTCCTTGAAGAAGATCGAGCTGAAACCACGGAAAGATCAAAAGCAGGACTTGTCTCACTTCTTACGTGGTAAGACAAAACCCATATTAAATCACCTTTCCAAAGAGTTGGTAGAGAAAAGAGGCATTAAATTGTTTATCAGCGTTAAAGTACGGTTCATCAAACCTAAACCCGATGGTGAACATGTGACTACCGAAACCCACTTCCGCAGTCTCTGCATGAAAACAGTAAATCAGCACGAACTGCATAATCAACTAGAAGAAGCCAAGCAGAAAATCACCAAGTCGCTAGTATTATTTCAAAAAGAAGGAAGTGGTTGGGTACCAGACGAAATCCTTCATCTTGACCTGAGTATAGCCCAGTATACTCCAGTTAAAGGATCCAGTTATATCCCTCTTCCCAGCAAGCTAAAGACCAAGAAAGCCATCATCAACATCAAGAATTCTGATAACAAGTGTTTCATGTGGTCGGTCCTCGCCGGTATCCATCCTGTCTCTCGTGTTGCTGAACGGTTATATCATTATCAGCGGTTTGAGAGCGAACTAGATTTTACTGGTATTGAATTTCCTGTTACGATTGACAAGATTGGAAAATTCGAACATCAGAACAACGTCTCAGTCAACGTATTTGGCTTGGAAGACGTACTCTTTCCCTTGTATATTACAAAAGAACACTTTGATACCCACGTGAATCTATTATTATTCTCCCAGGGAACAACCAGACATTACTGTCTCATCAAAGATCTGAATAAATTCCTGTACAGTCAAAACCGTCATAAAGCTCGAATGTATTACTGTCGTTACTGTCTACATGGATTTATCCGAGAAAATCTACTCCAAGATCATGAGCCCCAATGCTCGCAACACGGAGCTCAACGCATCGAGCTACCAAACGAGGACAATGCATTTCTATATTTTAAAGATTACCATAAGCAGTTGAAAGTCCCGTTCGCGATCTACGCCGACTTCGAAAGTCTTACCACCAAGATCGATTGAGTGACTTCAAACCCAGAGAAATCTTGAACGGAGAAATATCAACACCATCAACCTTGTGGATTTTCGTACCTTGTAGTATCTGACTATGACAAGTATTCGAAACCACCTGTTGTTTATCGTGGAGAAGATGCAGTCGACAAGTTCTTGGAGTGTTTAGAGGAAGAGCAAGAGTGTATTCAAGAGAAACTTGATTTTGTTGAGCCTATGCGCATTGAGAGAGAAGAAGAGCAAATGTTCCAAGACGCTGTAGACTGTCATATTTGTGGGTGTGAATTGGAAGCTGATCGTGTCCGCGACCATTGTCATCTCACCGGAAAGTTTCGTGGAGCTGCACACAATGACTGCAACTTGAACTATAGTTTTACCGGCCGAATTCCCGTCATTCTTCACAATCTACGCGGTTATGATTCTCATCTGATCATGCAAGGACTTAGTAAACTCAAATATAAGAAGATCAACTGTATCCCGAATAACACCGAGAAGTACATCTCTTTCTCCATCGATAATTTGGACTTTATTGACTCTCTGCAATTTATGAATGCATCGTTGAAGAAGTTGGTATCGATTCTGGCCAACGATGGTGCTCATAATTTCCCAACTCTAAAGAAATACATTGACAGCGATAAAGTGCCTTTGCTGCTGAGAAAAGGCGTCTACCCTTATGACCATATGGATTGTGTGGAAAGATTTGAAGAGCCAACCCTACCACCAAAGGAGTCATTTTACAACATACTGAACGATGAACAAATTTCAGATGAGGATTACGCCCTCGCAACGAGTGTGTTTAATGGCTTCGCGTGTCAGAACATGGGTGATTACCATGACTTATACTTAAAGTCAGATGTTCTACTTCTCGCGGATGTCTTTGAAAATTTCCGAAGCGTGTGTCTGAAAGCGTACAACTTGGATCCTTGTCACTTCTATACGAGTCCTGGTTTGGCTTGGCAAGCGTGTTTGAAAATGACTGACGTCGAAGTAGAGCTACTGACTGATCCAGATATGTACTTGTTTATTGAAGACGTCCTCCGTGGTGGAATTTCGATGATAAGTAATCGATTTTGCAAAGCCAACAACCCCTATGTTCCTAATTACGATTCCACGCAAGATACCTCGTATGTGATGTATTTCGATGCTAACAACCTCTACGGCTGGGCTATGTCGCAACCTCTTCCAACAGGTGAATTCGACTGGCTAACCGACCAAGAGATTGCAGAACTTGACATCACAGACGTTGCAGATGATAACGAAGAAGGCTACATATTAGAAGTGGACCTTCACTATCCCTCCGAATTACACGATCTCCACAATGATTACCCTTTAGCACCTGAGAAAATGAAGATTTCCCCAGAGATGTTGTCACCATATTGTCAAGAACTGTCGGAATGTTTGAATCTTCGTGGTGGTGCTGTGCCTAAATTGGTTCCAAATCTTCAAGACAAGACCAACTACGTGGTCCATTACCGCAACTTAAAGCAATACCTGGCACTTGGTATGAAATTGACAAAGATCCACCGCGTTTTAGTATTCCAGCAAAGTCCATGGCTAAAGACCTATATCGATTTTAATACCGAGAAACGAAAGTACGCAGCAAACGACTTCGAGAAAGATTTCTACAAGTTGATGAACAACTCGGTATTCGGTAAAACCATGGAGAATTTGAGGAAACGTGTCAACGTCAAGCTCGTCAACAACAAGGCTAAACTATCCAAATTAACAGCATCCCCATCCTTTGACTTCTTCCGCATATTTTCCGAGGACTTAGCAGCTGTGAATTTGAAGAAGACAAAGCTCTATCGAAACCGTCCCATTTACGTTGGATTCGCCATTCTAGATCTTTCCAAAGTACTCATGTACCAGTATCACTATAAGTATATGAAACACAAGTATAACACAAACGCCAAGTTGTTGTTCACAGACACGGACAGCCTCTGTTATGAGATCAAGACTAGCGACGTTTATCAAGACATGCTGCAGGACATATAACTTTTTGACACTTCCGAGTATGCACAAGACCATCCATTGCACAGCCTAACGAACAAGAAAGTCCTTGGCAAGATGAAAGACGAAACGCATGGCATCCCTATCCAAGAGTTCGTTGGTTTGAGACCAAAGATGTACTCTATTCTCTATACCGAAAACGACAAGCAGGTGGAGAAGAAAACGGCCAAAGGAATAAAGAAGTCAGTGACGAAACGAAAGCTTCGACATGCAAATTACAAGGAATGTTTGTTTGAGAAGAGACAGACAATGGCTAGCATGAATCAAATTCGAAGCGAAGGCCATGAAATCTACTCGATCAAATTGAATAAAATAGGTCTTAGTCCTAATGACGACAAACGCTATATTTTAAACGATGGAATGAACACGCTCGCTCATGGACATTATGAAACCAGAAGAACATAAACCAAGCGAAATGAAAACTATCGTATTGTTTGTGATAAACGTTTTATTATTGATGATAACAAAACACTTTATATTAAATACAGTAAAAAGTTTTAAAGTTATACATGTTTAAATATTGTTAAAAATACAGTTGAAATAAATTTGTTTAAAATGTTTTCTAAGTCCATTTATTTTCGATCTTCAGTTTGTGGTAATGATCCAGATTTACCCCTGTCTACTCTTCCAACAGCATGATTTACTTTTGCATTTTTTGGCGTTAAGAGCCAAGCTTCCTTTGCGTTTTGTTCATTTATATCTTAGTACAAGAAGTTCTTTTTCGATTCCTTTACACCAGGACGTCTTTCCTTCTTTCCTATCACGAACAATTACCACTTTGGATCGTTTGAACACCATAGAAGGCTTGTTTGTTTGCTTACGTAAGCATTCCGGCCTTTTGTGCAATGTGGTTTTATTTTGACGTTTAACATTTCTAAGGCTTCTTCTTTGATCTGAAATAGCTCTTTTTCGATCCGATGGTCCGTTTGTTCTAACTGATTTAGCGCGTACCGAACCAAAAATGTTTCTTTTTGACGATCTCTTACGAGAAAGCGAATTGTGTTTACTCTTTCCAGGCATGTCTTAAACTGAAGACACATTTTAAAACCGTGTTACTTTATACAAATACCACTATGTTTGGACAAGAGCGACAACGAAATAGTTTTCGCGAAGGTTGGAAAATGTTTTCAGGAGTTTTGTAGGGACCAGTCTGAGCACTCCAATAAATTTGTTTCTTGATATCGTAGAGTGTTAGCGCGGACAAAAAAAAAAGCAGTGCGCTTAAAGCGAAAAAGAAATATGTCCGAAATTACTCTAACGTAGTTCAGCTCAGGTTGTTTTGACTGTAATATTTGGCGTTGGTGTTTGTGTGCGCATGATATTTTTCACTTAAAAGAAGGTAATTTTCCTTAAACTGCGCGAATATTTTGAAAGTTATGCAATAAGTGTGAGAAAACAACAATGAATACCTGCGTAATTTCCCTTTAACTACATGCATAAACACACAGGTTAACGTTTGAAACAATTTATTTATTTAAGTATAACAATTTGGCACAAATAAACAGTTATAATAGCAGGCTTTTGTGGGGAAAATATACGAATGTGCGCAAGTATTTATGCCAAAAAATGCAAACAAGCAGAGTAAATTACAAATATCAGCCCGCGTCGCTTAGTTGAATGCATATATTTTTTGACATGAGAATAATAATAATAGGTTATTGACTGAGCGTGAGGTCTGTACAGTGAAATATCGGACCGAGGTTTTTAGTACGACTCGCGATCAGCGAGCAGTGGTCCGTACTAAAAAACAGAGGTCCGATATTTCACTGTACAGACCGAACAAATCAATAAACTGTTTATTATATGGCTCTTGAGATTGATTCTTAAATTAATTAAGGCATAAACAAGAATTTTTCGCCACCTTTCATGTTGAGACATGAAATGGCTTCCTCATTAGCTATTCTGTTACTCTTTTCGAACAACAACGGTTGTTTGGCACTTTGGCTTCAATAACGATGGGCATTGTTTTTTGTTTTTTTTAATTGCAAATTTTTAAAATTTAAATTTTTAATTTTTTAATCCGGGACACCGATCCGGATAACTAGTTATCCGGACCACGGTCCGGATACGGCTTTTATCGGACCGCTCGCTAGCCAATCAGAACCGCGGATTTCATAAAGCCATATAATAAAGACTCGGATTATAAGGTCTTTTTTTTTATTTCTATGAGTATAACAATTTACATGACAATGTGTATAATTACAGTCACAGCTATGGAACGTATAGACGATTGTTTTTTAAATATCCTTTTTATCTTTCATTCCGATGCTGGTCACTATTCTAGCACTCAGTCATTCGATTAATTTATATAGAAGCTCCACCATCTAGTTCTCAGTTTTGTGTTGTACGTGTGTACAAATTACGGGAAAAGCAGCCATGCACTTCATAGAGACATTGTCTGTTTTATTAATGCAAGGACGCTTCTTCTTCCTTGTGGAGCTTTTTACTCGTCTTTGATGTATATCACTGTCAGATTGTTCATGTCGTTCTCTTGCGACTCTAAGATATTCATTGAAGTTCGCTTCCATGCTCTCTTGTCTTTTCAAAATACTTTTCAAAGTTTTCTCGATATTAAGGTATTCTCTAGCAACGAGAGTTTCTTTATCATACACTGATGAATTTAATCTTTCTCGAGTAATATATTACTCCCTTTCTTCACAGGAATGTTGATGAAAGTCAGCCAAGTGTTTGGAAAATTTTAGCAAACTCTTTTTCCCACATATTGGGCAATCCTTCCGCGTTCGTGGCATACTGCAAACTGATTGCAATCTTTTGAAACACCAGTATAAAATGTGGGAACTGGGAAACTAGTCCTGATGGTCCTTACAGCGCCTCTGGTCTGTGAGGCTACAGCACGAAAGTTCTTCTGTAGTCCTTGATGGTCCCCTTACAGCTCTGGCCCTGCCAGGAGCGCAGCGCGAAAGCTCTGTAAGGGACTCAGGACCCTTTGCGGGACTTTGCGGACCTAAACAAATTTATTTCAACTGTATTTTTAACAATATTTAAACATGTATAACTTTAAAACTTTTTACTGTATTTAATATAAAGTGTTTTGTTATCATCAATAATAAAACGTTTATCACAAACAATACGATAGTTTTCATTTCGCTTGGTTTATGTTCTTCTGGTTTCATAATGTCCATGAGCGAGCGTGTTCATTCCATCGTTTAGAATATAGCGTTTGTCGTCATAAGGACTAAGACCTATTTTATTCAATTTGATCGAGTAGATTTCGTGGCCTTCGCTTCGAATTTGATTCATGCTAGCCATTGTCTGTCTCCTCTCAAACAAACATTCCTTGTAATTTGCATGTCGAAGCTTTCGTTTCGTCACTGACTTCTTTATTCCTTTGGCCGTTTTCTTCTCGATCTGCTTGTCGTTTCCGGTATAGAGAATAGAGTACATCTTTGGTCTCAAACCAACGAACTCTTGGATGGGGATGCCATGCGTTTCGTCTTTCATCTTGCCAAGGACTTTCTTGTTCGTTAGGCTGTGCAATGGATGGTCTTGTGCATACTCGGAAGTGTCAAAAAGTTCTATGTCCTGCAGCATGTCTTGATAAACGTCGCTAGTCTTGATCTCATAACAGAGGCTGTCCGTGTCTGTGAACAACAACTTGGCGTTAGTGTCATACTTGTGTTTCATATACTCATAGTGAAACTGGTACATGAGTTCTTTGTAAAGATCTAGAATGGCGAATCCAACGTAAATGGGACGGTTTAGATAGAGCTTCGTCTTCTTCAAATTCACAGCTGCTAAGTCCTCGGAAAATATGCGGAAGAAGTCAAAGGATTGGGATGCTGTTAATTTGGATAGTTTAGCCTTGTTGTTGACGAACTTGACGTTGACACGTTTCCTCAAATTCTCCATGGTTTTACCGAATACCGAGTTGTTCATCAACTTGTAGAAATCTTTCTCGAAGTCGTTTGCTGCGTATTTTCGTTTCTCGGTATTAAAATCGATATAGGTCTTTAGCCATGGACTTTGCTGGAATACTAAAACGCGGTGGATCTTTGTCAATTTCATACCAAGTGCCAGGTATTGCTTTAAGTTGCGGTAATGGACAACGTAGTTGGTCTTGTCTTGAAGATTTGGAACCAATTTAGGCACAGCACCACCACGAAGATTCAAACATTCCGACAGTTCTTGACAATATGATGACAACATCTCTGGGGAAATCTTCATTTTCTCAGGTGCTAAAGGGTAATCATTGTGGAGATCGTGTAATTCGGAGGGATAGTGAAGGTCCACTTCTAATATGTAGCCTTCTTCGTTATCATCTGCAACGTCTGTGATGTCAAGTTCTGCAATCTCTTGGTCGGTTAGCCAGTCGAATTCACCTGTTGGAAGAGGTTGCGACATAGCCCAGCCGTAGAGGTTGTTAGCATCGAAATACATCACATACGAGGTATCTTGCGTGGAATCGTAATTAGGAACATAGGGGTTGTTGGCTTTGCTAAATCGATTACTTATCATCGAAATTCCACCACGGAGGCCGTCTTCAATAAACAAGTACATATCTGGATCAGTCAGTAGCTCTAGTTCGACGTCAGTCATTTTCAAACACGCTTGCCAAGCCAAACCAGGACTCGTATAGAAGTGACAAGGATCCAAGTTGTACGCTTTCAGACACACGCTTCGGAAATTTTCAAAGACATCCGCGAGAAGTAGAACATCTGACTTTAAGTATAAGTCATGGTAATCACCCATGTTCTGACACGCGAAGCCATTAAACACACTCGTTGCGTGGGCGTAATCCTCATCTGAAATTTGTTCATCGTTCAGTATGTTGTAAAATGACTCCTTTGGTGGTAGGGTTGGCTCTTCAAATCCTTCCACACAATCCATATGGTCATAAGGGTAGACGCCTTTTTTCAGCAGCAAAGGCACTTTATCGCTGTCAATGTATTTATTTAGAGTTGGGAACTTATGAGCACTATCGTTGGCTAGAATCGATTCCAACTTCTCCAGCGATGCATTCATAAATTGCAGAGAGTCAATAAAGTCCAAATTATCGATGGAGAAAGAGATGTACTTCTCGGTGTTATTCGGGATACAGTTGATCTTCTTATCTTTGAGTTTACCAAGTCCTTGCATGATCAGATGAGAATCATAACCGCGTAGATTGTGAAGAATGACTGGAATTCGGCCGGTAAAACTATAGTTCAAGTTGCACTCATTGTGTGCAGCTCCACGAAACTTTCCGGTGAGATGACAATGGTCGCGGACACGAAGATGACAATGATCAGCTCCCAATTCACACCCACAAATATGACAGTCTACAGCGTCTTGGAACATTTGCTCTTCTTCTCTCTCAATGCGCATAGGCTCAACAAAATCAAGTTTCTCTTGAATACACTCTTGCTCTTCCTCTAAACACTCCAGGAACTTGTCGACTGCATCTTCTCCACGATAAACAACAGGTGGTTTCGAATACTTGTCATAGTCAAATACTACAAGGTACGAAAATCCACCAGATTGACGGTGTTGATATTTCTCCGTTCAAGATTTCTCTGGGTTTGAAGTCACTCAATCGATCTTGGTGGTAAGACTTTCGAAGTCGGCGTAGATCGCGAACGGGACTTTCAACTGCTTATGGTAATCTTTAAAATATAGAAATGCATTGTCCTCGTTTGGTAGCTCAATGCGTTGAGCTCCGTGTTGCGAGCAGTGGGGCTCATGATCTTGGAGTAGATTTTCTCGGATAAATCCATGTAGACAGTAACGACAGTAATACATTCGAGCTTTATGACGGTTTTGACTGTACAGGAATTTATTCAGATCTTTGATGAGACAGTAATGTCTGGTTGTTCCCTGGGAGAATAATAATAGATTCACGTGGGTATCAAAGTGTTCTTTTGTAATATACAAGGGAAAGAGTACGTCTTCGAAGCCAAATACGCTGACTGAGACGTTGTTCTGATGTTCGAATTTTCCAATCTTGTCAATCGTAACAGGAAATTCAATACCAGTAAAATCTAGTTCGCTCTCAAACCGCTGATAATGATATAACCGTTCAGCAACACGAGAGACAGGATGGATACCGGCGAGGACCGACCACATGAAACACTTGTTATCAGAATTCTTGATGTTGATGATGGCTTTCTTGGTCTTTAGCTTGCTGGGAAGAGGGATATAACTGGATCCTTTAACTGGAGTATACTGGTCACTTGATGGAGACAATCTTAGCATCGGAGATCTTGCAGATGTAGAAGGTCTGGCATGGACAGATTGGAAGGACCGATATAGGTAATTGATAAGCTTCCTCAGCATCAGCTATTGTCGGGAATTTATTCTTACTTTGGCTCTACATGCAGTTGCTAAATAGACATGTAAGCATTAAGCGTTAATTACAGGTACTTGGTGCTTTATTTTGTAATTAATTTAATGTTATACTACTTATATGGCGGCAGATAACTGCGCAATAACCATCAATCCGACAAACAACATAAGGAATCTCAGGCAAAATGTTCATCCGCCTGATCGGTACGGTTTTGTTGCACAATAATACTCTCAGAGGAACATATAGTCGTAAATATAGTAGTCGTAAATTTAACATTGCAATTCTTGTGGGCAAGAATATTATTGTTGGGAGATGGTGTAACGTGTTAATATAAAACAGACTGCTTCCGGACAGTTAGATATATATTGTAATAGGATAGGCCCAATCTGGGCAGAGTGAGCGTGCACTCAGGTGAGAAGGTTGCACATGTAAAGAGATAAAGATATTGTTAAAAATCGAGTGTGTGTTTCGTTGTTGTATTTCGACACGCTACACGAGCATGAGGAAAATGGCGCAATCTGATTGGTCGAGATATTTGCCCAGATTCGCCTAATAGGCTATCCGACCTCCTCTGATTTACAGCAAGATGGCAATATATCTGCCACGCAGATACAAAAACTCTAGTACGGATGACTGCAATAACTATAGATCAGTATTGCCGACTATATATGTAGAACGCCTAAATGATAACAACCTTTTCCACATGATGCAGTTTGGTTTTCGCCGCCAGAGATCGACATCAAACGCTCTCCTCCAGTTTACTGATGAGATCTTGAAGAACATGGAGAATGGCCAAGTGACAGGTGTGGTATATCTCGACATAAAAAGCTTTCGATACGGTTAATCACCGTGTTTGTTCTAATGTTAAAACTGCGTGCCGTGGGACTTGACAACTGATCCATTACATGGTTTAAATTTTATATAAGTAATCGTACACAACGAACAGTTCTAAGAAATTTCATCTCTTCTCCACGTTCAGTAAAGATAGGAGTCCCTGTATGCAGTGTTTTGGGGCCGTTATTCTTTTTAATTTACATTTGCCGCTGCCGACCTGCATGTAGTTATTGCTCAATGAGGATTTGAAAATTATCTGCGATTGGATGGAAGTAAACAAGCTGACCTTCAATGCTTCGAAAACTAAATTAATGGTTATTGGAGGAAAACACAGATCGATTTAAATATTGCAAAATAAATCAGCCTAGCCTGCGAGGCAGGCTCTTCGGGTATTGGGAGGGCGTAACGTAGGAAGAGCCTGCAGTTGCTTCCAATAAATAATTATTCGTTGGCTAAAGGTCTAAAGACATGTCAATCAACAGCAATTTATCAATATTCAATATTACCAACACGCCCAATAAGGAGTGCAAGAATTACGCGTCGATGGTTCGTTTATTTTCTCCGAAGGAATAAAAGAATTGGTCCATCTTATTTCTTCTGGTCGGTTGCTGGTATTTTTAAAATACGCGTTTGAAATTTGAAGCGAATCAAACAGCTGGAAGTCAAAGAAACGCGGTGGGTATTTTATGCATTTTACGAGCCATTTTATACGCCGTGTGGTTATTAATAACGCTCTGCAACTTTAGTAACGCTAAGAATCTTACATGAAAGAAAAATCGAATTTTAAAGTATTACTGTAAATTCACCACATCTACACATATTTTCATGAAATAGATGAGTTTCTACGCCTTCGAACGCCTTTCGGTTTCTTCGAAAAATATATTTTCTCAGAAAGCATATTTGTTTTGCCAAACAATTTGGTTGACAGCAGTTTTACAAGCTCCCATTTGCTTTTCTTGAACATCACAAATTCTTGCACATCTAATGCCTGCAGACTCAGCGTGTTACTAAAAAACATTGTTTTTTGAAAGCCGTAAAACAACTTTACTTTGGTTATTTTCTGTTTTCATGTTTTGTTAGGACCTTCTGCAACACGCATGCGTTTGTTTCTCAACTTCAGAAAAATTTGAATTTCATTTGATTGACGACTGTCATAAGAATCCGTGGGTCATTTGGGACAATCGTTTTCCAAGAAAACAAATTACGGATTTTAATGCTTCAAGTCGAGTGAAATCCGAATTCCGTTTTCCAGGAAAACAGAATAAGAATTTTGTCGACTAAAACTCCGAATGTCGTTTTCCGTGTACGAAAAACCAACGGACAGGAATTATTTTCTGTACATTTTGTGCTTCGGGAAATAGAGTAGGATGTTAAATTATTGTAGCATTTTCCGTTTTTCATTGTTTAAGTTATCCTTTTGCAGCCCAATTTCGTCTTCAAATCTTGCGTGTAATTGCGCTTTTTATAATAATTTTTAATTCATTTTAGTTCATTTGCCACTTCCAACTGAAATAAACGTCGTGTCCCTGGGAATGTAGCACTTGACTTATTCAATGGTATGCTCCAGGAATTCTGCAAATGACCTATTGTCATTTGATCATGCAGGGTGGTTCTGCAGTCGACACTGTAGAGAGAGCTGTAAACAGTTTGGAAGACAATCCAAATTTCAATGCGGGACATGGAGCTGTTCTCAATGAGATTGGCCAAGTAGAATGTGATGCAATGATAATGGATAGATCCACTTTGAATTCAGGTCAATGTGATTGTCAATAATATTAAACAAGTTGCGCTTTAAAAAATCACACCCGCAACATCCCACGGTGCACTTCAAACTAGTCTCCAGTCTCCGTGCACACGTTCCTTTTTTAATGTGACGTCACCGCCGCCTGCATATTAACGCATAGTAAGAGTCCTAGGGCCTAGGCTGGGTGCACATCCACAAATATCCTGTCTTCTGATCAATGTTGTGGGGATTATGGGCATTGAAGTTCAATGTAGTAAGATATAGTGTTTATACAAATGTCTCTTAGTCTAGTCAAAAGGTGTCGACTAACAGAGTGATCAAAAAACTGGACCATATTAATATCTACCCGCAGTACACCGTAGGTGTTTTGGTAGAGCTGCTCCCGATTAATCGATTATTTTTTGGCAATCATTTTTCTTAACAATAATCGGATCATTGAGAACAACCATTATGCGCAGCATAATATTTACCTAAACTTTCTTTCTGGAATTAGGAGAATGCGAACAAATAAGTATTCTCGTGCTCTCAGAACAGTAGAGTGGAAACATTTTTTGCGATGTTTACTTTTCGAAAAGTCACGTTTTCTCGTTAATTACGTCACGTTTTGAGCGTTTGATAATTTAATATATTCAATACGATTAATCGATATTAATCGATTGTTGACAGCCATTAATCGATTACGAAAATATCCGTAACCCGATGGGAGCAGCTCTATGTTTTGGAATAGTCTAGCGAAATAATAATGTACTAATGTACATTAAAATGTGATAAAACAACCTGCTTGCAGAACTGAGTAATCCCCGAGCCGGCGCGGAGCGCCGTGCGAGGGTACCAATTCCGCTCGCATATTTACACCCGGGTATGTGACAACTTAGCGGAATGCAAAGTCGTCCGCCATTATTTCATGGGCATTGGACGTTGGACTTTGGGTGGTTTTCTACGACTCAGCTGTCATTTTGCAAACTTTTTCAAAAAAAATTTTGTACTCGGGAGTCAGCGGGACATATTCCCCGAGCCGGCGCGAACCGCCGTGCGAGGGTGCTAATTCCGCTCGAATATTTACACCCGAATATGTGACAACATAGCCGAAAGCCAAGTCGTCCGCCATTATGTCATGGACCCTACGTCGTGGACGGTTTTCTACTTTATGCGCATGCGCGAGTTTAGGTCGAGAGAAAACCCTTTTCAAAAATATTATTTTTTGTTGGCATCTCACTCGATTGAATAATAGTTGAAGGGTTTTTGTAGATGGAAATTATCGAGTGTAAATTCTATACGTTTATTAGACATAACCAGGAACAGTTGCGAAAAATGCAACTATAGGTCCCTGGCAGGAATTGAACCTGCGGCCCTGCGATTCCGGTGCAGCGCTCTAACCAACTGAGCTACAGAGTCCAGATGTCGAGCTCTAACCACAAGTTCATGTATATATATGATGGTAATGCCATGTTAGGTTATGGGTAAATATTAAATTTTGTTGGCATCTCACTCGATTGAATAATAGTTGAATGTAGCTCAGTTGGTTAGAGCGCTGCACCGGAATCGCAGGGCCGCAGATTCAACTCCTGCCAGGGACATATAGTTGCATTTTTCGCAACTGTTCCTGGTTATGTCTCATAAACGTATAGAATTTACACTCGATAATTTCCATCTACAAAACCCTTCAACTATTTTTCAAAAATTGTTTTGTACATTGTTTTGTACTCAGGAGTCGGGAAATAAATAGAGGATATTACACGGCGGCGCGAAGATATTAATTTTATCTTCGAGTGGTGAAAACCATATTTTACGAGTGAGCGCAGCGAAGGAGTAAAATATGGTTTTCAACACGAGAAGATAAAATTCATATCTTCAAGCCACCGTGTAATGTTCTTTTTATTATATAGTCATTGACAACTTCAAACACAAAGCCATTGGCGGGAAATGATCACGTGATCGATATCTCACAAGTGAAGATATGGAAAATATGTTACGGCATAAAGTCTTCGAAACATGATATGATAAATGAAAATTTTGTAGAGGACTTTCACTTACTAAAGTCAACAGGAAAAAAAATCAGTCAAAAGACCGAGAATGGACCAGGTTTTCGAGTTTTAAAGCGTTTTAAACGGGTAAGTGTCTATTTTGCATACTTGCTCTTTCAGTTTTGCCGTCAATTGGCATGCACTATAGTTTATGGTTTTAGTCAAAATGCGTAGTTCATCCTGTGTGGTCAATACAACAATGAGTAATCTTACAAAGTGTTTTAATATTAATTCAAATGCGTTATAGAATAAGAAACAACATATTTAATCTCAAAAACTTCATAGTATGAAAATACTGTTCAAAAACAGTTGAAGTTTTACGACAATTTTGAAACGTTTTGTGAGACGTCTAAGATATTGAATTTTAGAGTAAATCAAAGCTAAAAGAGTACGTAATAACATAGCTACATCCTGCCAAAGTTTGGGAAGTCACAGATTGCCATTTTGTTTATATATGGTTGTTTTGCATCAGGGCACAACACAGCCGCATTTTAGAAACGTTTTTTGAGCTTTAAACACAAACAAGGCGATCTCTTACATTATAAGTATCCCATCTGTTAGCAATGGTTTAAAAACCTGTGGTATAAAGTATATAAACAAGTTATGTAATGAATATTTTCGTGCACGATAAAGTTATTTCATACAGATACATGGCTGGCTGTGTCTTTTTGTTTTCTGACTTTATCTATTTTTAAAACTTGTAAAATTTGAATAAAATCTGAAAAACTTTCCACCATAACCTTGTAAGAATAAGATTTCCCCGGAAACTTAGTATTTTAAGAAGATATAGGCTTCCAAAGTTGAAGAATTTGCAAAAATCGATTTGTCAAAGTTAATTTAACTGAAAATAGTCAAAATGCACTCCTCGAGGCATGTTTTTCCCGTTTTTCTCCGTACCAAACCGTTTTTATAAAGCCATTTCTTGTTAAAATGCTCTGGTCCTAGCCCATTTGTAAAAATTGTGAACGCTTTTGAAATTGAAAATCGCTGTTTTATTGCCAAAATTTGGGTTTTTCTCATCTAATTCCTGATTAAAAATGTTCATGACACTTGCCAGGGGTTCGCGCATGCGCAATTGGGCATTAAAAAATTGGGGACAAGATCACGCGCGAGTTCCACGTCTGTTAATCTTTAACCTGTGTCTGTATGCGGGATGCCAGAGGGTATCGATGCCAGAGCTAGGGTATCGTATACGTCATATTTTCAAAAAAATTCCAGTGTTCCAGTTGGTTAAAACATTAACAGTTTATGGCGTATCTTTAGAGGAGTGAAAATTTGGCAACCGGAGGGGTTGAACTAAAACAAAACAAATAATGATAATGAGCGCTAGCATGCATGCTTTCACGTTTTTGGCAAATGTCTAATATTCGGAGCGGGTTTTCAAGTTAAAACGGTTAGTTTTCATCTAAAGCTTGTTGTAAACTACAAACATTACCAGGTCGAATATATTTTGTCTTTTAGTTATTTTAAGATGTTTTTAATCGTCTATGAAATCCATTTATTCTGCGATGCATGAACTATATATAATTTTTTGACATTTGTTTTCTCATTTTCGGCTGCATGTAGAGTCGTAGATGGTCAGTTTTTCGCACCGCACGACGATGGAATGGCTCTTTGCTCTTATATATAAATGTTCTAGCAGTTGTGTTTTGTCGAATTGACTAGAGTATCTAGCTTGTGTTTCGCATCTGTTTTTACAAACAACTTGAGCCGGGGTGTAAAAAGAACTACACCGTTTCGACTCTTCAGTCGACTTTGTTCTGCTACTTTTAAACAGGCAACTACATTTGTATTTTTGGTTTTCAGGATTTTAAAATAATACTGTGTATTAATAATACAATTACACTGCTGGCTATTTAAAATCTTGAAATTTCATATTCGCATTGGTCAGTTTGCTTTTTTGCATTTCATATATTTATTGGTAAAAAATGTACATATCTTGTAGTCACTGAATTATGAGTTTGAAATTGTATTTTCATGTTTTAATATATTTAAACATTTTCTAAGGACAAGGTCAAGGACAAGGCGGCCGGCTAGGTGGTTTGTGCCTGTTTATAAAAAGTTTGAGTTTGCACAAATACCAAGTACGAATTTAAGTTTGTTTTAAAAAATAATGCAAGCATTATTGGTGTTGGTATTTTAAAATCCTGAATACTAAAAATACAAATGTAGTTGCCTGTTTTAAAAGTAGCAGAACAAGTCGACTCAAGAGTCGAAACGGATGTCGGAAATATTGTTATTTTTAGTAAGTTATTGTTGACTCCATATTAGGACATGATTGACACATACAAAAAACAGCTGATTAGTGATTTTGTAAGAGAGTTTTATATAGCGTGTAGCGAATACGCCAATGTGAGTTGTGAAAATTATATCTTTTATTTTGAATATTTGTGAATTGTTGTGAAGAGCGGCGCTTTTAATAGTGCATTCCGACAAAGTGGCACCTACCGACGCGATTTGAAGTACATTATGGAGAAATTACAGAAGGATTTAACGGGAAAATTAAAGCTTTTAAAATTTACGTTCGACAAAACAACAGATATTGTCATCAAAGCAAATACGGTCGCAATTCAACGACATCGCGAAGCATTGATAAAGGTTACAGCAACATCGAGGAAATCAAGTCGCAGATTTGAGAGAAGAAATTCGAACTAGGCGAGGACGATGAAGCGATTGCAAGTTGGAGTAAAAATATCGAAAAACAAGTCGAGGAAGTTGACGTGGAAGTCGAAAGACTACAGCAGTATTTGGACAAGATAAAAGCCGACGAAGCGAGCAAAGCGAAAGAAGCTGAACGAGCACAACAAATGCAGTTTGAAAAAGAACAATACGAACAAAAACTTCAATTCGAAAGCAAGGTTGAGGAAATCAAAAAAGGAAAAGCGACAACGAATTCGACAGCAAAGTCCAACACGGATCAAATACGAACCAAGCTTCCGAAGTTAGTTATAACCCCATTTAATGGCGCACCCACAGATTGGCTACGATTTTGGAACGTGTTCGAGGCCGAAATAGATAACAACAGTGATCTACCAGGGGTAACTAAATTCGCCTATCTAAAGGAAGTTTTGAAACCAAATGTTCGATCGACCATAGATGGGTTACCATTTTCAACGGAGGGATATACTAGAGCAAAACATATTTTGAAAACTAAGTATGGCAACACTACAGAGATTGTTAACGCTTATGTGCAAAACATCATGGCTTTACCTGTTATCAGTGGTACACAACCCGCGAAAATACACGAGTTCTATGAAAAATTGCTATTCAACGTACAAGCGCTTGAAACATTATGGAAATTAACAGAGATAAATGGTTATGTTCGAATGTCAGTAGACAAACTCGAAGGGATACTGGAGATTTACTACGAACGGATGACGACTGGAGAGAATGGGACTTTCCAAAGTTTGTCGAGGCACTGCGGAAGTGGACCGAAAGGAACCCATGCCTAGCACGAAAGAAACTGAATGAATACTCAAACCAAGGTGGATCTTCCTACAAAACTCAACAACGCACTTGTGTTTATTGTGAAAAACCAGATCACAAGTCAACCGATTGTAGCAGTGTAACCAAGCCTGGTGAGCGACGGCAGATTCTACAACGGAAACGTCTTTGTTTCAACTGTACCGGCTCAGGACATAGAGCTTCGGACTGTAAGAGTACTTCAAAATGTCGAATCTGTGATGCTAAGCACCATTCATCAATTTGTGAAAAACTGCCGAGTGAAAACTTGATGACAACTAATCAAGGAAACGAACAGCAGGTTATATATCCAGTGGTCGTTGTAGATGTGAAAGGAGTGAAGTGCCGTGCATTGTTGGATTCGGGATCTGGGAGTTCCTATGCTTCCATCAGTTTGCTCAAGCGGATTGGAGTCAAACCCATTAGTTCAGGAATGCGACAAATCGAAAAGATGTTGAGCACCACAACAAGAAGGATGGACATTTAAAATATCAATGTCAACTCGCTGAGTAAATCCTTTGCAATGGATATCAATGTCACCAAGGTAGAGAAGCCTCAACTCATGACCTTAAAGAATTCTGGTTATCAGAACCTCTTGGAAAGACACCTACATCTTGATGGAGTAGTCATGGATGACAAGGACGTTAAGACTAATTTACCTGTCCATTTAATCTTGGGAATAAGTGAATGTACCAGAATAAGCACAGCAGAACCGGCGCCTGTTGGGGGAGAATGGGATCCAGTGGCAACCCTCACCAAGTTGGGATGGACAATTACTTCACCTGGTCAGGAGTTTGATGTCTCAGCATTGTTACTTACTCAAACTGCACAAGTTAACTATGAGGAACTATGTAAATTAGATGTGCTGGGTCTTGCAGACTCATCCGCTTTCGACCAAAATGAAGTGTTCGAAGAATTTAAGGAACAATTGCAAAGAAACGAGAATGGATGGTACCAAACGTGTCTAACATGGAAGGGTGATAATCCACCTCTGGCTGATGGAAAAAGGGCCAGCTTGCGTAGATTAAGCACTCTAGTACGCAAACTCGAGAAAACGGGAAAAATCAAGGTTTATGATGCAGTCATGAGAGACCAGCTGGAACAAGGTATAATTGAGCGTGCCCCAGACACAGTAATCGGGCAAGAATGCTACATCCCTCATAAAGCGGTGATCAGGGAGAAAGCGGAGAGTACAAAGCTTCGTATTGTGTATGATGCTTCGATGCGGGTACAAGATAAGGCTCCATCCCTTAACGAATGTCTGAATCCTGGCCCCCCACTGCAAAACCACCTTTGGAGTGTGCTCGTAAGAGAACGGTTTCACCCTGTAGCCCTCACCGCAGACATCAAACAAGCATTTATACAAATCCGAATTTGTGAAGAAGACAGGGATGCTCTAAGATTACATTGGTTGAAAGATTTAAATTCAAAGGAAGTGGAGACTTTCAGGTTCACCAGGGCGTTGTTCGGACTTTCTCCTTCTCCATTTCCGTTAGGAGCGGTGATCAAGCAACATCTCGAAGTGTGGCGCGACAAGAATCCAGAGACGGTACAAGAAATTGAAAAGGGACTCTACGTTGACGATTTGATCTTGGGCGCAGCAACAACCGATGAAGCGCAGCTACTGAAAGTCAAAGCTACTGAAATATTTGAGGACGCCACCTTTCAATTACACAAGTGGCATTCGAGCGAGGCTACGTTAGAATCCAACCAATCTGAAGGAGTATTCGTGGATCAGACATATGCAAAACAGCAACTGAAGCAGCTGGATAATGTGAACTGTGGTATCCTAGGACTTGCGTGGAATAAGAATGAGGACACAATCAGCATTATCATTTCGAACAGTGAAGTACCAGCAACCAAACGAGGAGTGTTAACGAAAATCGCAAAGGTTTATGACCCATTGGGACTGGCATCACCTTTGTCACTTGGGAAGATGTTGTATCGCGAAGCGTGTAACTTGAAATGCGGATGGGATCAATCATTACCGATCGACCTGCTTAAGAAATGGAAACGGTGGGAAAACGAGCTGCCAGAGTCCATAACAACCGTGAGAGCATTAGCAAAGTACCGAGAACCAATAACCAACATCACTCTTCACGCATTTGGCGATGCAAGCGGAAACGGAGTAGCGGCAGCCACCTACGCTGTAGTGACACAACCATCTGGGCAAACGCAAGGTCTCGTGACAGCCAAAGCAAGACTCGCAAAACAAGGACTGACTATACCCCGGCAGGAGTTGGTCGCCGGTCATATGGCGGCAAATCTTGTTACGAATGTGAAAGAAGCACTCGAAGGATTCCCTATTGCAAACCCTTACTGTTGGCTAGACAGTACAGTAGCCCTTCATTGGATTCGAGGCGAAGGAAACTACAAGCAGTTCCTGCAAAATCGAGTCACCAAAATCCAACAGAAAAAGCTCGAGTGGAGATACGCACCAACAGGCGAGAATCCTGCGGATTTGGGCAGCCGTGGAGGCGCTGTAACCCAGAACAACGAGCTGTGGTGGAACGGACCGACCTGGCTTTCCAAACCAGAGTATTGGCCCACAGATATCACGACGAAAGCAACGAAAGAATCGCTATCTGAGGCAAAGAAAGTGCGAGAATTGTTCGCGTTGGCGACCGTTCAAGAAGCAGATGTGTTTGGTGAGCTCCTCGAAAGACGAAATTACTGGACGGTGCTCCGGAAATGTGCATGGATAGGGAGATTCGTACACAACACCAAAAAGAAAGAAAAAATATCTGGCCCACTAACTACGGAGGAGATCGAAGCACAAAATAAATTTTGGGAAGAAAGAGTCCAAAGACAAGGCGAAACGAGTGAGAAGTACAAAGCGGACCAAATGCAACTCAACCTGCACCGAAACCAATCTGGATTGTTAGAATGTCGAGGCAGAGGGCAAGGACATTTTCCCATTTACCTTCCAGATACGGAGATCTACACGGAGAAATTCGTACAGCAAGCGCACGAAGACACACTCCACGGTGGAGTTGGTCTCACGATGTCAAGAGTTCGCGAGAAACGTTGGGTCCCTCGGTTAAGACAGTTAGCAAAGCGTCTCATCAAGAAATGCCAAAGCTGCAAGAGATTTCAAGCCATAGCCTTTGCCAATCCTCCACCTGGATTACTCCCGAAAGATCGAACAGAAGGGAACACTCCATTTCAAGTAGTCGGGATGGATTACACGGGCCCTCTCAAGATCCGAGTTAGAAAGAATCGAGAAGGAAAGGCATATGTCATCTTATATGCGTGTAGTTTGACGAGAGCTCTGCACCTACAGTTGGCAAAATCTATGGAAACCGGAGAGTTTCTTCTGAGTTTCAAGAGTTTTGTAGCCAGACGTGGCAGACCAGAAAAAGTGTACTCGGACAATGGTCGAACCTTCGTTGGAGCGGTGTCGTGGTTGAAGAAAGTAAGATCTAGTGAAAAGTTCAATGATTTCCTCGCTCATCAGGGAATAACATGGCAGGTTAACCTCAGCAAAGCCCCCTGGTGGGGAGGACAGTTTGAACGTATGGTTGGATTAGTAAAAGCGGCTCTGAGGAAGTCTATTGGGAAAAGTCTTCTAACGTTCATCGAGCTTAAAGAAGTCCTATTAGATGTCGAAGTAGCTTTAAACAACCGACCATTATCGTACGTGGAAGATGATGTTCAAATGCCCTTGATAACGCCAGAAAGTATGATGCGCCCTCAGCCGAACTTGAATCCAGAATTGAAACCGCACCTAGAATTCGAAGAAACCGGACCATTAAGAGCTAGAGCAAAGTATCTGAAACGATGCAAGGATACAATGTGGAAACGTTGGAGAAACGAATACTTACGTGGTCTGCGCGAACGACATAATCTCAAGCACAAGGGATCGGCAGAAATTGTAAAGAAAGGTGAAGTTGTAATCATAAAGGGAGACGAGAAAGACAGAAATCAATGGAGATTGGGTATTGTGGAAGACGTTTTGCCTGGTATGGACGGTGTTGTGCGAGCGGTGAGACTTCGAGCGGGGAGAAACCATCTTGAACGACCAATTCAGCACCTTTATCCACTGGAGCTGAGCTGCGACAGAGAAAGAAGAGATACGAAGTTGAATCCAGAAACACCAGCCTTTAGACCGAGACGAAATGCAGCCGAAGTAGCGAGAATTCGTATCAGTGACATGGCAGACGAAGAGAACGATAAGTGAACTGACTTTATATATTTAGTTTATTATAGATTTGATAGGTTGACATTCGGGAATTATGCATGCAATAAGTATTTAACACCTCCGATGTTAAATAGGGGAGTGTCGGAAATATTGTTATTTTTAGTAAGTTATTGTTGACTCCATATTAGGACATGATTGACAGATACAAAAAACAGCTGATTAGGGATTTTGTAAGAGAGTTTATATAGCGAGTAGCGAATACGCCAATGTGAGTTGTGAAAATTATATCTTTTATTTTGAATATTTGTGAATTGTGTGAAGAGCGGCGCTTTTAATAGTGCATTCCGACATAAAGTTCACCCATTTATATTTCTTCCTTTGATACAAAACTAAAACGTTCGGTCCTGAATATAATTCGACTGGGGATGTAACACTAAACAATCCGCCATTTTGGTTGGCATTATCGTGGCTTTCATCGAAGTGCCGTTTTCTCTTATATCTTGTGAAATACGGAGACTTATAAAATAGGCTAGATCTCGCTAGAATCCTTGAACAATGAGGAGTATTTTGGTGTATAATTTTTCGAATTATAAAATGTCTAGAACTCAAGTTATTAATTAAGGAAAGTTGGCATACGTATTAATGTCAAACATGTTTGATTTCATTTTAATTAAATAATTAATTAATCAGTGTTTTGAATTCGCCACCCAAAATGGCGGAAGGCAAACAATTATGAGTTGTAACGGCATTGCGGCAAGGGCTGAATAGCGAACAATTAGCATCACTGATAACTGTAACTGTTTTCCTTTGTCTAGGACTCGTACTACTCGACAGCATGGAGTAGCAGTGTGAAAACTATGGTAAAACCTACAGGTAGATGAGCCACTAGTATTAAATTCGGTGAATTTATTTAGCTGCTCATCAATTATATAAAATGTATTAAATTAAGCGCATGTATATAATATTGGCCATGCAGAAATAATTTCGAAAATTCTTTTTATAGGGGAATGTGTTAATGGTCGAAATTCAGAACAATCCACTGAGGACAAAACCCGTATGGATCTCTTTATACCACTGGTTATTGCGTGCCTATGTTTTCTGCTATCGCTTGGTTTAATCGTATACCAACGTCGTCTCCTTCAAAATAATAACAGACGTGCGAGCCACAAACCCCAGGTATCAACGCAAGTTTATCAAACAGAGAATTTGGGTACGTACTTAATCTTTTATCCATAGAGGTAGAAAGCTTGGGGTACTGCATCTTAAGAACAGCCTTCAAAAACACCGGGGAACATTTCCTTTTTTTGTATGAAAATAGGACACATTAAAGGCAAACTATTTTCATCCATCTGTCGAAATAGATCGTATAATCATGTTTTAATAGTGAATATATTTCTTCAATCGTGACGTTCTATATTTTGAATTTTGCAACATGACAAAAAAACATATGGCAGGACTAAAACAGGGACGAACCCCGCTAACAGTGACCTTTTGACCAGTCATTGTTAATGCGCTTTAAAAGCCTTTAAGCAGGGTCAAACACGTTACATATCCAGTTCAGTAATCCATATGTTTATCGGCTTTCTTAATCATGCTCGTCCTCATATTCACGATGGCAAGCTTACGTCCAACAAAATATAAGGTAACATGAGAGAAATTGTCAATAAAAAATTGGTCTGTTTTGCATTCTTTGATCTGCAATGAGGTTGCCGCTAGTGCCTTTATCCCTTACCTGTCATGCCAGTGCGTCTATAAAATAAGTTTCGGGTCAGTAGGATCAATCTACCTGAAACATTCAACAAGAACTTCGATGTTTCGAGCGAAGGCCCTTCGTCTGGAAGTTATAAGCAACTAGTAGTACTAACTTCCAGACGAAGGGCCTTCGCTAGAAACGTCCATGTTCTTATTGGATTTTCAGGTAGATTGACCTTAAAGACCTGACCTTTTGTCCCTTATAGAATGCACTTAATAACAACATTAAATATATGAGATGAAACTGAACTTTGGAAGCAGAAATTTTGGAAATTTCTTACTAAATTCTCAAAACCTTACAGGTTCTATGTCGACGAAGGGCGTCCAAGGTGCTCAGACAGATTGTTACATGAACGACGACACTGTATATGAAACGCCCGATGAAGTTTTGGAATTAATTAAACGGAATAGGAGTGAATCTGGACCAGAGATTTCTTTGCTGCAGGAACCTCCAATGTACGTGTCGTTGAAAGGTAAACGAGAATCTGCGACATTTTGTGAATCGCTACAACCATATGAAGAGCTACTTTGGGAAGGTAACTCGCCAGAACTCGCCGCGAGATAATGCGAGTTAACGCGAGTTTAGGGGAACTAAGAAAAGATTTATCTGATTGATCGAGAGACAATACAAACTCATGAAGTAAATATAATCAAATTGCAGACGTTTTCTATATGGAAGTGCGTGGCTACCAGAGGCAGAAGACATGCAGGCATGATGGTCATGCGCTATAAACTTGAGTTGCGGTCTTTAAAATTTACAAAAATATGTCTTTAACAAGAATTGAGGAACCAACCTTGTTGAGTGAAATATGTGTGATCTATAAAATGATATGGTAATGCAGCGAAAACTTACTCAGTGGACAGGTTACCGGAAGCTGAATTTTTCGCCAAAACATGGATTTTGAACAGAAAAATCTCGTAGTTGTAGTCATTCTCGTAGCCGTCGTCAAATCTAAAGTTCCCTATTAACTCCAAAGCGGAGTGATTTTTGTTCCGCGGCACGTACCGTAAATGTAACCTTCACTCCGATGCAATCCAATATAACGTAATTTGGGCCTACAATAGCTGACCATGCGTTCAGTTGGAAGCACTTGGCATTTTGCATGATCGATTGTCAATGCATGATAACGTGCAAAATAGTACACCATTGTTGCGTACACTGGATGACAATAGAACAAGAAAATATGATTTCAATAGAATACACGATTTATTATTCAAATGATTTCGAAATTTTTAATTGTTCTTTAAGGTTAAGTCATAGTTAATATAGAGGATAACATGGTTAGGAAACTCGTCAAATTGAATGGGATTTATGTTGAACGGTACCTGACCGTGCACCAATCTTTTGTTTTAAATTCATTAATATTTCACAAACACGGTTTGGAGATTAAGCCCAAACATTTCTATTGGTCGATTCATAAAACTACAGTATATTCACTAACCGTGACCGTGCGCAAATGCAAACAAAAACATAGAACAAAAGCGAAAGCCGAGTTTCCTAACCATGTTATCTCTATATTAACTATGGTTATGTCATTCGTCACACTTGCTCAAAGAAAATCCGCTTGATTCAACGGCTGGTTCAGTCGTATTTTCTTACCGAAGTAGTTTCAGAAAGCCGGATATCGTATAATGATAGAAATAGAAATTGACAGAATTGCATGCCAGGGTAAGAAGAGTATCAATAAAGAAAACCGGACAAGAACACATATGGTCACCAAAATGTCGCTTTACAGTCGTTGTTCCAAAACACTGAGTTTGGTGAACAGTCTCGCATTTTGTGATACAGAGCAGACGTTCATTTAATCAGCTTTATTGGACATACATAATTATAAAAGGTTACATAATATTATACAAACAAAGAAAATTACAGGGTATGCGTCCAATCGGGCTAGCGCAAACGGGACAAAGAGACCCATGCAGGGCACCACCCCTAGTGAAAACAATCTTATTGACTATACAGTAGTACATGTCATATCTACATTACAAGTACTGTTCACCAAGGCGGTGTATGTCGTGTGCAAAAAGCTTTTAAAAATACTTACACTGGCAAACTTTTCAGGTGAAGTTATTTTACATATATAGTTCCAAGGCTTTACTATTCTATTAAAAAACGATGCCTGAAATGTGGATGTATTAAAAAAGGAGTGTTTTAGCATTAGGGTTGGATTCTGTGCGCGAGAGCGGTTGTGTTTTACGAATGTTAAAAGTTGATTAATGTTTAAATCGGTATAACCAAAAATACATTTATAAACCAACACAAGATCTCTGGTTTCTCGATCATAAGTTAGTGGCAATAGATTTAGAGATTTCAGCCTGTCTTCATATCACAGCTCACCAACTTTAGTTCTTAGAATCCATCGAGTTGCCCGTCTCTGTACTCGTTCTAAGAGAATCTGCAACTTTGCATTGGCAGGTGACCAAACCTCAGTTGCGTAGCACAGTTGCGACTTTACCAAAGCTAGATAAAGTGTTCGTCTAACTTTGGTGTCTGTGATGAGAGGACATGTTCTGTTCAGGAGACCGAGCATCCTGTTAGCTTTGCTAACGATTTAGAAGATGTGAGTGTCCCAAGATAGCTTGCTATTGACGATAACTCCTAGGTCTTTTTCCTGTTGAACGCGTTGTAAAATGGCGTTGTCCAGAAGGTAGTCCGTAAGTACAGGCAATTTCTTTTGAGTTACCGTTAACACCTTACACTTGGAGGCATTAAACTTCATATTGGAGTTATGACTCAAAGTATTTCGGTTGGATATGTCACGTTGTAGGTTCTCACAGTCACTTTGGGACGAAATAGGGCGGTATAATTTTGTGTCATCTGCATAGAGAGCTGAACTCGTCTGTTCCTGGATCGAGTCAGGTAAGTCATTAATAAAGATGACAAACAGCAGAGGTCCAACAAGGCTTCCTTGAGGCACACCAGAGGTGACTGGTAGGTACTGAGAGGTAACACCGTCTATCACAACTCTCTGATATCTATGGTTGAGATAGTCCTTAAACCAGTTAAGGAGTTGACCCGTTACGCCATACCATTTAAGTTTCTGGATAAGAATGACATGGTCTACAGAATCAAACGCCTTGGCGAAATCAAAATAAAGCTTATCAGTTTGAGTGTTCCGGTCGAGTGATCTACCAATAGAGTGGAGAACATGCAAGAGTTATGTCACACAAGAACGATTACGCATGAAACCGTACTGAAGTTCGGTGATTACACATGACACGTGGGCGTAGAACCTATTGCAGACTCAGCGTTCAATCACTTTACTAACTGTTGACAATAAAGAGATGGGTCTGTAGTTTCCGGCAGGTTCCTTCAGATCTTTCTTGTGCACAGGAGTTACGTCTGAATTCTTCCATTCAGCTGGAAAACGCCCAATGCGCAGAGAGTGGTTGAACAAAGCACATAAACTTGGTGCGATTTCCTTGCTACATTGTTTTAGAATGTGTGCAGGAATCCCATCTGGACCGGAGGATTTAGATGAATCTAAGCCGGCCAAGCAAAATCCCACTTCTTCCACAGACAGCTGCACATCGAAGATTTCAACATTTGATCGATTGGGGTTAGAGGGCATACTAGCCAATGTGTTGGAAGAAGTAAACACAGAGCAAAAGTACGAATTAAAGAGCTCAGTTTTTTCTCCAGAGGACTTGGCTGATTGTCCATTATGCGTAATGACAGAGTCGACTCCTGACCGATGATGTAATACCGCTTTATGATAGCTCCAGAACAGTTTTGGATTGTCACGGAAAGAATCCACGATTTTATTGAGGTAATCACGATGTTTATGCCTGACAAGGATTTTGATGTCTTTACTTAGAGATCTAAGTTTACGTTTGCGTTGATCAGTTCTAATTTCGCGGTATTTATTGAGAGCTCGATATTTCTTGCGCAGGAGGTGCCTGATTTCTCCGTTTGTGTCCGAAGGAGAGTTTGTGTCTTTTATAACTTTAACACAGCGACACATTTTTCTACTGCAGCTAAAAATAATGCTTTCCACCGAAACCAGTAGAGATCAACATCATCAGAGAAGAAAATGTCTAATGCGTTAAGCTGCAGACGGTTATGAAGGGCCTCGAAATCTGCTCTCTTGTAGTTGTACACTTTACGTTGCACACGCTTTGCTCGCTTGAACTTCAGCCGTATAGAGAAATTTACTAGGTAGTGATCAGAGGGGAAATTACTTTCCACTGGAGTGGAAGTGGAGACGTGGTCGATGACTTCAGGACAGTTGGAGAGAAGCAAGTCGAGTTTTTTTCCTGCTATATGAGTAGGACCTTTAATGAATTGAGTGAGGAAGTTATCTTTTGTTAGGACGCAGAATTCATTGACCTCCTGAGACCCACCGATGTTAGTATGGGCGGATTCATCAGGTGACCAAGTTAGAGAGGGAAGGTTAAAGTCACCAACAACTACGACACACGCTGATTCAGGAGTTCCTTGTAGAGACAAATTAAGCTTGTGCAAGTCTTCTGGTCCAGGTTCGGGATGGTAAACAGTATAGAGAATAACTGACTTACTGTTATCCTTAATCAGTTCAACAACAGGAAGTTCAACATTGTCTCTCTCAAGGTCTTGTCGATGAGTGGACCTAATGTCAGACTTCACAGCAATTAAAACGCTTCCGCCAGTCTTTCCAACCCTATCTTTGCGATAAATGTTAATATAGCCAGTAAGGATTTCTGATGACATAACTGAGTCGTTCAACCAGGTTTCACATATACAGACAACGTCATAACAATTACTGTAGACCAGCTGCTGTGTTAGTGTTGTTTTACAAACTTTGTTGGAAGGGTTTTCTTCAAGGGGAACGAAAGCTTTAATACTGCGTGCGTTCATATAGAGGACATTTAAACCGCCGAGATAAGTAGGTGAGTTGTTATTAACGTGAGCGAGACCGGGGTTAGTAGCAATGTCGCCAGCTAACAAGATCGAGAAAGTCACCATTTCATAATATGTGAAATTTCAATTAATATATAGCAAGTAAAAGCCAATTTATATGCCCAATATAAATTTAAGTTAATAGGGCAATGCTTACATATTTGGGAACCCTGCGATTTTAACACACACATTATCAATTCCGGTTATTGTTTTATATCAAAAATTTGATCTACGCAAGGTTCAATGGTTGCCCACCTATGGCTGAAAGATCAAAGATCACCTTTTATTTCTATCAGGTGTGCACGTGAACAGGTAATGACATACCCTCTAGCAGCCAATGAGAATGTTAGTTTTTCTGAGTGGCAGCAAATCTAGCAAATCAAAACTCGCAACAAGGTATTACAATAGTTGAATCATGCTTCAAAGGGATAACTTTGTTCCTGCTAACGAGATAGTGAATTATATTGCAAAGCCTAAAAGAAAATTTAAAATACTTCATACATAATTTATCACGACGCGGTAGAGCAGTAGAGCAACACAACGAGCAAACGAAGGAAGTTCTTCACAGAATAACACGGCTACGGGCATTACAGTCGAGAATCTTCGGCGACAATGCGAAGAGAAAGGTTTGCCATCCCACGGTCGTCGTGCTACGCTCGTCGCTCGTCTGCAACAACACTCGCAACAACCGGCCACAGCAAATGCAATCTACCATCTACAGTAGCACCGCCAACCGACGAAGATCAACCAGTACGTTCCGAATCCCAGCTGGCACAGGTACAGTCGATCGTCTCGCGCAGCGTAGAACAATCCGTGGCTGAAATCGGGTCTAACGCAGCCCGTGCTGCAGTTCAAGCAATGTCGGATTCGGCGCCTCGTACCAGCGCCACCGGCAATATCCCTGTCGTCTTAGACGAGATCGAAGA
Source organism: Trachythela sp. YZ-2020 (assembly GCA_016169945.1). NCBI lineage: Eukaryota > Metazoa > Cnidaria > Anthozoa > Malacalcyonacea > Clavulariidae > Trachythela > Trachythela sp. YZ-2020. Next base: position 32,150 of record JADLSH010000322.1, on the reverse strand, counting down.
AAACGCCGTGAGGGCCAACCTCGTTTATAGTCCTTCGAATGATATGTCTCGACCGACAAACAACGCGTCCTACGGAAATGGCTTCCATGATTTTCCCTCGACCTACATCAAGCAAATCCAGTCGGGTGAGTTTTTTGATCTAGCTAAACTATTACCAAAAAATATGTCTATTGCTAATCAATCCGACGAATCTATAATATTAACACTTGAGAATTCAGTGATAAAGGCCAAAAAGGCCTCCCAACTTACCGCAAGAATCACTGATATTGAACAATGGACAACTGCGTTCACAGTATACATGAGCGTAATCACGCATCAGTTCCCCAGCAGGGCCCAAGATCTGCTCCAGTGCACGAGTCTCATACGCCACGCAGCTCAAACTCACCGTGGACTGGGATTGATATTGTGTGTATATGACCACAAATTTCGAAGTAAGGCTGCACTCAACCCTAGTCTCGACTGGTCTACGATTGATCAACAATTGTGGCTGATGATATTTACTATTTCTCCGGATGTACATCGGCAACAATACCCAATTTTCAATAATGGATCCAAATACCGGGCTTCCTCAGGGGCCGAACGAGGAGGCTTCTGCCATGACTACAACAGACGAGGCGATTGTTCCAGACAGCAATGCCGATACCGCCACATGTGCAATCAATGTAATCTCCCACACCCCGCATGTAAATGTCCCACATTCAAGCCCAACTATGCCGACTATACAGAGCAATCTTCAACACGAAGTCACAAGTCCTCAAAATCGAAACGAGAGTAAAGAAACACCACTTTCTACACCTGTTTCTGTCCAAAACCTTGAAGCAGGACTTTCTGGTCACCCAGACCAAAAATTTGTTTTACAGCTCTGTAATAATTTTATATATGGTGCACGTATAGGTTTTCAGGAGCAACGTGCTCCTAGGTTTGCAAAAAATCTGCCGACCGCTTTTGCGAAGCCGGATATTGTTTCCTCAAATTTGGCAACCGAAGTTTCTCTTGGCCGCATGGCTGGTCCCTTTGATACTCCACCTTTTCAAAATTTTCACATTTCACCAATTGGCTTAGTACCTAAAAAGAATTCAAATAAATTTCGAACAATTTTCCATTTATCTTACCCAAAATCAGGCGCGACCAGCATAAACTATAGCATTTCAAAGGACGATTTCAGTCTCCAGTAAGTAACTATAGATTATGCTATTGAGGATATTATGCGCCTTGGTCCCGGTTGCTTTCTAGGCGAAACTGACATTGAATCAGCTTTTAGATTAGTACCAGTCCACCCAGATGACTATGAGCTTTTAGGTATATGTTGGGACGGGAAATATTACTATGATAAAGTTCTCCCGTTTGGTCTACGCAGTTCTCCATCCATCTTTAACCAACTCTCAGATGCCTTAGAATGGATTTTGCTCAATAAATATCACATCTCCTTTGTATGTCATATCCTTGATGATTTCCTCATAATTGAGCTACCAGCGCTGACCAATGTCTCCATATCATAGTATTTGCCAGACCAGCTTAACACACATGCTGATTATATCAAACTATTAAGATTCCAATAACCCCCCAGGAAAACACAAGGCCCAGGTAATCGAGTTTATTATGGGTATTCTGTTAGACACTATAAAAATGCAAGCTCGGCTCCAGACAGAGAAAAGTGACTGTACGCTGTTATACTTTGAGCAATTTCAACAACGACGGTCTTGTACACTAAGAGAATTGCAGTCCATAATAGGTACTCTAAATTTTGCATGTAAAGTGATACCTCCAGGGAGGCCCTTTCTACAACGCATGATTCATCTACCACGAAATTAAACGTCAAAAAGCAGGATCATCATATCAAGCTTAACTCAGGTCTCTTTCAAGACCTTCACATGTGGAAAAAGTTAATTTCCAACTGGAACGGGGCAAAAAATTTTCCTGTCATCAAGCTGGCACGATTCCAATACTTTAGATCTACACACTGATGCATCAGGTACACTAGGCTTTGGGGGAGTTTTGGTAAGAAGTGGTTTCCGGGAAAACGGGAACCACATCAAGCACTAGGTAAACCTGGCATAAGTTTATCTTGGCATGGCTTTTTGCAATAGTTGTTGCATGTCAAATCTGGGGTAATCTCCTTCGAGACCGTCGCATTCCAACACAACTACATTTAACTTTCTTCACCTGATACAAACGCTTCATTCACCACGAACCATGGCGGTTAAAATGTCATAATTTACCTAGCCTGCCTAGCGGGGCTGTGATGGGGAGAGTAAAAATAGGAGGGAGGGAAAGGAAAGGGGAATGTAATGAAACGCAACTCCATTGTGGGTCCGTAATGTTCGGGCCAGATGCCTCTTTGTCCCTCAGCTCTGCCGCCCTGATACTGGTATTTCATTGTACTAAATATTACGTCCTATAACTATCGTCAAAACTAGCATCCAACACCAAATCAACCCTTTACGTGTCCATTTGAAAATGTGTTCCATAGTCTGACATTGGCTATTTACAGGACTAAAACAGATGCATCCAATATTTCCATAACATTTTATGATTAATTAACACAATTAACAAAAGTATATAGGTTAAATACGTAAAATGAATGAATTTAATCACACACTCATGTTTTATATCGCGTATATTGTATGCAATATATAGTCTTTTAATTAGTCCGATCTTCCTGGCCTAAACTGCCCCCCTTACTTTTCGAAATATAAATATTATACAGAGCTTTAAACCAAATACCAACTTTATAACAATAGAAAAAGTAACAACAATGATCATTATTGACAATGGAGCGAGTATAAGAATATTTTCGATTACATTCAACAAAGGCAAACTTCTTGAAAAAGAAGAAAACTCTTCACCATAATACAGAGCTTTTATTAAAAACAAACCACACAGGACTACGTGTGTGCCGAGAGAAAAAGATTCCAGCACATTGTCACGTTTTCTCCTAAAAGGATTAACAAACATATGGAAGATTAGAATGGCAACACATAATGTCAAGGTTAGAAACAGTCTCAGCTGAATGTCGTAGACGAAAGTCAACACAATTATCAAAACCAATCTTCTAAATATAAGAAAACCCTCCCAAGAAACATGTGCAGAAGGAAAACACGTAAATGCTCGGTGCTGTCTAAATGGACCAATTAAGCAAAACACTGAGTATGGCTGATTAATTTATCTTAGAAGTTCTTTCATTGCTATCAGTGTAGGCAAAAGTAATCTCTTCACTAGTAAGGCTTTGCGTTTCCTTACTAACTTGTTCATGTCTTCCTGCATCATTGTTTTGTTCTATGGTATTATGCGTTCCCTGATTTCCACAACGACATTCCTTAAGCAACAGATACAACCAAAAAAAGCAAAATGGAAGAGGTAAGATACATGGCGCACAAAATTGTTTAACACCAATTCGGTCAAACTTTAGAAGATACGATCCGAGAACAGGAACAAGACAAAATGGAAGTATCGAAGAACTCATGTAAGCAAAAAGAAAATATTGAAATGTTTGATAACATTTTTTATTTTTTATCTATGAAAATAAAGCAATGTGATTGGCTAGAGAGCGTTTCAGAGCGGTCCGGATTTTTGCATCCGGCCTTCTCTGAAACTCATCCGGCCCGCTCTGGATTACGCGACAAAACACAGGAGTGAAACAATTTTTAGATCAAAAAATCTACCCAAAAAGTTCAAAAAGCTAGCCTAACGATAGTTAGAGTACAAAAATGAATTGCATCAACTCTAAAGGCTTCATACTAAGCACGATGCACCGAGAACACTAATACATTTGTTTTAAATAAATGCTCATGTATTTCAGTATTTGGCCACAATAAAGTTTAAAAAATGCAGTTTAAACAGATATCATAGAAGAAAAAACTTTTCTCCACACATATAACTTAAAAACATGGACCAACTGTAGTGAAAACATGATTTTTATTCCCATTTGTTAAAGTACTTTTCGTATACATATTGTAAACAAAAAATATTAAAGCCTTGGCCCTTGGCAAACAAAGTTGAGGCTATATGTTTTTTATCGTGAAACGACCAGAAAAAAATTACAGCATACCTTGTTCATTGTCCAGTTTTAGTAGATAGCGTTGATCGAAGTCACAACAAGTGCATTCACTGCATGCATGATTCACTTTATGAGTTTTTTATGGGCAAAGCAAGTAAACACGAAGATATTTTAAAGATACTAGTAAGTAAGTAAGTAAGTAAGCAAGTAAGTAAGCAGGGGTGCTTATTATCCTTACTTGCAGCTGTGAGGTGAATTGCGAAGGACACAGCTCAACGTGACCAAGTCGAAGGCTTTCTAGGGCGCATATTGCAGCCACCTTTGCTCGCCATCACGGAGCACAGCTACGATGGAAGGGCTAGTTTAGGTAAACCCAACCCACCCTGTCAACATTCCCTATGGGAGGAAACCGGAGTACCCGGAGAAAACCCACGACTTTCGGCAGAGCGTTGACTAACTCTTTTCACATGGCTATCATAAGTCGTCCCCAACGGGACTTGAACCCACGATGTCAGAGGTGAAAGGCGCGTGCTCTGACGATTGCGCCACCGAAGCCCAACTTGACAACTTGCTTATCAAAAAAAGAAGACAAAGAACAGCAAGAAGGCAGTAGCCCACGGAATGTAGTACGACTGCCTTAGGAACAGCACGAAGGCCTTTCAAGGGGCAATTGAAAGATGGAAAGTTAACCAAAACCATATTCATTACCCTTGAGATAACATTCTCAAAATTATGAATGAGAACCTACAGAGCTCCTTAGCAAATTACAAACTTGATAGCAGTAGAAGAATATCTTAATAATCCCATTGGGTGAAGAGGTATTATCATCGGTGCTAAAATTGCTCATTTGCTCGTTTCTGTTACGTATTGAGAATGACAAGCGTTTACTAAATAGATTTTTTATAAGAAAGCTCAAAATTTCTTTATGATAAAGGAAGAAGAGGAGATATAGAACTAGCATTGTAATTGTGCCAAGAATAGAAATATAGTTCAAGGAACATTGTGTTTGATATACATTGTGTGGAGAACAAACTTTCCGACATTCTTTCTGGACATTGTTCACAGTGTACCAGATCTGTTTCCATGGCAACTATCATAGGTGGCGCAATCATCGGGCTCGCAGCAGTACCCGAGTGGACATTGAACAAAGAGGATTTTCATCTTATTTTTGTAACCCCAAAAGTTTGGTTTGGCTGTCACCAGTCCACTATCACAGTCCCCTCCTCGAGGACATTGCTGACATTGGATGTCATTGCTCTTACTGAAAATTAGCTCACCTCTTTCGAGTGTGTACGTTTTCGTTGGACACTGTTCACATTGTACATTGATATAGTAACACTTGTATCCATTGTTGAGAACTACATACTCTCGCTGCTGGTTTAATTTGTAGCCCTGCGGACATAAGATCTTAAAATTCTTTCTCATTAACACCCCAGTGTTCAAAGCGATTGGTATGCGATTAAAAACTGACTGTCTCCCTTCAAGGCGACTAAATTAAACGTATTCTCGCCAACAAAACTAACCGGTCTATTTCCAGACGCAAACAGCTGATTGGACAATTCTGTAGTTTGCCGGTTTTCAAAATAGGAATTAAAAAATATAACACTCGCCGTTTCGGAAATTATTAAATTATTTTCATGAATTATTGTTAGAAACTTGGCGGGAGGTGGTTTACTAAAATAGACCATAGAAACCCGAAGAGCTATCGAATTATTCCTGAAAATACTGTCTCGCAATATAACTTCAACTTCAGTGTCATCCAAATAACCTGAAATTAGTGAAAGTGTAGTCCAGTTGTAATAGTTATTTTCGATTAAGAAATTGCGCAAAAATATATGTTATGTTAGGCGGCCTCTACTGATGGTCGTATATGCGTAATGTAGAAAATTGATTTATGGCTTTGGACTTGCAAATGGAGACATGATTTTTGAATTCGGAGTCAGTTATTGTGACATTAAATATAGCTGCAAACGGCTCTATTGCGAGCATTGAGACACCTTTTTGAATATTTTTACCATTAAAGATCGTATTTCGGACAAAAATCTTCGTTTTTTGCTTGTCTTGTATAAAAAGTGAGCTTGGCATATCGCAGATGGATTCCCAACTGAAAATTACGTTCGAAATTTGAGTTGGCTAATAGAATGGAACATTCTGTCGAATATTTGCTGTATATAGCATAAAGATTATCTCTGACCAGCATATTCTGAAATACTAAGTCTGTCCTGGCTCCTACGTCGAGCTCAGTTACAACATTTGAACTTGATATGACCAAATTAAAGAATTTGACGCGCGTTATATTAAAACTTAAGTCTGTGCCATCTTGGAAAAAGGTGCAACTTTTGCGCGTTATTTTAAAAAATCCTTCGTTCGTTTGAAAAAAAAAGGCAACTCTTTTTGCATCGAAGTTCAGATCTTCCATTGATACCGTGAAATGAAATAGATTTTGTCAACTCCATAGAATATTTTGATTGCGTCACATTCTCGCATTCCATATAAGGTCTTCCTTGAGAATCAACAATATAGATTTGATCTCCATCATTAGACATCTTCACTGCATGTCCGCACAGTACGACATGGAATAGTCCAGTTACCACAATTATTGAGATCATCTCAATGGTGACTGACATAGAGCGAATCAGTCATGACTTCTTGAATACCTAAAATATTGAAATATTTACATTAAATGATTGGATATTAGAGAACAAATCGAATAGAGCGAAAGAGTCATGACATCTTGAATACCTAAAATATTGACATATTTACATTAAATATTGACATATTAGAACAAATTCCGAATAATAAGGTCATCTTGAAATTCACTATATATATATGAATTAAAACAAGACGTGTTTTGAAATTGTAAATTTTCGTCATTATTTTAAAGTGATCATCAGATAGAATGAAACACAATACTTAATTGCTGCCACAGCGAGTGAGCCTTCAGCGAGCGAGCAAGGCAGCAGACTAATTTGATATAACTAGGCAAAATCTCAATCTGCTAGATACGCAATGCATTGTGGTTCCAATTGAAAGAACCACAATGCAGCGCGCAGCTTATATAAACCAACTCGATTGGAAGCCCGTATTCTTTTTTTCAGTTTGGTCTCTCGAAGAAGCACCACGAAGAAATTGTTGTAAATTAGTAGCTTAGATTTATTATAGAAAAAACGTTTATGCCGAGAGGCAAATCACTCCTAAAAAGTGTACGAGATTAAAAATACTTGTGATTTTTTTCGATTTCTATGTAATTTTTCTACATTTTTATGATTTGTCTATTATTTGCAATTTTTTTGGCGATATTTCTGAAGGTGTACGAGATTTAAATCAGTGATTTTCCTTCGGTTTATGCAACCCAAATTATATTGCAGGACTCGTACCAATAATGCGCAAAGTATATACTACAAATACAATTATGTATCAAGGCAGTTTGCCAATGTGAAATTGCACTCATTGCTTCGAAGGCTGGAAGGCGAAAATTTCCTCAACCTACTAATTTCAACAACCTACAACCTGCATGAATGTTGAAAGAAACTAAATCGTAAGTAAATAATTTGTTTTTTTGACCACCGATTTTGAAGAAATATCAGAGCCCGTCGACAGACCACCGAATACAGCACTATACTCTACAGATTACAATGTAATTCAATTCGGGTTTTAAAAATAAAACAATTAGTTACTACTTGCAGTATTACAGCAGTAATTGGTAGCCGTTTTTGAGCGAGTATGTAGGTTTAATAAGCCTGCGCGAGACCGATCTCGGCGATTTGAAGTGCATTTATTACTGTGTCAGATTTTAAACGTGAGATGTGCTTGGGCTGGCAAATTTATTTATAGCCAAGACTTTAGTTTGAAAGTTGTTATACTAGTGGAGTTAGCATGTAATTCTAATCTCAGTAGTTGTTATACTAGTGGAGTTGCCATGTAATTCTAATCTTGGCAGTTGTTATACTAGTGGAGTGCGCATGTAATCTAATCTCGGCAGTTGTTATACTAGCGGGGTTGACATGTAATTCTAATCTCAGTAGTTGTTATACTAGTGAAGTTAGCATGTAATTCTAATCTCAGCATTTGTTATACTAGTGGAGTTGGCATGTAATTCTAATCTCGGCAGTTGTTATACTAGTGGAGTTGGCATGTAATTCTAATCACAGAAGTTGTTATACTAGTGGAGTTGGCATGCAATTCTAATCTCAGTAGTTGTTATACTAGTGGAGTTGGCATGTAATTCTAATCTCAGTAGTTGTTATACTAGTGGAGTTGGCATGTAATTCTAATCTCGGCAGTTGTTATACTAGTGGAGTTGGCATGTAATTCTAATCTCAGTAGTTGTTATACTAGTGGAGTTGGCATGTAATTCTAATCTCGGCAGTTGTTATACTAGTGGAGTTGGCATGTAATTCTAATCTCGGCAGTTGTTATACTAGTGGAGTTGGCATGTAATTCTAATCCCAGCAGTTCTTATACTATTGGAGTTGGCATGCAATTCTAATCTCAGTAGTTGTTATACTAGTGGAGTTGGCATGTAATTCTAATCTCAGTAGTTGTTATACTAGTGGAGTTGGCATGTAATTCTAATCTCGGCAGTTGTTATACTAGTGGAGTTGGCATGTAATTATAATCTCAGTAGTTGTTATACTAGTGGAGTTGGCATGTAATTCTAATCTCGGCAGTTGTTATACTAGTGGAGTTGGCATGTAATTCTAATCTCGGCAGTTGTTATACTAGTGGAGTTGGCATGTAATTCTAATCTCGGCAGTTGTTATACTAGTGGAGTTGGCATGTAATTCTAAACTCGGCAGTTGTTATACTAGTGGAGTTGGCATGTAATTCTAATCTCGGCAGTTGTTATACTAGTGGAGTTGGCATGTAATTCTAATCTCAGTAGTTGTTATACTAGTGGAGTTGGCATGTAATTCTAATCTCGGCAGTTGTTATACTAGTGGAGTTGGCATGTAATTCTAATCTCAGTAGTTGTTATACTAGTGGAGTTAGCATGTAATAGTTGTTATACTAGTGGAGTTGGCATGTAATTCTAATCTCGGCAGTTGTTATACTAGTGGAGTTGCCATGTAATTCTAATCTCGGCAGTTGTTATACTAGTGGAGTTGGCATGTAATTCTAATCTCGGCAGTTGTTGTACTGGTGGAGTTGGCATGTAATTCTAATCTCGGCAGTTGTTATACTATTGGCGTTGGCATGTAATTATAATCTCAGTAGTTGTTATACTAGTGGAGTTGCCAAGTAATTCTAATCTCGGCAGTTGTTATACTAGTGGAGTTGGCATGTAATTCTAATCTCAGCAGTTGTTATACTAGTGGAGTTGCAATGTAATTCTAATCTCGGCAGTTGTTATACTAGTGGAGTTGGCATGTAATTCTAATCTTGGCAGTTGTTATACTAGTGGAGTTGGCATGTAATTCTAATCTCGGCAGTTGTTATACTAGTGGAGTTGGCATGTAATTCTAATCTCAGTAGTTGTTATACTAGTGGAGTTGGCATGTAATTCTAATCTCGGCAGTTGTTATACTAGTGGAGTTGGCATGTAATTCTAATCTCGGCAGTTGTTATACTAGTGGAGTTGGCATGTAATTCTAATCTCAGCAGTTGTTATACTATTGGAGTTGGCATGCAATTCTAATCTCAGTAGTTGTTATACTAGTGGAGTTGGCATGTAATTCTAATCTCAGTAGTTGTTATACTTGTGGAGTAAGCATGTAATTCTAATCTCGGCAGTTGTTATACTAGTGGAGTTGGCATGTAATTATAATCTCAGTAGTTGTTATACTAGTGGAGTTGGCATGTAATTCTAATCTCGGCAGTTGTTATACTAGTGGAGTTGGCATGTAATTCTAATCTCGGCAGTTGTTATACTAGTGGAGTTGGCATGTAATTCTAATCTCGGCAGTTGTTATACTAGTGGAGTTGGCATGTAATTCTAATCTCGGCAGTTGTTATACTAGTGGAGTTGGCATGTAATTCTAATCTCGGCAGTTGTTATACTAGTGGAGTTGGCATGTAATTCTAATCTCAGTAGTTGTTATACTAGTGGAGTTGGCATGTAATTCTAATCTCGGCAGTTGTTATACTAGTGGAGTTGGCATGTAATTCTAATCTCAGCAGTTGTTATACTAGTGGAGTTGGCATGTAATTCTAATCTCAGTAGTTGTTATACTAGTGGAGTTGGCATGTAATTCTAATCTCGGCAGTTGTTATACTAGTGGAGTTGGCATGTAATTCTAATCTCGGCAGTTGTTATACTTGTGGAATTGGCATGTAATTCTAATCTCGGCAGTTGTTATACTGGTGGAGTTGGCATGTAATTCTAATCTCGGCAGTTGTTATACTAGTTGGGTTGGCATGTAATTATAATCTCAGCAGTTGTTATACTAGTGGAGTTGGCATGTAATTCTAATCTCGGCAGTTGTTATACTAGTGGAGTTGGCATGTAATTCTAATCTCGGCAGTTGTTATACTAGTGGAGTTGGCATGTAATTCCTAATCTCGGCAGTTGTTATACTAGTGGAGTTGGCATGTAATTCTAATCTTGGCAGTTGTTATACTAGTGGAGTTGGCATGTAATTCTAATCTCGGCAGTTGTTATACTAGTGGAGTTGGCATGTAATTCTAATCTTGGCAGTTGTTATACTAGTGGAGTTGGCATGTAATTCCAATAGTTGTTAACTAGTGGAGTTATGTAATTCTAACTCAATTATACTAGTGGAGTTGATGAATTCCAATCTCGCAGTTGTTATACAAACTGCCGAGCTAGTGGAGTATAATTCTAATCTCGGCAGTTGTTATACTGGCATGTAATTCTAATCTCGGCAGTTGTTATACTAGTGGAGTTGGCATGTAATTCTAATCTCGGCAGTTGTTATACTAGTGGAGTTGGCATGTAATTCTAATCTCGGCAGTTGTTATACTAGTGGAGTTGGCATGTAATTCTAATCTCAGTAGTTGTTATACTAGTGGAGTTGGCATGTAATTCTAATCTCGGCAGTTGTTATACTAGTGGAGTTGCCATGTAATTCTAATCTCGGCAGTTGTTATACTGGTGGAATTGGCATGTAATTCTAATCTCGGCAGTTGTTATACTAGTGGAGTTGGCATGTAATTCTAATCTCGGCAGTTGTTATACTAGTGGAGTTGGCATGTAATTCTAATCTCGGCAGTTGTTATGCTAGTGGAGTTGGCATGTAATTCTAATCCCAGCAGTTCTTATACTATTGGAGTTGGCATGCAATTCTAATCTCAGTAGTTGTTATACTAGTGGAGTTGGCATGTAATTCTAATCTGGGCAGTTGTTATACTAGTGGAGTTAGCATGTAATTCTAATCTCAGTAGTTGTTATACTAGTGGAGTTGGCATGTAATTCTAATCTCGGCAGTTGTTATACTAAATATGATATAGAGCAGGGAGTGCAGAACCGGTCATGCCCCCCCAACATTTGGCTGTATAAAGATAAAAACAACTCACTGAAATTGATATATGGAATTGAAATACAAAATAACAACTCAATAATTAGTTTTCTTACCAGAACAGAACTATGATGCCTTGATGAAATGTCGGCAAATCTAGAGAATATACAAACTTAGCCATTATATATAACATTAACAATAGCAGGATCAATCAGCCCTTGACTTGATAAATATCTGTGTTACTATTAGTGTCTATTATTATTACTAGTACTGATAATCACAGCTTACAGGTGGAAAGCATTCACCAGTAAATAGATGGCATGTAATTCTAATCTCAGCAGTTGTTATACTAGTGGAGTTGGCATGTAATTCTAATCTCGGCAGTTGTCATACTAGTGGAATTAGCATGTTATTCTAATCTCGGCAGTTATTATACTAGTGGAGTTGGCATGTAATTCTAATCTCGGCAGTTGTTATACTAGTGGAGTTGGCATGTAATTCTAATCTCGGCAGTTGTTATACTAGTGGAGTTGGCATGTAATTCTAATCTCGGCAGTTGTTATACTAGTGGAGTTGGCATGTAATTCTAATCTCGGCAGTTGTTATACTAAATATGATATAGAGCAGGGAGTGCCGAACCGGTCATGCACCCCCAACATTTGGCTGTATAAAGATAAACCGCTCATTGAAAGTGAAATATGGAAATGAAATACAAAATAACAACTCAATAATTAGTTTTCTTACCGGAACAGAACTATGATGCCTTGATGAAATGTCGGCAAATCTAGAGAATATACAAACTTAGTCATTATATATAACATTAACAATAGCAGGATCAATCAGCCCTTGACTTGATCAATATCTGTGTTAATATTTGTGTCTATTATTATTACTAGTACTGATAATCACAGCTTACAGGTGGAAAGCTTTTCACCAGTAAATACATGGCATGTAATTCTAATCTCGGCAGTTGTTATACTAGTGGAGTTGGCATGTAATTCTAATCTGAGCAGTTGTTATACTAGTGGAGTTGGCATGTAATTCTAATCTCAGCAGTTGTTATACTAGTGGAGTTGGCATGTAATTCTAATCTCGGCAGTTGTTATACTAGTGGAGTTGGCATGTAATTCTAATCTCGGCAGTTGTTATACTAGTGGAGTTGGCATGTAATTCTAATCCCAGCAGTTCTTATACTATTGGAGTTGGCATGCAATTCTAATCTCAGTAGTTGTTATACTGGTGGAGTTGGCATGTAATTCTAATCTCAGTAGTTGTTATACTTGTGGAGTTAGCATGTAATTCTAATCTCGGCAGTTGTTATACTAGTGGAGTTGGCATGTAATTCTAATCTCAGTAGTTGTTATACTAGTGGAGTTGGCATGTAATTCTAATCTCGGCAGTTGTTACACTAGTGGAGTTGGCATGTAATTCTAATCTCGGCAGTTGTTATACTAGTGGAGTTGGCATGTAATTCTAATCTCGGCAGTTGTTATACTAGTGGCGTTGGCATGTAACTCTAATCTCAGTAGTTGTTATACTACTGGAGTTGGCATGTAATTCTAATCTCGGCAGTTGTTATACTAGTGGAGTTGGCATGTAATTCTAATCTCAGTAGTTGTTATACTAGTGGAGTTGGCATGTAATTCTAATCTCGGCAGTTGTTATACTAGTGGAGTTGGCATGTAATTCTAATCTCGGCAGTTGTTATACTAGTGGAGTTGGCATGTAATTCTAATCCCAGCAGTTCTTATACTATTGGAGTTGGCATGCAATTCTAATCTCAGTAGTTGTTATACTGGTGGAGTTGGCATGTAATTCTAATCTCAGTAGTTGTTATACTAGTGGAGTTGGCATGTAATTCTAATCTCGGCAGTTGTTATACTAGTGGAGTTGGCATGTAATTATAATCTCAGTAGTTGTTATACTAGTGGAGTTGGCATGTAATTCTAATCTCGGCAGTTGTTATACTAGTGGAGTTGGCATGTAATTCTAATCTCGGCAGTTGTTATACTAGTGGAGTTGGCATGTAATTCTAATCTCGGCAGTTGTTATACTAGTGGAGTTGGCATGTAATTCTAATCTCGGCAGTTGTTATACTAGTGGAGTTGGCATGTAATTCTAATCTCGGCAGTTGTTATACTAGTGGAGTTGGCATGTATTTCTAATCTCGGCAGTTGTTATACTAGTGGAGTTAGCATGTAATAGTTGTTATACTATAGTGGAGTTAGCATGTAATTCTAATCTCGGCAGTTGTTATACTAGTGGAGTTGGCATGTAATTCTAATCTCGGCAGTTGTTATACTAGTGGAGTTGGCATGTAATTCTAATCTCGGCAGTTGTTATACTGGTGGAGTTGGCATGTAATTCTAATCTCGGCAGTTGTTATACTAGTGGCGTTGGCATGTAATTCTAATCTCAGCAGTTGTTATACTAGTGGAGTTGGCATGTAATTCTAATCTCGGCAGTTGTTATACTAGTGGAGTTGGCATGTAATTCTAATCTCAGCAGTTGTTATACTAGTGGAGTTGGCATGTAATTCTAATCTCGGCAGTTGTTATACTAGTGGAGTTGGCATGTAATTCTAATCTCGGCAGTTGTTATACTAGTGGAGTTGGCATGTAATTCTAATCTCAGCAGTTGTTATACTAGTGGAGTGAGCATGTAATTCTAATCTCGGCAGTTGTTATACTAGTGGAGTTGGCATGTAATTCTAATCTCGGCAGTTGTTATACTATTGGAGTTGGCATGTAATTCTAATCTCAGCAGTTGTTATACTAGTGGAGTTGGCATGTAATTCTAATCTCAGCAGTTGTTATACTAGTGGAGTTGGCATGTAATTCTAATCTCGGCAGTTGTTATACTAGTGGAGTTGGCATGTAATTATAATCTCAGCAGTTGTTATACTAGTGGAGTTGGCATGTAATTCTAATCTCGGCAGTTGTTATACTAGTGGAGTTGGCATGTAATTCTAATCTCGGCAGTTGTTATACTAGTGGAGTTGGCATGTAATTCTAATCTCGGCAGTTGTTATACTAGTGGAGTTGGCATGTAATTCTAATCTCGGCAGTTGTTATACTAGTGGAGTTGGCATGTAATTCTAATCTCGGCAGTTGTTATACTAGTGGAGTTGGCATGTAATTCTAATCTCGGCATTTGTTATACTAGTGGAGTTGGCATGTAATTCTAATCTCGGCAGTTGTTATACTAGTGGAGTTGGCATGTAATTCTAATCTCGGCAGTTGTTATACTAGTGGAGTTGGCATGTAATCCTAATCTCGGCAGTTGTTATACTAGTGGAGTTGGCATGTAATTCTAATCTCGGCAGTTGTTATACTGGTGGAGTTGGCATGTAATTCTAATCTCGGCAGTTGTTATACTAGTGGAGTTGGCATGTAATTCTAATCTCAGCAGTTGTTATACTAGTGGAGTTGGCATGTAATTCTAATCTCGGCAGTTGTTATACTAGTGGAGTTGGCATGTAATTCTAATCTCAGCAGTTGTTATACTAGTGGAGTTGGCATGTAATTCTAATCTCGGCAGTTGTTATACTAGTGGAGTTGGCATGTAATTCTAATCTCGGCAGTTGTTATACTAGTGGAGTTGGCATGTAATTCTAATCTCGGCAGTTGTTATACTAGTGGAGTTGGCATGTAATTCTAATCTCGGCAGTTGTTATACTAGTGGAGTTGGCATGTAATTCTAATCTCGGCAGTTGTTATACTAGTGGAGTTGGCATGTAATTCTAATCTCGGCAGTTGTTATACTAGTGGAGTTGGCATGTAATTCTAATCTCGGCAGTTGTTATACTAGTGGAGTTGGCATGTAATTCTAATCCCAGCAGTTGTTATACTAGTGGAGTTGGCATGTAATTCTAATCTCAGCAGTTGTTATACTGGTGGAGTTGGCATGTAATTCTAATCTCAGCAGTTGTTATACTTGTGGAGTTGGCATGTAATTCTAATCTCGGCAGTTGTTATACTAGTGGAGTTGGCATGTAATTCTAATCTCAGTAGTTGTTATACTAGTGGAGTTGGCATGTAATTCTAATCTCGGCAGTTGTTATACTAGTGGAGTTGGCATGTAATTCTAATCTCGGCAGTTGTTATACTAGTGGGTTGGCATGTAATTCTAATCTCGGCAGTTGTTATACTAGTGGAGTTGGCATGTAATTCTAATCTCGGCAGTTGTTATACTAGTGGAGTTGGCATGTAATTCTAATCTCGGCAGTTGTTATACTAGTGGAGTTGGCATGTAATTCTAATCTCGGCAGTTGTTATACTAGTGGAGTTGGCATGTAATTCTAATCTCGGCAGTTGTTATACTAGTGGAGTTGGCATGTAATTCTAATCTCGGCAGTTGTTATACTAGTGGAGTTGGCATGTAATTCTAATCTCGGCAGTTGTTATACTAGTGGAGTTGGCATGTAATTCTAATCTCGGCAGTTGTTATACTGGTGGAGTTGGCATGTAATTCTAATCTCGGCAGTTGTTATACTAGTGGAGTTGGCATGTAATTCTAATCTCAGTAGTTGTTATACTAGTGGAGTTGGCATGTAATTCTAATCTCGGCAGTTGTTATACTAGTGGAGTTGGCATGTAATTCTAATCTCAGCAGTTGTTATACTAGTGGATTTGGCATGTAATTCTAATCTCGGCAGTTGTTATACTAGTGGAGTTGGCATGTAATTCTAATCTCGGCAGTTGTTATACTAGTGGAGTTGGCATGTAATTCTAATCTCGGCAGTTGTTATACTAGTGGAGTTGGCATGTAATTCTAATCTCGGCAGTTGTTATACTAGTGGAGTTGGCATGTAATTCTAATCTCAGTAGTTGTTATACTAGTGGAGTTGGCATGCAATTCTAATCTCAGTAGTTGTTATACTGGTGGAGTTGGCATGTAATTCTAATCTCAGTAGTTGTTATACTAGTGGAGTTAGCATGTAATTCTAATCTCGGCAGTTGTTATACTAGTGGAGTTGGCATGTAATTCTAATCTCAGCAGTTGTTATACTAGTGGAGTTGGCATGTAATTCTAATCTCGGCAGTTGTTATACTAGTGGAGTTGGCATGTAATTCTAATCTCGGCAGTTGTTATACTAGTGGAGTTGGCATGTAATTCTAATCTCGGCAGTTGTTATACTAGTGGAGTTGGCATGTAATTCTAATCTTGGCAGTTGTTATACTAGTGGAGTTGGCATGTAATTCTAATCTCGGCAGTTGTTATACTAGTGGAGTTGGCATGTAATTCTAATCTCGGCAGTTGTTATACTAGTGGAGTTGGCATGTAATAGTTGTTATACTATAGTGGAGTTGGCATGTAATTCTAATCTCGGCAGTTGTTATACTAGTGGAGTTGCCATGTAATTCTAATCTCGGCAGTTGTTATACTAGTGGAGTTGGCATGTAATTCTAATCTCGGCAGTTGTTATACTAGTGGAGTTGGCATGTAATTCTAATCTCGGCAGTTGTTATACTATTGGAGTTGGCATGTAATTCTAATCTCAGTAGTTGTTATACTAGTGGAGTTGGCATGTAATTCTAATCTCGGCAGTTGTTATACTAGTGGAGTTGGCATGTAATTCTAATCTCGGCAGTTGTTATACTAGTGGAGTTGGCATGTAATTCTAATCTCGGCAGTTGTTATACTAGTGGAGTTGGCATGTAATTCTAATCTCGGCAGTTGTTATACTAGTGGAGTTGGCATGTAATTCTAATCTCGGCAGTTGTTATACTAGTGGAGTTGGCATGTAATTCTAATCTCGGCAGTTGTTATACTAGTGGAGTTGGCATGTAATTCTAATCTCGGCAGTTGTTATACTAGTGGAGTTGGCATGTAATTCTAATCTCGGCAGTTGTTATACTAGTGGAGTTGGCATGTAATTCTAATCTCGGCAGTTGTTATACTAGTGGAGTTGGCATGTAATTCTAATCTCGGCAGTTGTTATACTAGTGGAGTTGGCATGTAATTCTAATCTCAGCAGTTGTTATACTAGTGGAGTTGGCATGTAATTCTAATCTCAGCAGTTGTTATACTAGTGGAGTTGGCATGTAATTCTAATCTCGGCAGTTGTTATACTAGTGGAGTTGGCATGTAATTCTAATCTCAGCAGTTGTTATACTAGTGGATTTGGCATGTAATTCTAGCAGTTGTTATACTAGTGGAGTTGGCATGCAATTCTAATCTCGGCAGTTGTTATACTAGTGGAGTTGGCATGTAATCTAATCTCGGCAGTTGTTATACGAGTGGAGTTAGAATGTAAGTCTAATCTCGGCAGTTGTTAAACTGGAGTTGGCATGTAATTCTAATCTCAGTAGTTGTTATACTAGTGGAGTTGGCATGTAATTCTAATCTCGGCAGTTGTTATACTAGTGGAGTTGGCATGTAATTCTAATCTCGGCAGTTGTTATACTAGTGGAGTTGGCATGTAATTCTAATCTCGGCAGTTGTTATACTAGTGGAGTTGTCATGTAATTCTAATCTCGGCAGTTGTTATGCTAGTGGAGTTGGCATGTAATTCTAATCCCAGCAGTTCTTATACTATTGGAGTTGGCATGCAATTCTAATCTCAGTAGTTGTTATACCGGTGGAGTTGGATGTAATTCTAATCTGGGCAGTTGTTATACTAGTGGAGTTGGCATGTAATTCTAAAAACGGCAGTTGTTATACTAAATATGATATAGAGCAGGGAGTGCAGAACCGGTCATGCCCCCCCCCCAACATTTGGCTGTATAAAGATAAAAACCAGTCACTGAAATTGATATATGGAATTGAAATACAAAATAACAACTCAATATTTAGTTTTCTTACCAGAACAGAACTATGATGCCTTGATGAAATGTCGGCAAATCTAGAGAATATACAAACTTAGCCATTATATATAACATTAACAATAGCAGGATCAATCAGCCCTTGACTTGATAAATATCTGTGTTACTATTAGTGTCTATTATTATTACCAGTACTGATAATCACAGCTTACAGGTGGAAAGCTTTTCACCAGTAGATACATGGCATGTAATTCTAATCTCAGCAGTTGTTATACTACTGGAGTTGGCATGTAATTCTAATCTCGGCAGTTGTTACACTAGTGGAGTTGGCATGTAATTCTAATCTCGGAAGTTGTTATACTAGTGGAGTTGGCATGTAATTCTAATTTCGGCAGTTGTTATACTAGTGGAGTTGGCATGTAATTCTAATCTCGGCAGTTGTTACACTAGGGGAGTTGGCATGTAATACTAATCTCGGCAGTTGCTATACTAGTGGAGTAGGCAAGTGATTCTAATCTCGGCATTGTTATACTAAATATGATATAGAGCAGGGAGTGCCGAACCGGTCATGCCCCCCCAACATTTGGCTGTATAAAGATAAAAACCGCACATTGAAATTGATATAAGGAATTGAAATGCAAAATAACAACTCAATAACTATTTTTCTTACCGGAACAGAACTATGATGCCTTGATGAAATGTCGGCAAATCTAGAGAATATACAAACTTAGTCATTATATATAACATTAACAATAGCAGGATCAATCAGACCTTGACTTGATCAATATCTGTGTTAATATTTGTGTCTATTATTATTACTAGTACTGATAATCACAGCTTACAGGTGGAAAGCTTTTCACCAGTAAATACATGACATGTAATTCTAATCTCCGCAGTTGTTATACTAGTGGAGTTGGCATGTAATTCTAATCTGAGCAGTTGTTATACTAGTGGAGTTGGCATGTAATTCTAATCTCAGCAGTTGTTATACTAGTGGAATTGACATGTAATTCTAATCTCGGCAGTTGTTACACTAGTGGAGTTGGCATGTAATTCTAATCTTGGCAGTTGTTATACTAGTGGAGTTGGCATGTAATTCTAATCCCAGCAGTTCTTATACTATTGGAGTTGGCATGCAATTCTAATCTCAGTAGTTGTTATACTGGTGGAGTTGGCATGTAATTCTAATCTCAGTAGTTGTTATACTTGTGGAGTTGGCATGTAATTCTAATCTGAGCAGTTGTTATACTAGTGGAGTTGGCATGTAATTCTAATCTCAGCAGTTGTTATACTAGTGGAATTGACATGTAATTCTAATCTCGGCAGTTGTTACACTAGTGGAGTTGGCATGTAATTCTAATCTTGGCAGTTGTTATACTAGTGGAGATGGCATGTAATTCTAATCCCAGCAGTTCTTATACTATTGGAGTTGGCATGCAATTCTAATCTCAGTAGTTGTTATACTGGTGGAGTTGGCATGTAATTCTAATCTCAGTAGTTGTTATACTTGTGGAGTTAGCATGTAATTCTAATCTCGGCAGTTGTTATACTAGTGGAGTTGGCATGTAATTATAATCTCAGTAGTTGTTATACTGGTGGAGTTGGCATGTAATTCTAATCTCGGCAGTTGTTACACTAGTGGAGTTGGCATGCAATTCTAATCTCGGCAGTTGTTATACTAGTGGCGTTGGCATGTAACTCTAATCTCAGTAGTTGTTATACTACTGGAGTTGGCATGTAATTCTAATCTCGGCAGTTGTTATACTAGTGGAGTTGGCATGTAATTCTAATCTCGGCACTTGTCATACTAGTGGAGTTGGCATGTAATTCTAATCTCGGCAGTTGTTATACTAGTGGAGTTGGCATGTAATTCTAATCCCAGCAGTTCTTATACTATTGGAGTTGGCATGCAATTCTAATCTCAGTAGTTGTTATACTGGTGGAGTTGGCATGTAATTCTAATCTCAGTAGTTGTTATACTTGTGGAGTTAGCATGTAATTCTAATCTCGGCAGTTGTTATACTAGTGGAGTTGGCATGTAATTATAATCTCAGTAGTTGTTATACTAGTGGAGTTGGCATGTAATTCTAATCTCGGCAGTTGTTATACTAGTGGAGTTGGCATGTAATTCTAATCTCAGTAGTTGTTATACTAGTGGAGTTGGCATGTAATTCTAATCTCGGCACTTGTCATACTAGTGGAGTTGGCATGTAATTCTAATCTCGGCAGTTGTTATACTAGTGGAGTTGGCATGTAATTCTAATCCCAGCAGTTCTTATACTATTGGAGTTGGCATGCAATTCTAATCTCAGTAGTTGTTATACTGGTGGAGTTGGCATGTAATTCTAATCTCAGTAGTTGTTATACTAGTGGAGTTAGCATGTAATTCTAATCTCGGCAGTTGTTATACTAGTGGAGTTGGCATGTAATTATAATCTCAGTAGTTGTTATACTAGTGGAGTTGGCATGTAATTCTAATCTCGGCAGTTGTTATACTAGTGGAGTTGGCATGTAATTCTAATCTCGGCAGTTGTTATACTAGTGGAGTTGGCATGTAATTCTAATCTCGGCAGTTGTTATACTAGTGGAGTTGGCATGTAATTCTAAACTCGGCACTTGTTATACTAGTGGAGTTGGCATGTAATTCTAATCTCGGCAGTTGTTATACTAGTGGAGTTGGCATGTAATTCTAATCTCAGTAGTTGTTATACTTGTGGAGTTAGCATGTAATTCTAATCTCGGCAGTTGTTATACTAGTGGAGTTGGCATGTAATCATAATCTCAGTAGTTGTTATACTAGTGGAGTTGGCATGTAATAGTTGTTATACTATAGTGGAGTTGCCATGTAATTCTAATCTCGGCAGTTGTTATACTAGTGGAGTTGCCATGTAATCCTAATCTCGGCAGTTGTTATAGTTGTGGAATTGGCATGTAATTCTAATCTCGGCAGTTGTTGTACTGGTGGAGTTGGCATGTAATTCTAATCTCGGCAGTTGTTATACTATTGGCGTTGGCATGTAATTATAATCTCAGTAGTTGTTATACTAGTGGAGTTGCCAAGTAATTCTAATCTCGGCAGTTGTTATACTAGTGGAGTTGGCATGTAATTCTAATCTCAGCAGTTGTTATACTAGTGGAATTGAAATGTAATTCTAATCTCGGCAGTTGTTACACTAGTGGAGTTGGCATGTAATTCTAATCTTGGCAGTTGTTATACTAGTGGAGTTGGCATGTAATCCTAATCTCGGCAGTTGTTATACTAGTGGAGTTGGCATGTAATTCTAATCTCAGTAGTTGTTATACTAGTGGAGTTGGCATGTAATTCTAATCTCGGCACTTGTCATACTAGTGGAGTTGGCATGTAATTCTAATCTCGGCAGTTGTTATACTAGTGGAGTTGGCATGTAATTCTAATCCCAGCAGTTCTTATACTATTGGAGTTGGCATGCAATTCTAATCTCAGTAGTTGTTATACTGGTGGAGTTGGCATGTAATTCTAATCTCAGTAGTTGTTATACTAGTGGAGTTGGCATGTAATTCTAATCTCGGCAGTTGTTATACTAGTGGAGTTGGCATGTAATTCTAATCTCAGTAGTTGTTATACTAGTGGAGTTGGCATGTAATTCTAATCTCGGCAGTTGTTACACTGGAGTTGGCATGTAATTCTAATCTCGGCAGTTGTTATACTAGTGGAGTTGGCATGTAATTCTAATCTCGGCAGTTGTTATACTAGTGGAGTTGGCATGTAATTCTAATCTCGGCAGTTGTTATACTAGTGGAGTTGGCATGTAATTCTAATCTCGGCAGTTGTTATACTAGTGGAATTGGCATGTAATTCTAATCTCAGTAGTTGTTATACTAGTGGAGTTGCATGTAATTCTAATCTCGGCAGTTGTTATACTAGTGCAGTTGGCATGTAATTATACTCTCGGCAGTTGTTATACTAGTGGAGTTGGCATGTAATTCTAATCTCGGCAGTTGTTATACTATAGTGGAGTTGGCATGTAATTCTAATCTCGGCAGTTGTTATACTAGTGGAGTTGGCATGTAATCCTAATCTCGGCAGTTGTTATACTTGTGGAGTTGGCATGTAATTCTAATCTCGGCAGTTGTTATACTGGTGGAGTTGGCATGTAATTCTAATCTCGGCAGTTGTTATACTAGTGGAGTTGGCATGTAATTCTAATCTCAGTAGTTGTTATACTAGTGGAGTTGGCATGTAATTCTAATCTCGGCAGTTGTTATACTAGTGGAGTTGGCATGTAATTCTAATCTCAGCAGTTGTTATACTAGTGGAGTTGGCATGTAATTCTAATCTCGGCAGTTGTTATACTAGTGGAGTTGGCATGTAATTCTAATCTCGGCAGTTGTTATACTAGTGGAGTTGGCATGTAATTCTAATCTCGGCAGTTGTTATACTAGTGGAGTTGGCATGTAATTCTAATCTCGGCAGTTGTTATACTAGTGGAGTTGGCATGCAATTCTAATCTCGGCAGTTGTTATACTAGTGGAGTTGGCATGTAATTCTAATCTCGGCAGTTGTTATACTAGTGGAGTTGGCATGTAATTCTAATCTCGGCAGTTGTTATACTAGTGGAGTTGGCATGTAATTCTAATCTCGGCAGTTGTTATACTAGTGGAGTTGGCATGTAATTCTAATCTCGGCAGTTGTTATACTAGTGGAGTTGGCATGTAATTCTAATCTCGGCAGTTGTTATACTAGTGGAGTTGGCATGTAATTCTAATCTCGGCAGTTGTTATACTAGTGGAGTTGGCATGTAATTCTAATCTCAGTAGTTGTTATACTAGTGGAGTTGGCATGTAATTCTAATCTCGGCAGTTGTTATACTAGTGGAGTTGGCATGTAATTCTAATCTCGGCAGTTGTTATACTGGTGGAATTGGCATGTAATTCTAATCTCGGCAGTTGTTATACTAGTGGAGTTGGCATGTAATTCTAATCTCGGCAGTTGTTATACTAGTGGAGTTGGCATGTAATTCTAATCTCGGCAGTTGTTATACTAGTGGAGTTGGCATGTAATTCTAATCCCAGCAGTTCTTATACTATTGGAGTTGGCATGCAATTCTAATCTCAGTAGTTGTTATACTAGTGGAGCTGGCATGTAATTCTAATCTCAGCAGTTGTTATACTAGTGGAGTTAGCATGTAATTCTAATCTCAGTAGTTGTTATACTAGTGGAGTTGGCATGTAATTCTAATCTCAGCAGTTGTTATACTAGTGGAGTTGGCATGTAATTCTAATATGGCATGTAATTCTAATCTCAGCAGTTGTTATACTAGTGGAGTTGTCATGTAATTCTAATCTCGGCAGTTGTTATACTGTGGAGTGAGCATGTAATTATAATCTTCTAATCTCAGCAGTTGTTATGGAGTTGGCATGTAATTCTAATCTCAGTAGTTGTTATACTAGTGGAGTTGGCATGTAATTCTAATCTCGGCAGTTGTTATACTAGTGGAGTTGGCATGTAATTCTAATCTCGGCAGTTGTTATACTAGTGGAGTTGGCATGTAATTCTAATCTCGGCAGTTGTTATACTAGTGGAGTTGGCATGTAATTCTAATCTCGGCAGTTGTTATACTAGTGGAGTTGGCATGTAATTCTAATCTCGGCAGTTGTTATACTAGTGGAGTTGGCATGTAATTCTAATCTCGGCAGTTGTTATACTAGTGGAGTTGGCATGTAATTCTAATCTCGGCAGTTGTTATACTAGTGGAGTTGGCATGTAATTCTAATCTCGGCAGTTGTTATACTAGTGGAGTTGGCATGTAATTCTAATCTCGGCAGTTGTTATACTAGTGGAGTTGGCATGTAATTCTAATCTCGGCAGTTGTTATACTAGTGGAGTTGGCATGTAATTCTAATCTTGACAGTAGTTATACTAGTGGAGTTGGCATGTAATTCTAATCTCAGCAGTTGTTATACTAGTGGAGTTGGCATGTAATTCTAATCTCGGCAGTTGTTATACTAGTGGAATTGGCATGTAATTCTAATCTCGGCAGTTGTTATACTAGTGGAGTTGGCATGTAATTCTAATCTCGGCAGTTGTTATACTAGTGGAGTTGGCATGTAATTCTAATCCCAGCAGTTGTTATACTATTGGAGTTGGCATGCAATTCTAATCTCAGTAGTTGTTATACTAGTGGAGTTGGCATGCAATTCTAATCTCAGTAGTTGTTATACTGGTGGAGTTGGCATGTAATTCTAATCTCAGTAGTTGTTATACTAGTGGAGTTGGCATGTAATTCTAATCTCAGCAGTTGTTATACTAGTGGAATTGGCATGTAATTCTAATCTCGGCAGTTGTTATACTAGTGGAGTTGGCATGTAATTCTAATCTCGGCAGTTGTTATACTAGTGGAGTTGGCATGTAATTCTAATCCCAGCAGTTCTTATACTATTGGAGTTGGCATGCAATTCTAATCTCAGTAGTTGTTATACTAGTGGAGTTGGCATGTAATTCTAATCTCAGTAGTTGTTATACTAGTGGAGTTAGCATGTAATTCTAATCTCGGCAGTTGTTATACTAGTGGAGTTGGCATGTAATTCTAATCTCAGTAGTTGTTATACTAGTGGAGTTGGCATGTAATTCTAATCTCGGCAGTTGTTATACTAGTGGAGTTGGCATGTAATTCTAATCTCGGCAGTTGTTATACTAGTGGAGTTGGCATGTAATTCTAATCTCGGCAGTTGTTATACTAGTGGAGTTGGCATGTAATTCTAATCTCGGCAGTTGTTATACTAGTGGAGTTGGCATGTAATTCTAATCTCGGCAGTTGTTATACTAGTGGAGTTGGCATGTAATTCTAATCTCAGCAGTTGTTATACTAGTGGAGTTGGCATGTAATTCTAATCTCGGCAGTTGTTATACTAGTGGAGTTGGCATGTAATTCTAATCTCGGCAGTTGTTATACTAGTGGAGTTGGCATGTAATTCTAATCCCAGCAGTTCTTATACTATTGGAGTTGGCATGCAATTCTAATCTCAGTAGTTGTTATACTGGTGGAGTTGGCATGTAATTCTAATCTCAGTAGTTGTTATACTTGTGGAGTTAGCATGTAATTCTAATCTCGGCAGTTGTTATACTAGTGGAGTTGGCATGTAATTCTAATCTCAGTAGTTGTTATACTAGTGGAGTTGCATGTAATTCTAATCTCGGCAGTTGTTATACTAGTGCAGTTGGCATGTAATTCTAATCTCGGCAGTTGTTATACTAGTGGAGTTGGCATGTAATTCTAATCTCGGCAGTTGTTATACTAGTGGAGTTGGCATGTAATTCTAATCTCGGCAGTTGTTATACTAGTGGAGTTGGCATGTAATTCTAATCTCGGCAGTTGTTATACTAGTGGAGTTGGCATGTAATTCTAATCTCAGCAGTTGTTATACTAGTGGAGTTGGCATGTAATTCTAATCTCGGCAGTTGTTATACTAGTGGAGTTGGCATGTAATTCTAATCTCTGCAGTTGTTATACTAGTGGAGTTGGCATGTAATTCTAATCTCGGCAGTTGTTATACTAGTGGAGTTGGCATGTAATTCTAATCTCGGCAGTTGTTATACTGGTGGAGTTGGCATGTAATTCTAATCTCGGCAGTTGTTATACTAGTGGAGTTGGCATGTAATTCTAATCTCAGTAGTTGTTATACTAGTGGAGTTGGCATGTAATTCTAATCTCAGCAGTTGTTATACTAGTGGAGTTGGCATGTAATTCTAATCTCAGCAGTTGTTATACTAGTGGAGTTGGCATGTAATTCTAATCTCGGCAGTTGTTATACTAGTGGAGTTGGCATGTAATTCTAATCTCGGCAGTTGTTATACTAGTGGAGTTGGCATGTAATTCTAATCTCAGTAGTTGTTATACTAGTGGAGTTGGCATGTAATTCTAATCTCGGCAGTTGTTATACTAGTGGAGTTGGCATGTAATTCTAATCTCAGCAGTTGTTATACTAGTGGAGTTGGCATGCAATTCTAATCTCAGTAGTTGTTATACTGGTGGAGTTGGCATGTAATTCTAATCTCAGCAGTTGTTATACTTGTGGAGTTGGCATGTAATTCTAATCTCGGCAGTTGTTATACTAGTGGAGTTGGCATGTAATTCTAATCTCAGCAGTTGTTATACTAGTGGAGTTGGCATGTAATTCTAATCTCGGCAGTTGTTATACTAGTGGAGTTGGCATGTAATTCTAATCTCGGCAGTTGTTATACTAGTGGAGTTGGCATGTAATTCTAATCTCGGCAGTTGTTATACTAGTGGAGTTGGCATGTAATTCTAATCTCGGCAGTTGTTATACTAGAGTTGGCAGGTAATTCTAATCTCGGCAGTTGTTATACTAGTGGAGTTGGCATGTATTTCTAATCTCGGCAGTTGTTATACTAGTGGAGTTGGCATGTAATTCTAATCTCAGCAGTTGTTATACTACTAGTGGAGTTGGCATGTAATTCTAATCTCGGCAGTTGTTATACTAATGGAGTTAGCATGTAATTCTAATCTCGGCAGTTGTTATACCAGTGGAGTTGGCATGTAATTCTAATCTCGGCAGTTGTTATACTGGTGGAGTTGGCATGTAATTCTAATCTCGGCAGTTGTTATACTAGTGGCGTTGGCATGTAATTCTAATCTCAGTAGTTGTTATACTAGTGGAGTTGGCATGTAATTCTAATCTCGGCAGTTGTTATACTAGTGGAGTTGGCATGTAATTCTAATCTCAGCAGTTGTTATACTAGTGGAATTGGCATGTAATTCTAATCTCGGCAGTTGTTATACTAGTGGAGTTGGCATGTAATTCTAATCTTGGCAGTTGTTATACTAGTGGAGTTGGCATGTAATTCTAATCTCGGCAGTTGTTATACTAGTGGAGTTGGCATGTAATTCTAATCTCGGCAGTTGTTATACTAGTGGAGTTGGCATGTAATTCTAATCTCTGCGTTATACTAGTGGAATTGGCATGTTAATTCTAATCTCGGCAGTTGTTATACTAGTGGAGTTGGCATCGTAATTCTAATCTGACATTGTTATGTGGAGTTGGCATATAATTCTAATCTCGGCAGTTGTTACGCTAGTGGAGTTGGCATGTAATTCTAATCTCACTAATGAGTTGGCATGTAATTCTAATCTCAGCAGTTGTTATACTAGTGGAATTGGCATGTAATTCTAATCTCGGCAGTTGTTATACTAGTGGAGTTGGCATGTAATTCTAATCTCGGCAGTTGTTACTAGTGGAGTTGGCATGTAATTCTAATTCTGAGATTGTTGTTATACTGCACCGCCGAGTTGGTAATTGTATAAATCTCGGCAGTTGTTATACTAGTGGAGTTGGCATGCAATTCTAATCTCGGCAGTTGTTATACTAGTGGAGTTGGCATGTAATTCTAATCTCGGCAGTTGTTATACTAGTGGAGTTGGCATGTAATTCTAATCTCAGTAGTTGTTATACTAGTGGAGTTGGCATGTAATTCTAATCTCGGCAGTTGTTATACTAGTGGAGTTGGCATGTAATTCTAATCTCGGCAGTTGTTATACTAGTGGAGTTGGCATGTAATTCTAATCTCAGCAGTTGTTATACTAGTGGAGTTGGCATGTAATTCTAATCTCGGCAGTTGTTATACTAGTGGAGTTGGCATGTAATTCTAATCTCGGCAGTTGCTATACTAGTGGAGTTGGCATGTAATTCTAATCTCAGTAGTTGTTATACTAGTGGAGTTGGCATGTAATTCTAATCTCAGCAGTTGTTATACTAGTGGAGTTGGCATGTAATTCTAATCTCGGCAGTTGTTATACTAGTGGAGTTGGCATGTAATTCTAATCTCGGCAGTTGTTATACTAGTGGAGTTGGCATGTAATTCTAATCTCAGTAGTTGTTATACTAGTGGAGTTGGCATGTAATTCTAATCTCGGCAGTTGTTATACTAGTGGAGTTGGCATGTAATTCTAATCTCAGTAGTTGTTATACTAGTGGAGTTGGCATGTAATTCTAATCTCGGCAGTTGTTATACTAGCTGGGTTGCCATGTAATTCTAATCTCAGTAGTTGTTATACTAGTGGAGTTGCCATGTAATTCTAATCTCAGTAGTTGTTATACCAGTGGAGTTGACATATAATAGTTGTTATACCATAGTGGAGTTGGCATGTAATTCTAATCTCGGCACTTGTTATACTATTGTGGAGTTAGCATGTAATTCTAATCTCGGCAGTTGTTATACTAGTGGAGTTGGCATGTAATTCTAATCTCAGCAGTTGTTATACTAGTGGAGTTGGCATGTAATTCTAATCTCGGCAGTTGTTATACTAGTGGAGTTGGCATGTAATTCTAATCTCGGCAGTTGTTATACTAGTGGAGTTGGCATGTAATTCTAATCTCGGCAGTTGTTATACTGGTGGAGTTGGCATGTAATTCTAATCTCGGCAGTTGTTATACTAGTGGAGTTGGCATGTAATTCTAATCTCGGCAGTTGTTATACTAGTGGAGTTGGCATGTAATTCTAATCTCGGCAGTTGTTATACTAGTGGAGTTGGCATGTAATTCTAATCTCAGCAGTTGTTATACTAGTGGGTTGGCATGTAATTCTAATCTCGGCAGTTGTTATACTAGTGGAGTTGGCATGTAATTCTAATCTTGGCAGTTGTTATACTAGTGGAGTTGGCATGTAATTCTAATCTCGGCAGTTGTTATACTAGTGGAGTTGGCATGTAATTCTAATCTCGGCAGTTGTTATACTAGTGGAGTTGGCATGTAATTCTAATCTCAGCAGTTGTTATACTAGTGGAGTTGGCATGTAATTCTAATCTCGGCAGTTGTTATACTAGTGGAGTTGGCATGTAATTCTAATCTCAGCAGTTGTTATACTAGTGGAGTTGGCATGTAATTCTAATCTCGGCAGTTGTTATACTAGTGGAGTTGGCATGTAATTCTAATCTCGGCAGTTGTTATACTAGTGGAGTTGGCATGTAATTCTAATCTCGGCAGTTGTTATACTAGTGGAGTTGGCATGTAATTCTAATCCCAGCAGTTCTTATACCATTGGAGTTGGCATGTAATTCTAATCTCAGTAGTTGTTATACTAGTGGAGTTAGCATGTAATTCTAATCTCAGTAGTTGTTATACTGGTGGAGTTGGCATGTAATTCTAATCTCAGTAGTTGTTATACTTGTGGAGTTAGCATGTAATTCTAATCTCGGCAGTTGTTATACTAGTGGAGTTGGCATGTAATTATAATCTCAGTAGTTGTTATACTAGTGGAGTTGGCATGTAATTCTAATCTCAGCAGTTGTTATACTAGTGGAGTTGGCATGTAATTCTAATCTCGGCAGTTGTTATACTAGTGGAGTTGGCATGTAATTCTAATCTCGGCAGTTGTTATACTAGTGGAGTTGGCATGTAATTCTAATCTCGGCAGTTGTTATACTAGTGGAGTTGGCATGTAATTCTAATCTCAGTAGTTGTTATACTAGTGGAGTTGGCATGTAATTCTAATCTAGTTGTTATACTAGTTGGCATGTAATTCTAATAGTTGTTATACTAGTGGAGTTGGCATGTAATTCTAATCTCGGCAGTTGTTATACTAGTGGAGTTGGCATGTAATTCTAATCTCAGTAGTTGTTATACTAGTGGAGTTGGCATGTAATTCTAATCTCGGCAGTTGTTATACTAGTGGAGTTGGCATGTAATTCTAATCTCGGCAGTTTTTATACTAGTGGAGTTGGCATGTAATTCTAATCTCAGTAGTTGTTATACTAGTGGAGTTGGCATGTAATTCTAATCTCGGCAGTTGTTATACTAGTGGAGTTGGCATGTAATTCTAATCTCGGCAGTTGTTATACTAGTGGAGTTGGCATGTAATTCTAATCTCAGCAGTTGTTATACTAGTGGATTTGGCATGTAATTCTAATCTCGGCAGTTGTTATACTAGTGGAGTTGGCATGTAATTCTAATCTCGGCAGTTGTTAAACTAGTGGAATTGGCATGTAATTCTAATCTCGGCAGTTGTTATACTAGTGGAGTTGGCATGTAATTCTAATCTCGGCAGTTGTTATACTAGTGGAGTTGGCATGTAATTCTAATCTCAGCAGTTCTTATACTAGTGGAGTTGGCATGTAATTCTAATCCCAGCAGTTCTTATACTATTGGAGTTGGCATGCAATTCTAATCTCAGTAGTTGTTATACTAGTGGAGTTGGCATGCAATTCTAATCTCAGTAGTTGTTATACTAGTTGGCACGTAATTCTAATCTCAGTAGTTGTTATACTAGTGGAGTTGGCATGTAATTCTAATCTCGGCAGTTGTTATACTAGTGGAATTGGCATGTAATTCTAATCTCAGCAGTTGTTATACTAGTGGAGTTGGCATGCAATTCTAATCTCTGCAGTTGTTATACTAGTGGAGTTGGCATGTAATTCTAATCTCGGCAGTTGTTATACTAGTGGAGTTGGCATGTAATTCCTAATCTCAGCAGTTGTTAGCCTAGTGGAGTTGGCATGTAATTCTAATCTCAGCAGTTGTTATACTAGTGGAGTTGGCATGTAATTCTAATCTCAGCAGTTGTTACTAGTGGAGTTGGCATGTAATTCTAATCTCCGGAGTTGTTATACTAGTGAGTTGGCATAATTCTAATCTCGGCAGTTTTTATACTAGTGGAGTTGGCATGTAATTCTAATCTCGGCACTTGTTATACTAGTGGAGTTGGCATGTAATTCTAATCTCAGTAGTTGTTATACTAGTGGAGTTGGCATGTAATTCTAATCCCAGCAGTTCTTATACTATTGGAGTTGGCATGTAATTCTAATCTCGGCAGTTGTTATACTAGTGGAGTTGGCATGTAATTCTAATCTCAGCAGTTGTTATACTAGTGGAGTTGGCATGTAATTCTAATCTCAGTAGTTGTTATACTAGTGGAGTTGGCATGTAATTCTAATCTCGGCAGTTGTTATACTAGTGGAGTTGGCATGTATCTCAGCAGTTGTTATACTAGTGAAGTTGGCATGTAATTCTAATCTCAGTAGTTGTTATACTAGTGGAGTTGGCATGTAATTCTAATCTCGGCAGTTGTTATACTAGTGGAGTTGGCATGTAATTCTAATCTCAGTAGTTGTTATACTAGTGGAGTTGGCATGTAATTCTAATCTGGGCAGTTGTTATACTTTGGCATGTAATTCTAAAATTCTAATCTCAGTAGTTGTTATACTAGTGGAGTTGGCATGTAATTCTAATCTCGGCAGTTGTTATACTAGTTGAGTTGGCATGTAATTCTAATCTCGGCAGTTGTTATACTAAATATGATATAGAGCAGGGAGTGCAGAACCGGTCATGCCCCCCCAACATTTGGCTGTATAAAGATAAAAACAACTCACTGAAATTGATATATGGAATTGAAATACAAAATAACAACTCAATAATTAGTTTTCTTACCAGAACAGAACTATGATGCCTTGATGAAATGTCGGCAAATCTAGAGAATATACAAACTTAGTCATTATATATAACATTAACAATAGCAGGATGAATCAGCCCTTGACTTGATAAATATCTGTGTTAATATTTGTGTCTATTATCATTACTAGTACTGATAATCACAGCTTACAGGTGGAAAGCTTTTCACCAGTAAATACATGGCATGTAATTCTAATCTCGGCAGTTGTTATACTAGTGGCGTTGGCATGTAACTCTAATCTCAGTAGTTGTTATACTACTGGAGTTGGCATGTAATTCTAATCTCGGCAGTTGTTATACTAGTGGAGTTGGCATGTAATTCTAATCTCAGTAGTTGTTATACTAGTGGAGTTGGCATGTAATTCTAATCTCGGCACTTGTTATACTAGTGGAGTTGGCATGTAATTCTAATCCCAACAGTTCTTATACTATTGGAGTTGGCATGTAATTCTAATCTCAGTAGTTGTTATACTAGTGGAGTTAGCATGTAATTCTAATCTCAGTAGTTGTTATACTGGTGGAGTTGGC
>JADLSH010000363.1:4252500-4577500 GCA_016169945.1 Trachythela sp. YZ-2020 | reverse complement strand
GTTTCAATGTAGCAAACAGTCTTGACTGCATTTGAAATAAATTCAGCCCCAATGGCACAAAAACGTTTGATCAACTCCACAGTGAGCACCTGCTGCACCGATTCAAAATTGCCAAATAAAGCATACAGAAACATATCATCATCCAAGCTGTTCAGCTCCCTTACAAATGCTATTGGGAAGTAATCCATTGCACAGTTCCAAAATGTTTCTCTCGACACCACTGTATCACGACAGTACAATAGCCCATGCTTTACCGGATGTACGCAGTCACGGTTACAAGACTAAGTAAGTAAGTAAGTAACTAAGTAAGTAACTAAGTAACTAAGTAACTAAGTAAGTAACTAAGTAAGTAAGTAAGTAAGTAAGTAAGTAAGTAAGTAAGTAAGTAAGTAAGTAAGTAAGTAAGTAAGTAAGTAAGTAAGTAAGTAAGTAAGTAAGTAAGTAAGTAAGTAAGTAAGTAAGTAAGTAAGTAACTAAGTAACTAAGTAACTAAGTAACTAAGTAACTAAGTAACTAAGTAACTAAGTAAGTAAGTAAGTAAGTAACTAAGTAACTGGAGTGGAACTAAATAGTGACTAAGTGACTAGGTAAGTGGGTGGAGTGAAGGTGAGTGGAGTAAGGTGGGTGGAGTGGAGTGAGTGGTGGTGGTGGGTGGGTGGGTGAAGTGGTAGGGTGGTAAGTGGGTAAAGTGGGTAAGTAAGTGGTGGTGAGTAACTAACTAAGTAACTAAGTGACTAAGTAACTAAGTAACTAAGTGGCTGAGGTGACTAAGTGACTAGGTAACTAAGTGACTAAGTAACTGAGTGGTAGTGGTGGAGTGGGTGGTAGTGAGTAAGTGGTGAGTGAGTGAGTGGAGTGAGTAAGTAAGTGAGTGAGTGGTGAGTGAGTAAGTGAAAAGTGAGTAAGTAACTAAGTAACTAAGTAACTAAGTAACTAAGTAACTAAGTAACTAAGTAACTAAGTAACTAAGTAACTAAGTAACTAAGTAACTAAGTAACTAAGTAACTAAGTAAGTAAGTAAGTAAGTAAGTAAGTAAGTAAGTAAGTAAGTAAGTAAGTAAGTAAGTAAGTAAGTAAGTAAGTAAGTAAGTAAGTAAGTAAGTAAGTAAGTAAGTAACTAACTAACTAACTAACTAACTAAGTAACTAAGTAACTAAGTAACTAAGTAACTAAGTAACTAAGTAACTAAGTAACTAAGTAACTAAGTAAGTAAGTAAGTAGGTAAGTAGGTAAGTAAGTAAGTAAGTAAGTAAGTAAGTAAGTAAGTAAGTAAGTAAGTAAGTAAGTAACTAAGTAACTAAGTAACTAAGTAACTAAGTAACTAAGTAACTAAGTAACTAAGTAACTAAGTAACTAAGTAACTAAGTAACTAAGTAACTAAGTAACTAAGTAACTAAGTAACTAAGTAACTAAGTAACTAAGTAACTAAGTAAGTAAGTAAGTAAGTAAGTAAGTAAGTAAGTAAGTAAGTAAGTAAGTAACTAAGTAACTAAGTAACTAAGTAACTAAGTAACTAAGTAACTAAGTAAGTAAGTAAGTAAGTAAGTAAGTAAGTAAGTAAGTAAGTAAGTAAGTAAGTAAGTGAGTAAGTGAGTAAGTGAGTAAGTGAGTAAGTAAGTAAGTAAGTAAGTAAGTAAGTAAGTAAGTAAGTAAGTAAGTAAGTAAGTAAGTAAGTAAGTAAGTAAGTAAGTAAGTGAACTTTATTTAGTCGCGCACTTTATTTAAACTCGCGAGATGCGCCAATTAGACTATCTCCGGCATGGCACAGGATAGTACAGCATGCTATTGTATAGCATAACACAGTAAGTTGTTATTCGATTCAGTGTAATCTGGATCTGCTGCCAAAATTTAATATAAAATTCTATGTATATGGTTTAAAAACCTCAACAATTGATCCAAAGATACCTCTACTATAATAAATCTCTATACATCTACAAACTACATACAAGTATAATTTATTCCCTTAAACTTACCATCTATGTATTATATTTAATACTGTAGCAGTTGTCTTTGACAAATTTTCGGCCAGAATTTCGAACCTAAAATTCAAGAGAAACTCGATCATAAGTTGCCTAGTTTACAGTTTAGTGTTTCTGAACATTATAACAGTAAAATATATTAGTAAGTAAGTAAGTAAGCAAGTAACTCAACTATAATAAATCTCTATACATCTACAAACTACATACAAGTACAATTTATTCCGTTAACTTACCATCTATGTATTATATTTAATACTGTAGCAGTTGTCTTTGACAAATTTTCGGCCAGAATTTCGAACCTAAAATTCAAGAGAAACTCGATCATAAGTTGCCTGGTTTACAGTTTAGTGTTTCTGAACATTATAACAGTAAAATATAACAGAATTATTACGCACAGTACATTACTGAGGAATACGGCATGCTACGGTATTGTGACGCATAAACACAGGATAGCAAAAATGGTACAAGGCTCTGTTGCCAAAAATTTGAATAAGATCATATCAATATCGTTTAATAACCTGCAATCAACTACACATACAAATCATACCTGTACAAACTACAAACAAGCACAATTTAATATGCCATCAGCTTACCTGTGTGGGACTTGTCTTTGACAAATTTTCGGGCCTGCATTTCGGACCTAAAATTAAAGAAAAACTCGATCATAAGTTGCCTGGTTTACAGTTTAGTGTTTCTAAACATTATAACGACAAAATGTACGAGAAATAGCCAAGAAATCCTACAAAAATAGAGAGCGAATAGGACAGAACACCTTGATTATATCTGGTCATACATTTAGCTCACTTCAAACGTGAGACTTCAAGCTCAAGGAATAACAAAATACACAGAGTTATAGAGCTATAAACAATATAGAGATTTACCTGTTCTTAGCTTTCAGCTTTGCATTTTCATTTAAACTTTTAACTTGAACAGTTTTCCAGGTAAATTTACTGTACAAAGTCAATAACAACATCCTATATCCGTATTGTTTGGCAAATGACACGCGCGTGGGACACAAAATGCTGTAACTTGACTTGGCAGTAAAATTCCCAGCATCTGGTCGCCCATTGGTTACTTGATCATACTTGCGTAGATGTGATTGGTCCATTGCGGAACGTCATAATGATATGCATTTCTGTTGTGTAACTCCCCTCGCGTGCTGTCCCGCGCGCTCTTCTCCTCATTTGAAAAGCAATTTGAAAGACTTTAAAATAAGGAATTTAAATTTATTTTAGAACCTCGAATAGGCCTTCCCCTTTTAACAGCACGCGCGCAATGCATGACGGTAGTTGTTATCAAAGTTCATTTTAGTTGTCATGGCGCAGTGTTCAGGAGCGATTTTGTTCTGAAGGAAATTTTGCCGATTTTCAGCCTTGTTTTCTAAACTAAAAGGATAATAATTGTGTCTTAAGAAAAATATGACTCACAGCTATAGGCAGACTGAAAGATAAAGGGATCGGGGTAATTTAAGCGACAAAAATGGCCTTTCAAACACCAAGGAGTGAACAGCTAATTCGACGAAAATGGCCTTCGAATCAAGGCTCCTTGTCACTTTCAAGCGGTGAGTTATTGTATTAATTGGCGATCAAAAGATTATTTTAATGTGTGTGCAACGCAAGCGTGTCCGTACTGCCAAAACAAGAACTGTAAATAAAAGAACAAAACTAGCATGACCAGACACCTATATATCTAAGAGCACTTAATTGTAGGAAGGTCCTTGATTTATAGCAGCATATATTATCAAACCTCAACATTAATATTATTATTAAGAATTATATATAGTCTATAGATTCTATTTTCCCCACTTTATTTGTAGATGAATTGTGATTAAAAGTATTATTAGCACCATGGTATTATTTTTGGAAAAACATACCCATTAAATGAGTCATGCATACCTTTCTTTTCTGAATTTCTATAGAATTAGCATGATTGTCAATAACTAGTTTTCGCCATTTAGCAAGTAGTTTTGACAATTTGAGCGTGTGTATCATAATATACCAAAAAAATCCTCTTTTATTACTTTATTATTACAACTTTATTTTGATACAGGACTATTTCACTCTATAAAACTGACTATATACAAAGAGAAAACAAAATGAGTGATCTTCCAATAGGCCGTATATATAAAAACTATATTACAATAAAGGGAAATTATGACTACTTTCGTCCAGATTAATGCTTATTTTTGAACAATTGGATAGTTTGAGATCTTTTATTCGAAACCTGCAAGTTCGGAACATTCTAATGAAAAGTTAGTTATATTCAACTGTAGTTGATATATTTAACATCTTGTTTATCATATATGCATATCATATATCACACATGTTTACGTTGGTGAATCGACCCGAGACGTTGGCGAACTGACAGGTGGCGAAACGACTCTTGGCGAAACGACTGGATACCGTTGTCGGTATTTAGAACGACCGATGGCATGTGCTTTCAAGATTCGGTAGCTATTTCATACATATCTAGGCTTGCTTGGGGCTGTTTGGCTTTGCATATTTTTGGCGCGAAAAATATAAACATTTGTAGCCAAAGTTGCATTTGTCAGTCTACGGCGTAGTATTTTCACTTGTTATGTGGAGTTTTGCTTGTTTTTGTCATGCAAACCTTTGTAGAAGTCTTGGTTTTTTCTTCCTGTATTCGCCAGCATAAAGTAGGTTCTAAATTTATTCTAAAATTCGAAAATATATATATATATTTTTGCCACAAACTTTCGGTATAAACACGTTTTTGTGGACAGGCTTTGAAATAATTGTAGGTTCAGCTAAATATTTTTTAAAATATAGTTTTAATATTAATAAATTCTAAAATAAATTGTAGGTAGCACATTTTAAATTAATTGAAGGGCTAAATAAATATAGTAAATAGTATAGTTTTAATATAATTGAATAAAATAAATAGTAATACATAAATATAGTAAAGTTAAATTTAAATATATCTGGCAAAATGGGAGATGAGCCTAGCACCTCAAAGAATGTAGACAACATGCAAGTTAATTTAAGCACAACAAGTACCTGCAAAGTTAAACGTGGAGGGATCAACTGCTGTGTTCCACATTGTACTAATAACAATACAAAAAATCCAGGAATTTCATTTCACAAGATACCAATGGATGAGGCATTACAAAAAAAATGGGTTAAACTACTCAAAACAAAAGGATTGAAAACTTTGGTCCAAATTCAAGAGTCTGCTCAAGTCACTTTCCATTTGAATAATGTACCAACAGAATTAGCAATGCAGAAAAATGACAAAGCTCGCAGGCAGCTCTTTAGGCCAGAAATTGTTACTACTGCAATTGAAGATAAAACTTCTACTATGAATGTTGATGCAAATGTACCTATAAACAGTAAATAAGTATATGTGACTAAAGTTTGTGCCCCTATCTCAAATGAAATCAAAATGAAAGAGGAAATAGACACTCTAAAAGCAGAGTGCAATTCTCTTCAAAAAAGAGTTGATGAAGCAGAAAAATGTTCATTTCGGCTAGAACGATTTATCGGGAGTGACCATGATTTCAAGTTTTATACAGGATTTCCTGACTATACAACGTTTAGTGCCTTTTTTGATTACCTTTCACCAGCATGTCACAATTTAAAATACTACGGCTCTAATACTTGCCAAAATTACGACCAAGCAAAACACAGCAAGCCTAGATCACTACGCCCAGAGCAAGAATTATTTACGGTGCTAACGCGAATACACTGTGGGCTGTTGCTAGAGGATGTAGCCCACAGATTTGGGTTGTCCACGTCACATGTTTCTCGAATTTGGATAACGTGGGTTACATTCCTTCATCAGAGATTGTGTGCCCTACCAATCTGGCCAAGCAGACAAGTTATTGATGCAAATATGCCAAATTGTTTCAAACAAAACTATCCCAAAACCAGAGTAATAATAGACTGCACAGAACTTTTCATTGAGAGGCCTTCATCGTGCAGGGTGCAGTCTGCTACATACTCTTCCTATAAGAACCATAATACTGCTAAAGGGTTAATTGGAATTTCCACAAACGGTTGCAAACGACCTTGATAAAATTTGGGCTATTTGCACATATTTGACACTGTTCTTACCTCCTTTAATTGTTGAACCAAAGTAAACACAGATATTTTTGCTAGTTTTGTGAGCTTTCTTAGTGCATCATTCAAAGTAATGTCAAGCATTTTTAAACATACATGCAAAGCCTGATTTCCATTTGGTCATTAGCTGTCACTAGCATGACAAGTGACTGATGTAATAGAGTGTCAACATCATCTGCAATCAGTAAAGACTGATTTGCATACAACACAAAAAAGACAAGATAGATTTAGACTATTTCACATCTACCACAAGACCAAATGGAAACTAGGCTTAGGTATTTTATAGTGTAAGTGCAATTATAGTTTACACTCTAAGACTAACACCCCCAATTTTGTAATGATTGTTTTAACACATATTTATTTGTGGAATCATGTACAATAAAAGTCTACATATTTATTTGTGGAAACAGAAACTCAAAATAGAACTCTGTTAACTCTGGTAACATTGTTTTCTGCCAAAGTTCCTTGTCAACATAAATTATTTCAATGTGCAAGTCTTTTTTCGTATAAACAACAAAATCTGCCCACTGAAGCTCAAGTGTGGCCAAACATCCTTGAACTTGATAATAATAATTATGATTCCTTTTCAACAGAATTTTACCATCAACTTTAGAAAGGTAAAAATTTTTGTCTTCGCAAGCTTCATCTATAGTAACATCACGTTTTGAGTATGGACATTTAATTTCTCCAAGTCCGATAGATGGGCTGGGTTCACTAGCATCATGCACAAGAAAATCTGGGCTGGCGCCTAACCAAGGTGATGTTTTGTCAACAACAAAACCACATAACGAGCAGACATTCACACAGTTTTGTTTATGTGAAATATACTGTTTCAATGCTTCAGTTTCATTTTGTTTTCCCCATGTACAAGGCGTAGGACATGATGATGACTTTGTACTATTTGTTAGTGTTTTAAGTATTGATTTTGGATAAATTTGTTTTCTCCTTTTTATCACCAATCCAAAATTTGATGCAGTGACACGGTGCTTTCTTTCATTGTACCACCTATCACAAGAGGCCTGTCTGCGTGTGTTTCTTTCTATTTCCAGAAACTGGTCATGGGTTACTTCCAAACTGCCAGCATGTGCTACATGTTTAGAAGGAACACTTGCTAAATTAATTTTTTTGTGTTCTAAATGCTTTAGTGTTTGATCTCGAACATGACCATCATTTAGGTTGCATGGAGCTTGTTCAGTGCAATGTTTTTTTTGAAGGAAGCTTACTATGTGTTTCTTCGAACAAAACTGGTTGGTAATTGTTAGACTGTAAAACAGTACTTAAGTATTCAGCCTTTCCTTTGCATTGTAAACTATTGACCAAAGTTTTGATGTCATTCTGAGATACAGCTTGGTTAGGTGGTGTTGGGTTGAAGTCAACATTTCTCTCATTTCTATGTTTTCGCTTTGAATCTTTTAGATAGGATGATTTTTTAAATACTATATCTTCAAAAAGGATAGTGTCATCAGATGCTTGCCCGCTGGGAACATTCCATTGTTGCAAGACTTGGGTACATGTCAAAACATCAGGGACTTCTAACAGTTCTAATTGTACATAGTCAATAATTTGATATAGCATAGCAGCAACATGTTTACATCAGCCCCCCTTTCCTGCCTTACATGAACAACAAGCATGAACAACATCTCCAGTAACTTGGTTTAGGTGCACATAAACAACATAACTCAACTTCTTCATAGATGCATGTACATTTGCTTTCAATATAAATGATTTTTCACTCACACTCTTTGGAATATTAGGCTTTGCTTGGACATAAAATATCCTTCTTTAAAGAGCCGATAGCCTAACTTCTCCATTTTTTTAGTGCCAGATGGTTTTTGTTGAGACTCCAGGCCCAAGTGTTTTTGAAGTGTATTGTGTGTGAATGGAGGGAGTAACTTGAGATCCCTATGTTGTCTACATTCTTTGAGGTGCTAGGCTCATCTCCCATTTTGCCAGATATATTTAAATTTAACTTTACTATATTTATGTATTACTATTTATTTTATTCAATTATATTAAAACTATACTATTTACTATATTTATTTAGCCCTTCAATTAATTTAAAATATGCTACCCACAATTTATTTTAGAATTGATTAATATTAAAACTATATTTAAAAAAATATTTAGTTGAACCTACAATTATTTAAATAATTTATATAACGGGTTTATACCGAAAGTTTGTGGCCAAAATATATATATATTTTCGAATTTTAGAATAAATTTAGAACCTACTTTATGCTGGCAAATACAGGAAGAAAAAACCAAGACTTCTACAAAGGTTTGCATGACAAAAACAAGCAAAACTCCACATAACAAGTGAAAATACTACGCCGTAGACTGACAAATGCAACTTTGGCTACAAATGTTTATATTTTTCGCGCCAAAAATATGCAAAGCCAAGCAAGCCTAGATATGTATGAAATAGCTACCGAATGTCGAAAGCACATGCCATGTTCAATGAACAAAAAACAGGGGAAGAAATGTGTAAACGAGTATAAAAATTGTCAATTTTAAATATACAATGTAGAGGATTATGCACATATTAAAATAATCTTTTGATCGCCAATTAATACAATAACTCACTGCTTGAAAGTGACAAGGAATTAGCTTGAATTAGCTGTCACTCCTTGGTGTTTGAAAGGCCATTTTTGTCGCTTAAATTACCCCGATCTCTTTATCTTTCAGTCTGCCTATAGCTGTGAGTCATATTTTTCTTAAGACACAATTATTATCCTTTTAGTTTAGAAAACAAGGCTGAAAATCGGCAAAATTTCCTTCGGAACAAAATCGATACTGAACACTGTGCCATGAGAAGTTGACAACTAAAATGAACTTTGATATTATCAAAGTTCATTTTAGTTGTCAACTTGTCATGGCGCAGTGTTCAGTAGCGATTGATAATCAACTACCGTCATGCATTGCGTGCGTGCTGTTAAAAGGGGAAAGGCCTATTACACTGACTTAGATGTCTGAATTGCGGCTGATTGACAAAAATGTTTGTATTTTAACAGTCGTAAACGTACCTGTTAATAGATTTTGCTAAATAGATCGCCAGTATATATGCTATATAGAGTATAAATATTCGCTATTCAGTACATTTTGCAAAATGTGTTCAAATAGTTCCACAATTAAACTATCATCAAGCAGTATTAGAAATAAAACACAAAGGTTGGTTCTACTTCTTTATTTAGTTACATAAAAACATAACAATCAACTATATTGATTGAGGTGAGCTGGATGTTGTTATAAGCCAACATCTTGGCCACAAATTTTGCTGTGTTGAAGCCTTGAAGTTTATTTATTTTTTTATTTATTTATTCAACTTCGCCAGATAAAGGTTATACAAATGACATACTCAAGTGCACAACACAAATACAATACAAACGGTGACGAATGGCGGGGACACCACAACAGCCCTTTTAACATATAAGTTACATATATTATTCTAATATCTAGAAACAACAGTTAATGACATTGTTTAAACTTCGACAACAGTTACAATTTAGACATATAGACTTCCATGTTCTTGGGTCCTCTGCATCATAACAAATGTGCAGGGCTTTGAAATAATAGTCCCGCAACAATGTTTTGAATAAAGTTAGACTTGTATCTGGATGCCTTAAGTTTGTTGGGAGACAGTTCCAAACTCTCGTAACACGGGTGAAATAGGAACGCTGGAATGTACTAGTCCTGCACTTTTGTGGACGGAATAATACCTCATTACTACTTGATGATCTGGTTACTCCCGTTGGAATAATGGGTTGAGGAAGAACATCTTCAGATATTGTGACCAGACCATTTACAGCTTTAAAAAAGAACATGAGATCCGTATACTCATGCCAGTAGGATAACGGCATTAGTTCCAAAGTGATCAGCCTCTCGCGGTAAGACTGACTACACGTATAGGGTAGATTCAGCATGAACTTCGAAGCTCTTTTCTGGATGCGTTCGGTTCGTTTGATGAGACCTATGGACTGGGGAGACCATACCTGGCTTGAATAGCCGAGAACAGGGCGAACCACTGACAAATACAATGTGCGGCGAGTCCTTGTGTTTGTTATTTCTGCACCGCTTCTCCTAACGAAACCCAGCAGCTTGTTTGCTTTCGCACAACGTTCTAGTACATGCTTGGTCCATGTAAGGTCGCTAGAAACCCAAATTCCCAGGTCCTTTTCGATTGACGTTGTTGCAAGTTCGTTGTCCTTGATCTTATACGGATAAACGACGGGTCGAGTCTTCCTAATCACATGCGGACATTTGCACTTTGATTGATTGAAGACGAGCCCACTGGAAGAAGACCAACTGTCTAGGTTATTCAGACCACGTTGGAGTAAAGTAGCGTCGGAGATGGAATCGACGCAACGGAAGATCTTAGTGTCGTCAGCGAAGCAGGCAACACTTGAGTTCTTAACAACGTCAGGTAGGTCATTCACATAGAGGAGGAAAAGTATAGGGCCTAATATGCTGCCTTGAGGTACTCCCGAAGACACCGGTTTTTCAGAAGATGTTGCACCAAGACTAGTAACACGCTGTCGATGGTCATGTAGATATGATGAAAACCAGTCGAGAAGAGATCCTCTGATATTGAATCTTTTAAGTTTGGCAATGAGAGCAGCGTGACTAACCTTGTCGAAAGCTTTGGACATGTCTAAGAAGATTTGAATTTATTGAATTTATTGAATTTGCCAGTAAATTACAAACATATATATATACTACAAATTACAAAGGTACAAAAACAAGTAACTGGCAGGAGTTGGATACAGGACATATGTCCCAATTGCCATCCTACCCCTATACAACAATACAATACGCTAAAATAAATCACGCAGGAAGCAATACGTGGTTAATTTATCAAGATATAAGGTAGTAATTTGAGTCTTAAATGAAGAAATAGAATCACAGGCTTTTAAATTAGAAGATAAGGTATTCCAAAGTTCAGCAGTTCTGGTGAAAAACGAATTTCTATAATAATCTTGTTTATATTTAATAATTAGATTATAATTATTAGGGTCATAATTTCGTGTCTGGTAGCGAGAGACGAAAGTATTCAGATAATTATTCACGTCAATGGATATTAGTCCATTTCTTGACTTAAAAAACAGTATTAAATCAGAAATCTCTCTCCTAAATTCCAAGGGTAACAGACAAGTTTTCTGCAGCCTCATTGCGTATGACATGTCTTTAGGGTAGTCTAACATAAATCGTGTAGCTCTTCGCTGGACATTTTCAATAAGTAGACGATGTTTAATCGTGTAGGGCGACCATAGACTGCTACAGTACTCAAGCTTTGGTCTAACGATCATACAATAAAGAAGCTTTCTGATGTTTGGGTCCTTGATGTCCCTACATAATCTTTTAACAAGTCCCAGCGTCCTATTTGCTTTTGAGACAATGTCTTCAATGTGAGTAGACCATGAGAGACTGTTGGTAATGGTAATTCCAAGGTCCAATATATTTTGGACACTTTCTAATTGGTTACCCGCCAAGCTGTAGTTTCTAGCTACTTGGTGATGTACAACTTTCCTCCTTGAAAAATGCATAACTTTGCATTTACTTACATTATATGACATTGCCCAATTTTCGCCCCAATGACTGAGCCTATCAAGATCTTTTTGAAGACAATGACTGTCAATTGGCAGATGGATAGGATGGAAAAGTTTAGAATCATCCGCATAGAGAGCAATTGATGAATTATTTTCAATATAGGTAGGTAGATCGTTAATGTATGCCAAAAACAGAAGCGGTCCCCTTATAGACCCCTGTGGTACGCCTGAAGTTACAGGAAGCCAATCAGAGAAACGACCGTCGATGACTACTCTTTGTTGTCTTTCCGACAAATAACTACCGAACCAGGATAGGATGGAGCCAGAAATGCCATGTGATTTGAGTTTTAATAGTAACAGATTGTGTGGTATCTTATCAAAAGCTTTGCTAAAGTCAAGATATATTGCGTCTACTTCTTGACCACTGGCAATACATTCCAGAATTTGGTGATATACTACCAACAGCTGCGTATTCGTGGACCGTCCTCTCAGGAAACCATGTTGGAAATAATAGAACGTAGAATGTAGATGTTCATAACAATGATTATAAACACACCGCTCTAATACTTTAGATAATGTATTAAGTAAAGAAATAGGTCTAAAGTTCGATGGAATTGTCGGATCATCTTTTTTGAAGATAGCAGTGATATTAGCGAGTTTCCAGTTTTTAGGCATTATACCTACTGAGAGTGACAGATTAAACAGGCGGCAAATTGAAGGTGCAATTTCATCAGCGACGTTTAGCAGAAGTTTATTAGGTATATTATCTGGTCCGCTTGCTTTGTTTACTTCCAAACCGAGGAGCACCTCAGTCACTTCATGAATTGTTAGCTGAATATCATCAATCTGATTTTCTGGCCTGTTAGTAAGATAGGAATCAGAAGGATCGTTGATACAAGGATTGAAAACTGAGTGGAAAAAACGGTTTAGGATATTGGCTTTACCAACAGGGTTGGATACAAAATTTTGTCCCTCTCTTAAAAAATTTGGTTGTTGATTAATCTTAGTGATTCTCTTTACATATGACCAAAATCTTTTGGGGTTTTCGAATATAGAATCCCTCATTTTGATTGCATGTTCTTTCTTCTTTTTACTTACTAATTGCTTAGACTGTATCCTTAATAGTTTATATTTTTGCAAATCACAGGGCAATTGTGACTTTAAAGCCTTTCTTCTCTGAATGTTTTTCTTTCTCAATAATTTCCGTAGCTCTGCATCCATCCATGACGGATTATTCATAG
This sequence comes from Trachythela sp. YZ-2020, assembly GCA_016169945.1. Classification (NCBI taxonomy): domain Eukaryota; kingdom Metazoa; phylum Cnidaria; class Anthozoa; order Malacalcyonacea; family Clavulariidae; genus Trachythela; species Trachythela sp. YZ-2020. Next base: position 4,564,658 of record JADLSH010000363.1, on the reverse strand, counting down.
TGAATTTAGGTATGTTATCATTAACGACTGATTTAAACATGTCATACCAATTTGAAAGGGATAATTCTACATCATTGAACACAAAGCACAAGTCCCAGGGCGCTCGTATTAACATCTCTTTAAGGCCCGCCCAATTTGCATTTTTTAGATTGTAGACAGTTCGCTTGACCTTGGGCAATTTTTGAATTTTAAGATCAATTTGGAAGCTTATCAGTTTATGATCCGTTTCAAGTAAATCTTCGAAACCCTGTACGTTAGATATTTTATTGGCATATTAGTAAGAAGCAAATCCAAAATACTATTCCCTCTGGTTGTAAAATCGACTATTTGATACAGAAAATTGTCCTTAACTGTTTTAGCAAAGTGATTCCCAATAGCCTCACCAGTGACTGCCGTACCGGTTAACCAGTCAATATTACGGAGATTAAAGTCTCCACACACAATAATCCTGTCAAAGTTCGCCTTGGATGCAAGTTTTAGCGACTTTTTAAACTCCTTGATGTATTTAAGGTCGGAATCTGGGGGTCTGTAGAAAACAATAACAAGAAGCTTGCCCTTGGACTCAGGGCGAACTTCACAGACAATAATTTCTGAATTCGTTTCGAGATCTCTTCTGCGGAAGCTTTGAATTGAATTCCTAACCGCGAGTAAGACACCACCTATTCGGTTAATTCTGTCACGCCGATGGATTGTAAAAATATTACCAGGCAGTAATTCCGAGTTTAGGATATCCGACTTCAGCCATGTCTCAGTAACTGCAAGCATGTCTGCATCAACAGCGAGCGCTTGGAATTCGGTAGTTTTATTCACAAGGCTTCTAGCATTTAGATATAAACCTCTAATACTGTACTTGCTTGTATTACCATTTACCGGCCCTGGGTTAGGGTGAATACCAATCAAACGGATTTTTCCCAAGGAAGCATGCTGAACAATTGTTATAGTATTTTACACGTCGTTTAAAATACCCAGAACTTTGGATAGACATCTTTGTGTTGGTGAGATTCCATCGAGTATAACATCTCGTACAACTAACAGCTACAGTGTTAATACCAAACAAACATCCATCCGTGTCACGGTTAAAGCAAATAATAACTATGACAGTAAATAGGAGCAACTGAGTTAGTCTTCGTTTCATCGCCATCTTGGTCTGTCTCTTGTCGGTTTACATCGGTTTGTTTACTGGAGTCTAAGAAGATAACATCGGTTTGTTTACCGGAGTCTAACAAAGAACCAATGTAGTTCATCACCTCAACGAGCTGGGTGGCACAGGACCTGCCCGGGATAAATCCATGTTGTGATGTGTTCAAGTTCTAACAGGTGATCACGCATCTTGCTCAACACACAGCGCTCGAGAACTTTCGATATAGAGTGAAATGGGACGATAGTTCTCAACGTGAGTTTTTTTCCCTTTCTTAAAAACTGGTATGATGTTTGCCAGCTTCCATTCCTCTGGTAAAGAGCCACTATTGAGAGATCGATTAAACAGGGAACATAACGATGGAGCAATTTGATGGGCGGTTTCTTTTAGAAGTCTGGCCGGTATACCGTCAGGGCCTGTGGCTTTGTTGGTATCAAGGTTTAGAAGAGTCATTAACACGTCCTCTGTGGATAGAATCAATTCCGATAGAGTGGATTCGGGAGTTGAGGAAAGAGTGGTTGAATCAATTAGATTGTCATTGCCGTTTAGAACAGACGAAAAGTACATATTGAAAAGCTCTGCAATGTCTCGAGGGCAGGATGCTGATTGAACTGAAGCTGGATCCGATCCACTTGCTCCCATCGAGACACTTCCCGGCACGCTAGAGTCTTTGGTCTTTAATTTGAATATAGACCAAAATCTCTTGGGGTTGCTATGGAGATCTGCGTTCAAGGTTTCAAAGAAGCGAGCCCTGCAATTGGAGACTAGTTATTTTACTTTGGCACGTAATACCTTGAATTTATTCCTCAGAGCGTCAGTTGGAAATTCTTTCAGTTTACGTCGCACAGTTTCCTTTTTCTGAATGGCATGAATTATTTCACCACTTATCCAAGGTGGACTGTTAATGTTTTTGATCGTTTTAGTGGGAATATTTTTATACACTGCGTCGAGAAACAGTTCTTTCCATTTCATCCAGCTTTGTTTGACATTCACTTCCGCTTCGACCAGAGTACATAAATCAAGTCCTTCCAGCATAGTCCGAAGTCCATCAAACACTCTACGTTTAAGTTGCTTTGACTGATATTTTCAGGTCAAAAACAATTGTAGAATGGTCAGTTATTAAACCACTTTCCAATGAGCTGAGTACTGATACATTCTCGATTAGACTAGGAACATTGGTAATAGCAAGATCGAGTACGTGGTTTCCTCGTGTCGGAAATGTGTTCAACTGCGTCAGGTGGTAATCATTCAATTGTTCAGTGAATTGAACTTCGTCGACACCGGTTGTTGAATTCCCAGGAGATCTTAGGAAAATTGAAATCGCCACATATGATCATATTTGAATACCGAGAACAAGATTTGGTTAGAAATAGGTTAAATTTTTCCAACCATTCACTGTTTACTTTTCTTGGAGACTTGTAGCAACAGCATACTAAACATTTCAAGTTCGAGTTCGACTATTTCGAGATCAGTGTCAAAGTTTATTTCCCTAGAAGTTGAAAAAGAGCTCGATTTAACCGCGAGTAGAACTCCACCGGCGCGTGATTTACGATCTTTTCTGTAAATAGTATAGTCCCACGGAAGAATTGCAGAACTTTCGACATCATCTCTCAACCATGTTTCAGTTACCCAGACAAGATCTGCTTCCTCAGAATAAACGAGTTCTTGAAAGTTAGTCAAGTGACAGGTTTGCTTACCCTCAGACTTATGAACACTCAACAAACTACGAGCGTTGACAACAAGGCATTTTGCTAACGGTGTTCGATCGTTCTTTTGACGCTGAGGATATTGATTTGGAGTTAGGATCGGACCAGGATTGATAGCAATGTCACCAGCAAGTAGAATACATAGGAAAATATGAGATTTATTATTCTTGATATTGAACTCTAGGCCGTAATGGTGTTTATACTTGAGCGGAAAGTTGTTTTTTCGAAGAACTTTATCACGCGTTGACGTCCAAAACAAACACAGTCTATCGGATATTTCGGCAAGTTCCGAAGCGATGGAAATGTTCGCAGAAGTTACTTTTTCTTTGAATCGCACAAGTTCGGGCTTTGATCTTTTAGCTAACCAAACGATAACGATGAGAATTAAAAGCCAAGAGACAACCGCGTAAAACAAATCTCGAAAATAAAATTTTGGCTGAATGAGACATCTGGTTAGATCCTTAATCTGTGTTATTGCCATGTTGACGCACTGGGGGATTCCCTTAAACGTGATGAGTTCGTATTAAAACTAATATGAAAAATAGGTACGCTAAGCGTACATGTATCTGCTCATGGTGATCCCACTGTAGTCATGAAGGAATAATATTCTACAATTCTATTTGGCCCTAAATTGTATAAGTTCATTCAACCAGTAACTTGTAAAGAATAAGAGATTGATATTTAACCAATTAATTGGCAGTAGCCTACCACTGACAAGTAAAATCGTCTGGCATTAGACAGAGTAAAATACTAATAAAAGCAGGGTGCATCTGGGCTTGCCAGCTAATGGGTTAAAATAATATATTTTTATAAATATCACAAAAATATATATCATACACAGTGGAACAAGGTTTTCATATTAATTGTTAAAAGGTTCACTATTCGCAAGGCCGAAAGAGAAAACACCTTCCCACTCACCCGGAAATTTGCACGGTTCGTGCGCCGACAGCTTCATGCAATCTCGCCACATCGGTTCAGACCAATATTTTCAGCCCAATATTTTCAGCCCAATACCTTAATTCAACTGAACAGATGAGGCGAGCATTGCTGAATAGATTACGATTTACAGTATCACTATGCCAGACAGTTTAGTACACATGACAAATAAAATGGCTGATATAAATTTCACTAGCAGAGACTATTTCCATAACACAACAAAGATTTTATTTAATTTTATGATGTCATTTGCTGAAATATGTTAGGTTACCAATCTTCTCGATAGTCCATAACATACTACAATCAGGTATGTGAAAAAATTGTAGATGCATGGATGTTGTCAGAATGCCAGGTGTCACTAACACACCCTTGCACAGTTTAAACACATTGATACACGACTTCAACATGTGGTATTCAGGGATGGAGGAACACAAATGAACTATTTATTCCACATGGATGTGTTAGCAAATAGGTCATATTATTGAAGTCTATTCATCAGTAGCAAATGTTAACTATGTTGAAAATCAGGAGTATAATTTGACACATGTACATAGTCTGTGAATAGAATGTATAAAGTATATATAAACACAGCTACAATACAAATATGAGAGTGATGTGTAAAGTACAGGCAAATGAGCTTGAAAAGACATTAAATATAAGCGATTTAGAGGAGAATTTGCCTATGGATATGAATTTCTATTATGAAATTATAAGTATGTGATTGTGACACTGTCTGCAATAAATGTCATGCCAAAAGGATTATTGTACAGTCTTATCTTTTACCGTCTTAACTATTATATACTATAAACAAGACTATATTTGTACACACTATTCAATAATATGACAAATATAAAATAAAACTGTTGTATGTAATGTTTAAAGCCAAATATCTTCCGTGTAATGACGCGTTAAGCTAATACTATTTGCACATTCTTTAATTATCTCCAGAGTGTTTTGAGTTTATTCTTTAATGTGATAGGCTGAAATTATGACAACTGTCAAAGAACAAATCTGTTCAAGAACTTTTACATAAACAGCGTTGGTTTGTACACAATATTTTATTTAAAGAAATGTGACCACTATAAAATGTGGAATTGCTAAATCTGAAATTAAAATGTGGGATTAGCTAGTATTCATGGTAGTCAAATATACTTTAGTATTGAAAACTTATGTGCATAAACAAGATGCTATATTTTTATTATTTTACAATTTAGTGGGGGGGAGGGACAGGGGGGTCAACATCTCCCGCTTCCCATACCTCCTCTTCTGCCTCCCGTACCTTTTTGCGAATTTTCTCCCGCATCCCGCCCTTTTTCTACTAACTTGGCTATGTTGCTATATTAAGCCGTCCTATCTAATTTTGCTCATGACTGGGATCGAGTTTCGGTTTAACAGCTAATACGCCGAAATTTTGTGGCAATTTTGTAACCTAAAGATTTTTGTAATATCACGTTTTGTGGTTTTGTCTTTGTCTTAAGGACATTTAATGAGTATTTACTAGCACTGTCACGCTTTGCTGCGGACATTGTACATGGTACATAGTCACATGGTACATTTACCCAAAAGGAAACACAGTTACCAGAGCAAGTTAATTGTTCATTGCTACAGAAATAAAACTGTAGGGAGCCTCCTTAAATGGGGTTCACAATTTACAGTATCACTATGCCAGACAGTTTAGTACATATGACAAATAAAATGGCTGATATAATTTTCACTAGCAGAAACTATTTCCATATTAACACAACAAAGATTTTATTTAATTTTATGATGTCATTGCTGAAACATCACAATCTTCTCGATAGTCCATAATATACTACAATCAGGTATGTGAAAAAATGGTAGATGCATGGATGTTGTCAGAATACCAGGTGTTGCTAACACATCCTCACAGAGTTTCAACAGACTTTTTAGACACATTGATACACGACGTCAACATGTGGTATTCAGGGATGGTGGAACACAAATGAACTATTTATTCCACATGGATGTGTTAACAAATAGGTCATATTATTGAAGTCTATTCATCAGTAGCAAATAAATGTTAACTATGTTGAAAATCAGGAGTATAATTTAACACATGTATATAGTCTGTGAATATAATGTATAAAGTATAACAATATAAACACAGCATATGAGATCCATACATTGGCTAGAATTGACTAGTCAAAGCTGCAGTGTTCCGTGTGTTTGTTCACCCTACAATACAAATATGAGAGTGATGTATGTGTAAATGTAAAGTACAGGCAAATGATTGCTTGAAAAGACATTAAATATAAGCAATTTAGAGGAGAATTTGCCCATGGATATGAAGTATGAATTTCTATTATGAAAATTATAAGTATGTGATTGTGAGACCGTCTGCAATAAATGTCATGCCAAAAGGAGTATTGTACAGTCTTATCTTTTACCGTCTTAACTATTATATACTATAAACAGGACTATATTTGTACACAATATTTTATTTAAGACCACTATAAAATGTGGAATTGCTAAATGTGGGATTAGCTGGTATTCATGGTAGTCAAATTTACTTTAGTATTGAAAACTTATCTGCATATAAAACAAGATGCTATATTTTACAATTTACGCGTCAATTTTATATTAATATGTTGTAGACTTGTAGTATTTCTTATTTTCTTACCTTGATCTTCGTCCTTCCGAAGATAGTTCGACTGTTCACTGTTTCACTGTTTAGTTTTCCTTCAGAAATAGAACCACTAAATTTTGAAGCATTCTTTGATTTCTTTCCAGTTTATCCATAGGTTATTATTACAGTTACAATATTACAGTTCAACCATATTATTTTAAAACATACTCCACTCCTTCGCCGACGCCATCTTGCTTTTGCTAACAAACCTAACCCAGTGACACAGAATACGTATTCTGTGCCAGTGAGCTCTATATATATATATCTGGAGTGAGAACTTATGCCCAAAAAGTGAAGCCAAAGATGGCGGAAATTGACGTCCAGTGCCAATCCCTTTCTATTGTTTTCGACCGCGCGGTTTGCACAAGCCGGCAAGGAGTGTGCCGAAATTTCGTGTTTTTACTCCGATTTAAACAATAACATCATCATTTTATGAACTAATAACTTGATTAGCGATGCGATCTGTTAGCTGGATAAAATGATATGAAAACTGTTTATGACCTTCATGACGTTTGGACGTCAATTGCCGCCATCTTGGCTTCACTTGGCCTATTGGCCGAACATTAGAAGTTCTTACTCCAGATATATATGGAGCTCACTGACCTAACCCACTGATCAGTGACCTAACCTAACAAACTTTCATGCACGATAGCAATTTATATTAAAATAGGTACGCTAAGCGTACATGTATCTGCTCATGCGTATTTGCACAATTGTAGGCCCTTCCCGATTGTGTAGCATAATTTTCAGCATAATTTGGCTTAACGAGCATATTTTTTGCATTTTTTCAAGAAAAGAATTGCTAGCATAATTTAGTAATTTTTCGCCAATTCATCTGAATTTTGGGTGTTAAAAAGCAAAACGTTTCATATTTTTGGTGTTCATGCAGTTTTAGTGAGTATAGGAAAACTATATTTCATCTTTTATAAGCGGCGCTTATTTGGGGGCGGCGCTTAATCGGGGCGGCGCTTAAACGAGTAAATACGGTATGAACAAAATTGAACAAAATGGCTTCCGAACAACACCGAAAGTTCTATTACGATTGGAACGAAGGAAAATACAGGCTGAGTGATGAAAAGATTCGTTATGCGAAAGAGGTAAAAACCTATTTGAAGAAGAATATTAACAGCTTGAATACAGTTTAATGTGAACTTTTGAATAATCACATAAAAATTCCAGTTTGGGACCCTCGCCTGCCGATATAATTTTGTTTACATTTTTCTGACAGAGAAAATACACTATTCCAATTTTCCCATTGTTATTCCACAATAACTACAACCTTTTTAAAGTATATTTTAACATTTTTCTGCCAAAAGAATTTAAACAAGGCAAAAGGCTTGATTCAAATTTATGCAATACAACCCATGTCAAATCTGTGGTCAAATTGACCGCCAAAATATATCCATGGGATATGTATTTATATTAAAATTTAATGATCAATAATTCTAATGACGTTCAATTCGCATCTGCTGAATAATTCCCAATACATATACAGCAGAATTACGAATAGACAAATTGAAAAATCATTCGTTGTTTATATTTTAAATTTAACCGTCCAATTTTTGCGGTGGAAAAAGGTTTATTTGGTTTCAATTTACTGGCATTTTGTCTCTGTTTTTGCGGGAAAGAAGGCTGGCTATTTGTTAATGTTTATCAAACTGAGGTATTGTAAGATGTGAAGTGATTCTCAAGTATTCAATAGAAAGATGCTTAAAATATACTTGGTGACCGAGGGTTTGACACTTGACTTGCAACACAAATATTAAAATTTATACATCATCATTCTATATTTTGTGAATGCTGTGGGTAGTACGTCTTGCTAGACGAATTTTACTACACTCTCTAGTCATGTTTTGAGGGAGATATTATGATTGCCAAAATTATGCCTAATGCTTGAATATGAGAATTTGAAAAATATTTGGCTGTGACATTTATAGATTGCTTACTTAGTCTGTTCTTTTCATTGCTGTAATGATAGCTGATCAGTTTCCACGATTGAGAAAAACATTTGTTACTAGTAAGGGGTCATGCATAATTATCAACATTTTTACAAGAGTACAGAGAGTACTGTTTTTTCCACCCCTCCTCCCAAATATAGAGCGTGCACTCGTAAATGATAATGAGTCTATCATCAATATTTTAAAAAGAGTACATTATTTGGTCATGAAGACATGAACCCTCTCCCGCCTAGCCAGACTGCATAGTTGGAAGATTTTTACAACAGGTGTGCAAAGATCTAATTTTAAAAATCTAAGTGCGGGTGCATGTGCAAAACAGTTCCCATGCAAGTGTCCATCAAGAGGAAGTCAAGGGCACAACTTGAAGCTAGTAGCCAAATACATGTCAAATGCAATGAAAATTTGAGATTTGCTATCAAGTACACCCTAGGTGCACTGAAATTTCTGTGTCACAGGTGCTATGTTGGCCAACTCTGCAGTCTGGCCTCCCAGCATTAACAGTTTCTATGCTTGTGATAGTAATTATAATTATGGATGACCCCAAGCTACTCAACACAGTTTATCAGCCTGCATATACAGCCACTGTCTGCCTGCATATACAGCCACTTTCATTCCACATATTGTTTTCTTACCAGTTTGTTTATTACAATAGTATGCATGAGGAGGTAGGGATGATTGGTATGAGAAAATTCCGGTATCGGTATACTGTCTGATATAATTTTGAAGGAATATCCACACGAGCGTGGACAGACATTGTTTTACTTGTATTGTAGTACAATTTTTTACGATTTGGCATATCGAAAATTTCAGTTTCCCGAAACATTTCTGGTGTATCAGAAATTTCAGTATATTGGGAAGACTAAAATACTCATACCGATATACCAAATTTGGATTCTACATTTTGGTATACTGAACAACCCTACAAGGAGGCAGACATACTGTTGGCAGGGCCTCTGAAATTTCGGCCTCTGAAATGGCATTTCCAGCATTCTGAGAACACATTTTGTGAAAAATTTTATGTTTTCAAAACAAGATTTTAATGGTTCATTTTACGATCCATCACATGCCAAGGATATTTTATTTGGCTCTTTTGATTCTCATATAATTATAACGTACTCCCCATAAACCAGCTTTCTTCACATTCAAGGTCAGTTATGCTTTCAAGGAAAAATGGAAAGACTCAAGTGAATACGAATTTAATACGAGTTTTTCTATTTATTAAAATTTTGAAATTATGAAAAGTAGCCGGCGATGATTTTGATAGTAACCGGCGACTTTCGCCGATCGCCGGCTTCTAATGAAATCCCTGTGTTGGTGAGCTAGACCATGCACAGCCAATTCAATGGGCTTGGTAAAGCTGGATCGTGGTAGTGACACCATGCACCTGTTACACAGCTTGTGAACTACGCATGTCATTGTAACATCGTCTGCCTTGCTATTTGGATTATTGTAATGGTTCACCACTAGGAAAAACCTGGTTTTCACTACAACATAAGCGCAAGTGTAAAAGATCAAACATTCTGACATAAACATAAGCAAAGTAAAAATATCAAAACCCTCCATTCTGCTTTCGCTTATGTCACAGTAAATCAGGCTTAAGTCGCAGTGAGAATAACATAAACACATAAAAGCGTTCCATTCTTACGCGTATGCTTATGTTTGCTGCTTATGTTTTCTGCTTATGCTTATGTCACAGTGAAAACCAGGCTTAAGTTATGACATACATGTGTAGATTGTGATTGATAGAATGTGGGCTGTTACTGTTTTACAGTGGCATACAGTATGGTATCCTATTCTCGGCTGATGGTTTCTCATATTAGTTAAGATTCATTTTGATCAGCTCAGCCTTGTACTGTTCTTTAGATGGATTGGAAAAGTCATGAACTTGGGTATAGAATTAACAAAGGAGAAAGATTATATGAAGAACACAACAACAACATGGCACCTTCGGTAGATGTTTTTCTCAAGAACCAAAATGAAGATAATGTGGTAAAAAATTCTGACGATGTTGACTCAGGTGAAATATTACCCCTATGTCATTCTTTCCCATTGCCCTAACTCTTACAGGTCTCTGAATCCTTACCTATACCTTAATGCCTAACTAAGCCCTAAACCATACCTTATGTGCCTAATATCCTGTTCAATAACAGGTGACTGTTGTTAGTTGATAACTGTCATGTTCTTTAAAGACATTTAGCCAGGTGGCCATCTAACGTACCACCCAATTTTGGATGGCCAATTTTTCATAGATGGTCTAATGGATGGCCTAAGAAAATGTTTCTTTAAATACCACCTAGTTTGAATGCTTCAGTTGTTTTATTTTTTTATTACCTCAAAAGTTGTCAACTGCTCTTACTAATCACTAACTAGCTTAATTGCATAGTTTTCAACACTTTTTTGTTAAAAACACACTGAGGTATGAGTACAATACGACAATGGATTTCAAGCGCCATGTATTGTGATCACGTCCATGAGAATAGGTGGCCACACCTATGGTATTTTTTACACAGCCAGTTTTGACGTCCATATATTTGCTTGCAGCCTACAGTATTAGGCTAGCATGTTGTATGTTGTATCAGTTGTTCATCATTTAAGAACTATTCTAATTCCCTAGAGTGCATAACTTTTGCTAATGACTAGTCGGATTGTAATTTTTGTTGTTTTATCGATCAGGTTGTGGCCGTGTCAATCACAACAAATCTAATGAGCCACAGACACTTGATGAGGTAAAAGTTCAAATTTAGTGCACAAAAAATCTTGCCACATTTATTTTTTACCATTTGTTTTATTCTTTTTCTTTTAAACCATACATGTAATAATAATTAGATGGACAATATAAAGCTATTTAATTCTCATGGACCTATTAATTTAACATTTATATACCTGTACCAAAGACAAATGTAATACTAATTGGGGCGTAGAAAGCTTGTTAAAGTTGTGTGGGTCAGCCGAAACAAAACAAGTGTCTGTGGGTCTTTAAGGGGGTATGGGGGCATGCTACTCCCAAATCTATAGTCACTGAAATGCTATTTCATGAACTTTGGGGGAATATTTTACAGAATTCTGATGGTCAGAAAACGACATATGACCTTTAAATTTGTATTGTTGCTCCTTAATTTGCTCCAAATACTTAAAAGTAATTCAAATATATTTCTGAAAGCTAACCCCCCCCCACCCTTTGTATCTCCCCCCCTCCCACTTTTGTATTCCCCACCTCCCACAGCTTCCTTAAACGCTCCTACATCATGAGTGATTAATCAAGGGGATATGGAAACCAGAGATTTAATTATTATATTTTAACACATTCACTATTTAAATTCAGATTTCCAAAGGACACAAAGTGATGACATCTGTGCTAAGTGCAAGGTTATTGAGACTGACAGCTGCTCAGACATTATGGCACAAGGTTAGCAAAATAATATGAAGTTAATTGAAATTGGTTTCATTTTCAACAATTTCATGATTACAAGTAAAATGATGTTACTTCATATTTTAGGATATGAATAGTTTTATTGAGTATATTTTAAGGTAAGTTGTTTAAGACTGGCTGTCAAATATTCAGAGCCATGCATAATGCCTCTAATCAAGAATTAGTCTATCGAACGAGATGCAGAGAGATTACCCATACCTTATACTGGCATCACTCCATCATACATGTATATACACGAATTTGCGGTTAATGCTCAGCAATTGGACTCTGTAGCTCAGTTGGTTAGAGCGCTGCACCGGAATCGCAGGTCCGCAGGTTCGATTTGGATTCCTGCAATAGGGCCTAAAGTTGCATTTTTCGCAACTGCTCCGGGTTAGGTCTAAAAATGTATATAAATTTTCGTTAGATTATTCCATCTACATTGCCTCTAATCACCTTTGAGCGTGTGTTAGAAATTGATGATGTGTGGCCCCCTTGCAATCTTTAGCGGTCATACTAAACTAAACAACGCCCGGAAATCGGTAAAATCGCTCGATAAAAATCACTAAAAATCACCTCTAATGGAAAGTTTGAATGTTTCTTCTAATATTTAGCGTTCACATTGCAAAGCCGAAGAACTGACTATTCTACTGTTGCCGGCATTGGCGACAACAGGCAGTTCCATATTAGCTAAAAGCTATTACCGTGACGGCAATAATTATTAACATTCAACATTGCTAATGTCGAAATTTGTTTAGTGCATCATTGGGTCGGTTTCCTAAATTTCAGTTGTAAAAATGCAATTTTAGTAACAACACTCAAATCTATTTAAATTATTGTAAGGTATTATGTCTGGGCGCTGGTCATGAGCAGTGTGTGGCCGGCGTCCGAAGCAGGGTGAATCGTCACTGAGATTCAAGAATGTAAGTTTTGAAAAGGCCCTAGAGGACTAGAAGGTTAAATAGCCCATCAATGGCCAGCCCAATATTCTTTTTTTGTTTGATAAATGCCCTGTCAAATCCAAAATTTGGATTTTATATAGGAATTGGCACCCCTCCTGCGCCCCCTTGGCCAAGCATAGGAGGGGTGGGCACCCCCCAGTAAATCCACCCCTGTGTTCTGAAGACGGAATAATCGTAAGTAACGAACGTAATTTTATCCCGGGCATTCTTTTCCTACTCCCGGGCATTCCCGTCAACAGTTCTTTGCAATGACCATGTGAACGCTGATATTGAAAAGAACATTCAAACTTACCATCAAAGATGTGATTATATTTATATCGTAACTAACGACTCCCGGGCATTCATTAGTAGAACCCATCTGCACCTTACTAGATTGAAGACGTCGAAACACAAATTGTGTTGAACTTGTCGAGTTTTTAACATACTTTGAGGTGTTAGATTCACTTTTGACCCATTGCCTTGTTTACTTTTCTCTAGTAGGCAAAAGCTTTTTAGAGCTCCCAAAAGAGCTTCGTTATTGTGATATGCATTGTTGAATTACAATACAGAAATTATCTTTTGTATAATCGGCCTGGCAGTAAAATGTCAACAAGGCCAGCAGTCTATTGATGCATAAGTTATACATGCACTAATTACGCATTCAGTTCTGTTCAGCCGGGGTAAGCAAAACAAACTTTCGTAAGTTGCAATTTCATCCAACCTCAACCAAACTTAATCAATTTGTCCTTGGCCTATGTCCATTAGCTCTACAAAATTTCGTGTCAAAATGTCCGACATTTTTTAGTTATCGTGCTGACAGACAAACACACACACACACCACTGATCTGAATATAGGCGATCAGTGACACACACACATACACACACACATACATACACACCCAGGTGAAAACATAACCTTCTCATGATGACTTCGGGTGTATGGTATAACCTCCCAAAAATTGAGTTTAATTGGTGGAAATCTGTTACCACAACATCAGAATTCAACAGAAGATTTCTTTTGTATTGTACTCATAAATTATTTTTGTCGATTTCAACCAACTTTTCACCAAAATGTTCCGAACTTCGTTTCGAACTTCACAAATTCGTTGCGAACTTCAAAAGTTCATAATGAAATTCACCAACCCGTTTGTAAACTGAGCATCTGATTGGCTGCTTTTTCTCCAGTAGCTAATCAGGGGCTTTGTTTACAAACTTGCTTGTGAATTTCATTCTGAATTTTTGAACTTCGCAATGGAACATTTCAGTGAAAATGTATTTGAAATCGACAGTAAACCGTTTCTGAAAGATATTACCTTATACATTACATGCTGTAATTAATAAAAAACATTTTAACATTATAATATTTAGGCTTGATGATGATGCTGTAGTTGTGGACATACTTCCAATCTTAACAAAAAGGTACCATATATAGTGTGTCTAACTAATTTAAAACGTTATACATGTCGTCATGTACATACATAAGGGAACATGAAAACATTTTCTGTGAGTTATTAACAGTGCAGTATATATTGCTGGAGTTGTGTGTTCCAGGGAGAAAAGAATTGATGGCTGATGCAGTTACTCTACCGGTTGTCCCAAAAAAGTATCGCTGTTTGATTTAATATTTCGTATATAATATTTAAAAAGGGCTTACTTAAATTTTGGTATGTAACATTTGATGCAACATTGACCGAGCTACAGATGTTTGAAGTTGAATAATAATTTTTGAAATTGCCAAACATTAGCATAAAACGGCTCGATCAAATATCAATTTGGTTAAACTTGATAAATATTTCTATTTTGGTCAAAAGAACGTATGTACAACGTTATGTTCCAAAGATCAAGATTTTATCTTCTGGAAAAGCTTGTCCTTGAGCATGAATACATCGTCTTGCTCTGGAAACCATGCCATCAAATGAATTTTGGATTAGTTCTTCATGCCAAGTTTCACATGCCAAAACAATTGCCACACGAAGCTGTTATCCATGTTTTCGACTAAATTTTCTGTCAATGTGTATTATTATTCCATTTTTATTCTCAAGGGTTACAAAAGACTAACAAAATAGTAAATCTACTAGGAAAGAATCTATAGTCGTGATAAAATGACAACTGTTTTCAAATCAATTTAATAAGCCGTTTTTTCTCGTTTTTTCCCTAATTTAAAATTTATTTTAAGTTAGCCCTTTGTGAATACAATAAAACTTATTTGAGTGAAATACCTGTTGTAGTTTTTGCGCTACATTAAATCAAGCAGCGATACCTTTTTGGGGGACACCCGGTATATACATGAATATAGCTTCCATTTACGCGAGACAACAAGAGTTCGAGGAACATGAAAGAGACAAACAACTTGCCTTCGAACAGGAACTTTTCAATCAAAGGTTACAGTATCAAAAGGAAATTCAAGAAGTTCAACAAATTACCTGGAATACGTGGGGACTTAGTCAGAACTGATCTCAAATGGAAAGACTGGACATTCACAGAATTAGTTACAGCACTGTTTTCTTGGACCGAAAGAAACCCTATTGAACCAAAGACAAACAGCGATAAGAAAGATTCATCAAAGGCATTTCAAACCCGTCAAATCGAACAGAAATCTCGAGCATGTGTATGTTGTGACTTGAAAAGCCACAAGTCTGTTGCTTGTGACTCTGTGACCACTTGTCAAGCTCGGCGAAAGCTTTTATCGGACAAAGAAACTTTGTTTTAACTGCACGGGTGGTAGTCGTAGAGCATCGGAGTGTAGGAGTAAGCAGACCTGCAACCGACGTCATCACACCTCAATATGCGACCAAGGAAACCAAACCAAGAACATTTTAACTGCAGCACACCATCCCAGTGATTACCAAGTCATTTACCCAGTAGTCCTTATCGAAGTTGATGGTATAAGGTGTAGAGCCCTGCTCGACACAGGTGCCGGAAGCTCGTATGCATCTGCGAAATTGGTCGAACAGTTAAACAATAAACCAAGTGTGTCGAAAGTAACAAAAGTTGAAATGCTTATGGGATCAGCCACTTGTCGGGTGGATATCTTTAATGTGAAAATTAATGATACCGACAAGAACCTTAGCATGGAAACCAAGCTAACTAAAGTGGAAAAACCTTGTTTGTTGGAACTTCCAAACTTCATTACGATAATCTAATCAAGAAATATCCCCACCTTACCGGAGTAAAGATGATCGATGATGACAAGAAGGATCAACTTCCAATACATGTTGTGTTGGGCGCCTGTGATTATGCCCGGATCAAGACAAAATGTGCTCAGAGAGTCGAACCGACTCTCTGAGCACATTTTGTCTTGATCCGGGCATTTTGTATTGATCCGCCTGGAGACCCAGTTGCTGAGAAAACATCATTCGGCTGGACTATGATGTCACCTGGAGTTGAGAGTGATTCAAACAAGATGTTGCTAACCCAGACCTCCATTGCTGATTATGAAAACCTGTGTCGTTTGGATGTGCTCGGTTTAGAAGATCTTCCAGAGAATGACCAGGACTTGGTTTACACAGAACAGCTCAGACGTGATCCCGCTTGATGGTATGAAACTCGGCTACCCTGGAAGGGCAACCACCCCCCTTTACCAAGCAACAAGCAAGGCAGTGTTCGACGGTTAGAGTCATTAATGCGGAAACTGAATCGTACTTCTACAACCGAGAAATATGGTTTGTCGAATGTGCTCCAGAACAACCGAACGGACGCGAGTTTTATATCCCACATAAACCTGTGATTCGAGAGAACGCTGACAGTACTAAGTTAAGGATCGTATATGATGCCTCAGCCAAGGAAAAGGCAGAGGCAGCCTCACTCAATGACTGTCTTCATACCTGCCTTCATGGTGTTTTAGTTCGCGGTAGATTCCATCCAGCTGCGGTCAGCGGTGATATGCAGAAGGCGTTTCTGCAAGTCAGAATCAAGGAACAAGACCGTGATGCATTGCAGTTTCATTGGAAGCCTTATTCGGTTTAGCACCTTCACCCTTTCGGCTGGGAGGAGTAATCGAGTACCATCTACAATCGTGGGAAGACAGAAAACCCGATACTGTCGCTGAGATCAAGAAAAGCCTTTATTCGACGACCTTATTTCAGGTTCCACCACCATCGAGAACGCGAAAGAATTAAGGGACGGTGCTATTGAAATTTTCGAAGATGCGAAATTCACCCTCCACAAATGGAATTCCAATGAAGTTGAGAAACAACCAAAGGAAGTAACAGCACAGTCAGATGAAAGTACCTATGCCAAACAACAACTTGGAGTCAAAGCGAATGAGAGCAAGATACTTGGTCTTGCTTGGGACAAAGCAAAGACACTTTGAAGGTAGTTTGTCCCCATGAGCATGGTGAAGTGACAAAGTGAAGTATCCTTACGTCGAACTGACATCAGCACACATGGCTACGAATCTACTCAACAATGTCAAGAATGCTTTAACAGGATTTCCAATAAATGAACTGCACGCGTGGTTAGACAGTACCGTTGCGTTGTATTGGATCCAAAATGGTGGCGATTACAAGCAATTTGTCGCAAATAGAGTACGCAAGATCCAAGAGCATTACGAGATTATCTGGCATCACGTACAGTACCAACCGGAGATAACCCTACAGATCTCGGCAGCAGAGGTGGGAGTGTGACAAACCATGACCTTTGGTGGAATGGCCCAGAATGGCTTGCCCACCAAGAGAACTGGCTTCCCAGATCGTGATCAAGTCTTCACCAGAAAGCAAAGCAGAAACAAAGATGACGAAAGAAGTAATCAACGCAGCAGTGGAACAAGTCGCCGATGTATTCGATGATCTATTGAAGAAGCACCACCTTTGGAAGGTCCTGCGAGTTTGCAAGGCCAAACCTCGAGACCGAGACTTGGGTCCTCTGCGCGCCAGCGAGATTAAGATCGTCAAGAAATGGTGGATTAAACGATCAAATATCGTACAACTCGAAAGACGTTCAAGAAATCTTATTTAGTCCTGTACGCGTGCAGCCTGACTCGCGGAACCTATTTGGAGTTGCTACCGAGTTTAGAGACGGAGAAATTCTTACGAAGCTTTAAAACCTTCATTGCAAGAAGAGGGAGACCAAAACTCGTATACTCTGATAACGGTGGAACCTTTGTGGGAGCTGCATCTTGGCTCAGACAAGTTATGAAGGATGAGAAGATAAATGGCTACTTCGCTAGGCAAGAGATCGAATGGCAGTTTAATGGCGGATTAGTCAAGTCAGCCATATGCATGTATAAAGTCATTGGCGGTGGAAATCTAGATGTCGACGTAGCCGTGAACAACAGACCACTTGATCACCTTGAAGACGATGTTCAACAACCCATCCTTACACCCAACTCGATGTTGTTCGGACAACCAAATACTATCCCACAACTAGAGCCCCGCAACATTGAAGATACTGATCTGAGGAAACGAAAATATTTGCAAAAGTGCAAGGATGCAGTTTGGCGTCGTTGGACAAAGGAATATCTAAGAGCACTACGCGAGACACACAACCTGAAACACGGAACGAAGTTGGTGACACCCAAGGTTGGTGACGTTGTGATAATCAAGAGTGACGAGAGAAATCGAGGGAAGTGGCAACTTGGAGTCATCATCCAGCTTCTTACCGGGAAAGACGGAGTTGTCAGAGGAGCAAAATTACGAGCGGGAAAGGGTATTCTTGAGAGAGCGGTGCAGCAGTTGTACCCATTAGAACTGACGTGTGATCGTGAGAAACCAAAACCGGTGTTGCGAGTCCAAGCTCCTGAGTTTCGACCGAGACGTAATGCTGCGGCAGTTGCGAGATTACGGATTCAAGACGAGGCTGAAGATGATGAACTTGATTAACATTCTTGTCGTAGATACTTGAGGAGGCTATTTACGACATGTTCAAAAGCGAGCTCTACGATTTATCTATCCATCTCTTGCTTACGAAGATGCTTTGATGCGTTCCGGGCTTGAAACTTTCGCAAGTCGTCGATCTAATGCTTGCCAGATGTTTGTTTAGAAAATAAAGTCTGACGATCAACTAAATAACCCTATTGCTTACTTGCTAACATCTTGAGATATAACAATCATATTGAACGTGAACATAATTACAATTTAAGATTCGAGGGACTAAATAGAGTAAGAGCACGTATAGAACGTTTCTCTCAGTTTATTTACATGTAAATATTATTGATGTTTTTAGTCATTGTAGGTTTTAGTTATTATTTTATTTAATATTGTCCAATAGATAATTTCATATTTGTAATATCTCTAGAAGCTCATTTGTTATAGTTTAAGCGTGTAATTCAGTTTTGTAACTGCAAAGCGCTTTATTAAACCATTTATTTATTTAATGATTGTTTTAGAGTGAAGGATGACGGTCCTGAATTATCCACGCTATCAATGGGTGCATGTCTTGACCTACTTCCAGTTCTTGCGAAGTTGTTGGAATCAAAATATGAAGAGTACGAATTTACTTGTCCTTAGTACCATGGTGTAACTCAAAATTGTCTGGTGTTTAAGTAAAAAATACATGGAAGTTACGCGGCCAGGATAAGAGATATTAAATCAGGGGTAAAAATAACGGTCAGTAGGTCGCCGGTCAAAATAACTGGTCAACTTGATTTTAACTCAGTCAAACTGTGTTTCTGACCAATCATTTTGAAAATAAGTATTCTGTAGTCAAAGAGGTCACTATTAATGACCGAGATATGCTATTACTAAATACACTTACACTCAGGGACGTAGCGAGCGGACGTGGGTGGGGTGGGTCACGGGGGTGTAATTTGGATATTAGGATTGTGTATTTGGACGCAATTCGTTTCCATGTTTGCTTCATGGAACTTCAGAGATGCAGTCCTGGAACTTCAAAAAGATACAAATCTTCTGGGAGAGGACCCCCAGACCCCTTATCTTTTAAACAACTCAGTATTTCAGTGATAATCAATCAGAAAAAGGTCTTTACAATCATTACAATTCAACTCCAGATGCTTTGCTACGTCCCTGCTTACGCTTACACTTACACTTACACTTACACTTACACTTACACTTACACTTACACTTACACTTACACTTAGTGATTAGAAGATGTATCGGAATCTCAGGTTCCGTTCCTACTAGAGAACCTACAGTTGCGTTTTTCTCCTTGTGGGTCTCAAAATATGTATAATTTTCACCCGAAATTTCCATCCACAAAAATCCTTCAATAATAAGAGACATAGGCATGCAGCAGCCTAGACCTAGGACCTTTACCCGATAGGTGGCACTTGATTTGCAGGTCAATCGACTTCATGACGTCACGAGGCAGATGCCGTGTAAAGGCGTAGTGAATTTCCCAGATTTCTAAGACAATCTAATCTGCCCCATTGTTTTGAACAACAATATTTTTGGCTGCCTTTAATTTCGGCAAGTATATTTGTATAGTTTTGACGTAATTGTACAGTTTTCTCTTATATTGTGAGAAATTAAAAAGATGTACGTCTACGGCCACAGAACTGAGTATAATTTTACCTGTATTGGTTTTAATCGCTGTTAAATCGCCAAAATTCGGTTCGAGAACGTAAGATTTTGCCACGTCGAAGCTGGGAAAGTTTTGGGCAGTTTCGAACATTTTCATTGGGATACATGCAAGGCCTTCTATTTCTTGTTTTTTTTCCTTCTCCCCTCCCCCATCAAATGCCGTTTTTGCTCGATATCAACACCATATTCTAAAACGGAAAGAAGCAGAAATAGAAATAAGAAGGTCCTAGGTCTAGGCTGGGCATACAGTATGACTTACCATTCATGCGCGCAGGCGCTACTTGGCTACTTCTATACTAGCTTATCCATAGACCTAACACGTTTCCTCCTATTGCGTATATGCTACTCCTTGACTGAGTGGCTGAATGGGGGCTAATTGACTATTGACATTTGCTCCTTGACAAATTGACAGGGTAAATAATAGAATTGGGCGTATTGCTTGTCAGTGGATTAACGCTTTCATATTTTACATAAGATTTGCCCTGTCGGCCTGCCCCCGTAATAGAACTTATATTTAGAAATTACCTAATTGATTAAAATAAATAACTAAATACATAAATATATATATACCATGTTTGTTTAGTTACATAATCGCGGCTATAGACATGATACGTGAGGTCATGAAACGATGGTGGAAAGAACTACAGACTATAGGAAAGAGAGAAAAACAAGAATTTGAAAGTGATTTCAGATGTAGCAGGTACGGAACTGTATACAGTCCAGCCTCTTCTAATACAGAACCTTTCCAATACAGGCACCTCTCTAATACAGAACCTTTCCAATACAGGTACCTCTCTAATACAGAACCTTTCCAATACAGGTACCTCTCTAATACAGAACCTTTCCAATACAGGTACCTCTCTAATACAGAACCTTTCCAATACAGGTACCTCTCTAATACAGAACCTTTCCAATACAGGTACCTCTCTAATACAGAACCTTTCCAATACAGGCACCTCTCTAATACAGAACCTTTCCAATACAGGCACCTCTCTAATACAGAACCTTTCCAATACAGGTACCTCTCTAATACAGAACCTTTCCAATACAGGCACCTCTCTAATACAGAACCTTTCCAATACAGGTACCTCTCTAATACAGAACCTTTCCAATACAGGCACCTCTCTAATACAGAACCTTTCCAATACAGGTACCTCTCTAATACAGAACCTTTCCAATACAGGTACCTCTCTAATACAGAACCTTTCCAATACAGGCATCTCTCTAATACAGAACCTTTCCAATACAGGCACCTCTCTAATACAGAACCTTTCCAATACAGGTACCTCTCTAATACAGAACCTTTCCAATACAGGCACCTCTCTAATACAGAACCTTTCCAATACAGGTACCTCTCTAATACAGAACCTTTCCAATACAGGTACCTCTCTAATACAGAACCTTTCCAATACAGGCACCTCTCTAATACAGAACCTTTCCAATACAGGTACCTCTCTAATACAGAACCTTTCCAATACAGGTACCTCTCTAATACAGAACCTTTCCAATACAGGCACCTCTCTAATACAGAACCTTTCCAATACAGGTACCTCTCTAATACAGAACCTTTCCAATACAGGCACCTCTCTAATACAGAACCTTTCCAATACAGGTACCTCTCTAATACAGAACCTTTCCAATACAGGTACCTCTCTAATGCAGAACCTTTCCAATACAGGCACCTCTCTAATGCGGACACCTCTCCAATAGCGATACTTTTTTAATGCGGACGCCTCTCTAATACGGACACCTTGCTAATACGGACACCTTGCTAATACGGACACCTTGCTAATACGGACACCTTGCTAATACGGACACCTCTCTTATGTGGACACCTCTCTAATACGAACACCTGTCTATTTCGCAGTTCAGACGCCCTTCCAATAAGTCCGTATTAGAGAGTTGTGTGTATTAGAGAGTTGTGTGTATTAGGGAGTTGTGTGTATTAGAGAGTTGTGTGTATTAGAGAGTTGTGTGTATTAGAGAGTTGTGTGTATTAGAGAGTTGTGTGTATTAGAGAGTTGTGTGTATTAGAGAGTTGTGTGTATTAGAGAGTTGTGTGTATTAGAGAGTTGTGTGTATTAGAGAGTTGTGTGTATTAGAGAGTTGTGTGTATTAGAGAGTTGTGTGTATTAGAGAGTTGTGTGTATTAGAGAGTTGTGTGTATTAGAGAGTTGTGTGTATTAGAGAGTTGTGTGTATTAGAGAGTTGTGTGTATTAGAGAGTTGTGTGTATTAGAGAGTTGTGTGTATTAGGGAGTTGTGTGTATTAGAGAGGTGTCTGTACTAGAAAGGTGTCCGCATCAGAGAGGTGTCTGTATCTAATACCGACAGCTCTCTAATGCGGACACTTCTCTAATACGTACGCCCCTCTAATACGGACACCTCTCCAACACAGACACCTCTCTAATACGGACATCATTCTAATACAGACATCTCTCTGTTACAGACATCTCTCCAATGCATGCGGAGTAGGGGTGGAAAAAATCAATTTTCTTCCTGTGATAGACAATCGTGCAGATTGCAGAGTATTTTTGTACAAAATCTAGCCATAGTCACCATACGTACTGCCTATTCAGCATGATTTTAAACTTAAGGAATTATCCTTGTCGACCATGGGTTGTGTTGGCCCGTATTAGTGAGATGTGTGTGTGTGTGTTCTTCAACTTTTCAAGTTACAAATCTTCAACGCAATAAATTTCCTGCAGCTGGTTAAAATTTCCTTCGAGCGGTGCTCGCGTGTTCGGCTATATTTCCGCCCCTGATGATTGCGGAGATCCTGAAATCATAACATGTAGTTCTCACCTCCTTACAGAAGCGTGAATGGTGTATATATGCTTCTTATATCTATGACTGATCGTATTCGAGTGTTGGCCAAACGAAGTGGAAAAATAGGCGAAAAAGCAAAGGTAAACATAGGAATATTGGCTAATTACACACCAAATCTGCCTCCGAAATATTTCAAGAAAATGGGCGAGGGGGTTGTGAGTAATACAGCACGAAAACCTGGGCGGGCCTTTGTCTAACTTCTTTATTAAGAACTCCACCTTTATTAGGGATAGTCTATTTGCCTACCCCCCTTTATTACTCCAAATATTTGAGAAAGCATTTATCGAAGTCTACTTTCCGGCGTGGCCTACACACACATTGAAGTTAAAGTACCTAGGAAACTAGCCAAACGAAGGAAATGCATTTAGATTTGTATCTGAGCTTCGACCAACAACCCGACTGACTGCATATTGTTGCTTCATTGCATGAATTCCTTATAGTGCAATTTCTCTCCCATGTAGGTACTGCAAGAACTTATGGCTTTGCTATAAAAAATGAGAAAAATGAACAAGATTATTCCAGGGCGAAGATCCATTGAACACATAAACTTTTGGGCTGACAAAGAGATGTTCAAAATACCCAGTCATCTTAGCGACACAAAAACGTAGCTATACCACAGGGGCGTGGCTAAAGAATTAACATTGTGCAGGGGGGGGGGGTGCTGCATGATAATGACCAACTTTTCCAGTGCTGATGACCAATTTCTTCGTGTTGTGGCGATGGTTGTTGGCCATGTGTTTTCGAAATGCTGGAAAAGCCATTGATCAACTGTTGCACACTGACCAGTGAGTGACCGCAAATAGCACATTTTCTCAATATTTTTCGGCGGTCACGCCCCTGTATACCACCAATGCTTTCATAGGCCGGCCTAGCTAGTGCATTAAACTCACTGGTTAAACTCTGTGTTCAAAATATTTATAATATAATATTAATATCTAATTATATTGTGATTAATTCTTATTGTATTCTGAATGCATAATTTTTATTGAATTATCTATCTGTATTTTTTGAAACACAATATTGACGTGCACAATAGTGCCAAATTATATTATAGGGAAATATAAATGTCATATCTCCATAAATGCAATGCGATTGACATGGCTTCACTGGGCCTTGGTAAATGGTAGATCTTGATAGGTGAATAACATTGAAGAACATTCCCTTCGCTGCAATATCCATTTAGTCCGCATAGTACTACGGTATATAGTTATTTAATTGCTTATTCATATTTTAAATATACTAACTTAAAACATATAGTGAACGCACGGCAGGTTTAATTGTTGACCGCAGAAATTTGACAGAGAATGATTCGTTAATCTTAAAACTCTTACTGTAAACTCTTCTTAATCCAAAATCGTAAACCTTAAGGCCATATTACACCAGACAGTTTTTGCTGCAACTTGCAACGTGTTTCTGACATAGAGCAATGTTATCTAAGAAGTAGTCACAGAGAAATTTGAGCATAACCCGCATTCTACTAGCTCTGCCAACACTTTCATTTCATAATATACTCTTAAGGGATGTCGGCGAAGTAAACTGCGGGCCATGCCAACAATTTCCCAGCGACTACTTTTTGCTACAATGATTCTGGGTCAGAAATTAGGTTATTTATATACAGGATGTCCCACACCCCCACCCCATCATATTTTGTGCTATTACTTCGTTATAGCTTTAATCGAAGATTCAAATTTCTAAACTGGATTTAACAACAAAGTTAACGTATCATGTCAATCCATTGGTAAATGACTGATCAAAATGACTAACCATATACCTTCTAGAATCAATTAAGGTGGCGACACCAATTTTGCAACCCATTTTAAAGCAAATGACTACCTACATATCAATGCTATCGTAGCCAAATCAAACAAACCATACTGGGATTATTGAAGAGAACTTGCCCCTTGTTGACTGACATTAAAGTTAGACGGACGCTGTATTTGTCTCTTGTAAAATCCCAAATAGTTACGCTACAGAAGTTTGGTCTCCAGCCAACATCAATCTTAAATCAAAGATTGAGAAAGTCCAACGAAGAGCTACCGCTTGGATTCTGAAATCAAAACAAGGCGAAATACCTTACCAACAGAGACTGGTGGCACTTAACCTGCTACCATTGTGTTACGACAGGGAAATTAAAGACTTGGTATTTTTTTATAAGGCGCTGTTTGGACACTCAGATTTGAACGTTTATGATTTTGTTTCCTTTGTCAATAGTGATCGCACCAGACTTAGTCAAAATCCATCTCTTACCCTTAAAGTACCGTTATGTAAAACCAGAACTTTTCAAGCATCCTACTTTAATCGTATTGTTAAATTATGGAACTCGATTTGTAAAATACTTCCCCCCACGAGTTTCTCACGTCCTTCTACTTTTAAAAGTTCAATCAAACTTATGTATCATAATGTAAATACTCAAATTTTTGATGTAGATCAGCCGTGTACGTGGTCCCTCGTGCGTGACTTTCCCTGTAGGAACTGTACATAAACTTTGTTATTATTTATTCCATGAGGAGTGCCCTGCATGGGACTTCGTGTCCCGTTCGCACTTATCCCGTTTGGGTTATCTTGTTTTATACTTGTGTATGTTCGTCTTATTATTTGTTGTCATATAAATATTGTAAATATACTAGTTAACCCAATAAAGTTCTTTAAAAAAAAATAAAAAAAAATAAAAAATAAATATCTGCTCTAAAACTCATGATTTGTTGTCGCTAACATTGCGAATTCGTTTACTGTAAAAAGTAATGAAGAATGGGGCAAAAGCCCGAGCAGGGAAAGAAAAATGCACTGAATTGCTGTTTGGGACAAAATGGATGGAAAACAGCAAATTCTGGGCATTTTCCCCATCTCGCTGGAGCTTTTCCCTTTCTTTTACTCATTTTTACATGAAACAAAATCTTGATGATAGGGACCACAAACAATTCAGTTTTATAGAGATATAGGTAGATATAGGTAAAATGCTTAATAATCGAAATACTTTTAACCTAATTTCCTTAATTTGGAGGGGATGCCAAATTATGGTGTTGTCACCTAATGTGATTCTAGAAGGCAGACGGTTGATTATTAAATTTTAACAGTCAAATATCAGTGTATTGGCACGAAATGATAGTTATCCTATAACTTGGCGCACAAAATTATAAATTTTCCACGTATTACTTGAATTGGTACACAAAAGTGTCCACAAACATTTTGGAGCACAAAAGTCAAAATATTGATATTTTGGTTTCATTAATTTATTAGCACTAGCTAGATTCGGTACCATTGTGCACCCGACAACCACTAGACTTGCTCGGTTATATTGTTATGTTACAGTCACAAGAGGGTGAGGTTAATTTAGAGATAGGGTTGTGATTGGGGTCAAGATCAAGGAGAGAAATATATTTGTGCGCGTATTAAACATAACAATATTACCACTTGCTCCAATTTTTCATTGACTGTCTGTAACGATCCACTATAATGTAAATAACATGACGTAGCGAGGGGTGGCGCCGCGATAAAGAGAGACTTGTCAACTTGGGAAAATCTCGGTTCAAAACTGAACCTAAGAGGCTAGACTTGCTCCAAGTTTCTCTTTCATTGTCTTTCTATATCAATCCACTGTATAGTGTAACTCATGTTATTTACACTACAGTGGTCAATACAGAAAGACAATGAAAGAGAGACTTGGAGCAGGTCTAGACAACAACAGACCGATCCACATCCAAGCGGCTGACTAAAATGTGCAGTGCATATAAATAGAATATTAATTCAACACTGGCAAAGAAGATCCTTTAATGCATTCTTGATAATTAACTATTACAAGATATAAAGAAAGCTAAATAAGTAAATTACGTCAGGTGAATTACGCTACAAAAATGAGCTATTTACGCTGAAATGAATTCACTGAGTTCATCTACTTCTTGCGAAGGCTTTTGATCATATCGTTGATATTCAAGCTGTCGAAATTCGGATAATTCTTGCCACGCTCCAAAGTATGTGATCCACCAACACAATTCAAATGTGTAAACAATTCCCAATCGTGCTGATGACCAACCACCATCGCCGAGGAAGCCCCAGGGAAGTCCTTAGTGATATCATCATCTATAGCATCTGTGTACGTCTGTATCAAGACAAAAGAAAGATGACAATATATAATCAACAATGGATCAGTATACCGGGAAAATGATACCGTTATTCTCGGCATACCGGTTTTTTGGCCTTGTTAGTCTTGTTTATAAACTCCTTAGTGGGTAAATTTGAAGATTTCGAGTTTGAAATCGAAATTTCTACTTCTTTGTATATTAATACAACAAAATCGACGATTATGAAAAGCATATTATATTTAGTGTATTACTTTGCACTGCAGATATGAGTGCATTTATACAACTACAAAAACATGTTGATAAGAGAACATTGGAAATACCTGCGCGCGAACACTCTTGCGCTCCTAACCTTTCCAACATTTCACAAAGTAGGTAGCCCGAAAACAAAACAAGGCTTTCTATCCAAAATATTCAGATAAAATATTCTAGTTACTCACCTTGGGATCAGGATTAACTCCTCCGTAATAACCATGTTTAAATAACACTAAAGCATCGGTATCACTTGAGACAAGGTACATGGAACCGTTGTGGGAGGATATATCAACTTGCTCTTTTTGTGTTTTATCTATAACCATGATGTCGCCTGCTCCGCCGCCGCTGATTGCGTCGTTGAAATCTCTTTCCCTGTACATAATCCAAGTGCCTTTGCTTACCACAGCCTTTATGAAGTTCCCAGACGCCTTCAAATTTCGAACTTCATCTTGATAAGTCACCTTTCCACCTGTAACGTCAATAATCACGATAGACATCCTGCGGGAAAAACAGAAATGTCGATATTATTAATACTTGGACCTCTCTGGTCTTACAGTGAAAGAGCAATGGGCCACTTCAAGTGTGATCGGTGGCATTGTATCAGTTATACTTATATAATAAGATATGCAAAGCCGCCGCAGCACAAATCTTAAAATAAGTTCTATTTATTGGATACAGCAAATAAAATCTTTAAATAATCTTACCTCCACTTCTGTCAGTATTCAACAAAGTTCACCAAATCTCTTCAATAGGCAGGCTTGTGAATGATGTCCAAACGATTTGGTGGCAGCCTTTTTATAGGAATTGGTAGGCACTGTTCAAACAAGAAAAACCTGACTGTTTGAAGCTTTCACAAAAATAGCCGGAAACTTGTAGAGAACCGATTGCGTCAATTGAGCAGCACTGTACGTCAAATACTATTAGATCAAAAGATTTTGACAAACATCACGTTCGCATCACATAATATAAAAAAAGTTCCGGTCTCGTCTCGGCAGGGACGCCGTCGCAAGCGCTTTACAATTGACGCTTTGTATACAGTATAGGTCACGTCCTTCAAGTCATTTTGGATCCTAAGTTCTAAGATCTTAAATTGCTTGGACATACTTCGCAGTCTATATATTAAGTATTAGTTTGCCAAACCTCGTCTCCATTCCTCCATGCATTTATTACATTTGAGAAAACGTACGTGCTTCTCAATCGACACAATTGCTTCTATAGAAGTTTCGTTGTTTTCAATACATCACAACATCTTCAGAGCTTTTAAACTTATTTACAAGAGAGCCCGATATATATTTACAAATTACTAAAACGATTGCAAAATTCAAACAGACGAATAGGCAGAAAGAGTAGCTGTAACTGGATGATTTAAAATATGCGTATTAAAGTATTCAAATTTCAGTCATGCATTCGTGTTTTTATTGTTGCGATATGTAATCACTAATGCATGACTGAACATTTGAATTCTTTAATACGCATATTTTAAATCATCCAGTCACAGCTACATGTTTTTCTTTAACTGCGATTTTGCCCGAATTTCGCGATTCGTGTATGAAACGCGCGGCTATATAATAAACCAGCTCGATGGGAGCACGTGTTCCGGCTCTCTTTGCGTTTGGTCTCTTTGGTCTCTCCGCGTGTAAACGTTTGCCACAGTGAGATTAACTAAAGTGCGAGCTGCGAGTTGCGAGCTGCGAGTTGCGAGTTGCGAGCTGTGATTTGAACAGGTAAAGCTCGGGAACGAATAGCCTGCACACGAACATTAGCCCGCGATACCACATGGCCAGCGTTCTTACTTTCAAAGAAATTTCTCCGAAAATTCTTAGAACGAGGAAATTTTTACCCTTTTACTAGTTTTTAAGGATTTTAGGGAAATATAATTTTTAATGAATTTTAAAGAAATTTATTGATTATATGGCCATATATTTGCCTATTAAAATAAAGATATTTTATAATAAAGTATTTTATTATATAGAGATGAAGTAATGCACTGATAAAACAACAAAAAGTGCTGGCGTAACTCATAATTGAGATGTCAGTGTTTAAAAATTGAAAAATTGAAAATATAATTAAAGCAATGATTATTTTCAACTGATCGAGAGCACTGTTTACAAACAAAAGTGCACGTGATTCCATTACGGTTTAGAGGAAATTTGAACAAATCTAAGGAAATTTTACTCTAGAATCTAAGGAAGTGCTCGCCAATGGAAGTGAGCGCACTGCACCAGAAAGCGGCGGATGAGCTGCTTGCAAAGGTATTTAAAACATTTTATCTCTAATTTTTACATTAATCTCAAATAATAATCGATCGAGGCTAGGTCACGTCCGCATATATTCCTGGAAGGAAGTTCGCGTTTCAATGTACTTATTTCTTTGCTAGATGCATCAACAAGAACTACGTCAAGTGAAGATAAACTAGATGTAATTAAAGTACTTTATACTAAGAGCTAGAGCTCTTTAATATTGTCGAGCCAGTTTCAATCTTGTCATTAATTATCCAGGACATTTTGTCCTTTGTGTGTTTTGAAAATCAACCAAGTCTGCGCTTACCTAAAGTAATTATAATACCGTGAAGCAATTATTTGATATATTCAATAAATTTTGCAAGGCGAAACTTTCGTTTTTACCAAATTTAGTATTTTTGTGAAACTTTAACTTCTGACGTCTTTGAATTGTGATGTTTTCTTTGCAAAGAATTATGGTTCAATATAGTCTAGAAGTCGCCACCTTTTCAGCACCGTGGATTGCCTTTTTACATTTTATGTTACTGTTGTCCGAATAAAAAAGAACTAAGAATTCAATTCTTTTGCGTTATTTTTTTTGCCATAAGCGATGCAAGGAGCGGCTGTGTTCGTAGCTCATTTTGACAGAAATTTCGTTAAAGTTTTATTTCATAGTGTTGTTTTTATTTCCTTCAATTTGTCAAATTTTCCTTTCAAAAGGACATTTCCTTCAAAATAATTAAACTCGCAGCTCGCAACTCGCAGCTCGCAGCTCGCAACTCGCAACTCGCAAAATAGCCAACCCCTGCCACAGTAACTGAAAACACTGAAATATGTATTAGCCAAAATAGCCATTAGATTCGTTGTTACAGGTGGCTTGGAAATGTTATCAAGCACTTTCGTGAAAATGTTAAGTATCCAGATGCAATTTTAATATGGAAAAACCATCATTTAAGCGCGATTTTCTAGCGTTATAGCCTATCGTTTCAAAGTGCGAGAAATTAGGACTGGGCGAAAAGATCGCATTCAGAGTGTGCGAAATTAAATCGCCCGAATTTTCGACCGAGTCGCGTTTTGTTAGAATTTGACTATTTATACGAGCGTGTTCGCGTTTTATATAAGACGCGTCTTATGTAAGTCGCGACTTATTTTCTTCCGTATAAATGCCCTAACGCTGTTTACCTTGATTTTTACATAACCTCATTAAAAATAGGTACGCTAAGCGTACATGTATCTGCTCATGGTGATGCCACAGTTGGCCATTAAGGAGTAATATTCAACAATAGGCAATTTCGTAATTACGGGCGCCATTTTGCAAAGGGGACAAACACAATAAAGCAACAATAGGATGACTCTAGGGACAAGTCCCTTTGGGACGAGGTGTATATAGTTACTACGGCTGACAGAGCCATAGGTTTAATATGCCCCTGTCTGTTTTTTTCGTCATCGTCGTCCTCGTGGTTTTTTGGGGGTGTCACAAACTTGCACTCCCACGGTCACCCGCACAAAACGCATGCAATTTTCTTGTCAATCTTGTGTGCATCATTATAGAATACTTGCGCATTTTGAGTTACGTACTTGTGTTTTAACTAGACCAATAACGCATAATTAAGGGAACGATACGATAAATGCAATACGAACGAGAAACGTACAAATCATGCTGATATACGTCACGCACTATGTAAAATATTCGACATACTTCAGTCTATATGAGGGTATTATATTTCCAACAAGAAACATTGCGCCTTCAAGACTTGACAATCGTAAAGCGCATCGCTCTAAAACATCTATACTCTACAATAGTTTGAGCGAACCATACGTGGGTATTTATTTGTATTTGTGGGAAACTATTTTTAAACGAGAAACTAGAAATCAGGGTTGAATATAATTCAGACATAAACGCGCAATAACGAGCTCTATTTATTAGAGTTCAAGGGTCAGCTGTCACATATTCTTGATAATTATTACACTGTAAACGGGTCAAGTTTTTACAAGAAATCCGAAGAGCTTAGTTCTCCCTACGTATTGCAACATTTTAAGATGATCCTGTAGCTTCTCATTATTATACTTCGATTTGACCCAAACGCTTGAACAGACTCGATATCAGCATTCAGCGAGACGCATTCCTGACGACAAATAATATGAGGGATATTATATTTCCAACAACAAACATTGCGCCTTGAACACTTGATTCGGCGCATCGCCCTAAAACATCTATACTCTACAATAGTTTGAGCGAACGTACCATACGTGGGTATTTATTTGTATTTGTGGGAAACTCAAGAGAAACTAGATATCAGTGTTGAATATAATTGAGACATAAACGCGCAATAACGCGGAGCTCTATTTATTAGACTAATTAGAGTTCAAGAGTCAGCTATCATGCACGTATTCTTGATGATTATTACACTGTAAACAGGTCAAGTTTTTATAAGAAAACCGAAGACGTTAGTTCTCTCTACATCTTGCAATATTTTAAGATGATCCTATAGCTCCTCATTATTATACTTCGATTTGACCCAAACGCTTGAACAGACGCGATATAAGTATTCGGCGAGACGCATTCCTTACGACAACAGTGGAATACGCAAGACATTTAATCGCGTGCACGGCGCACGTATTGGTCAAACGTTGGCAGACCATATATATATATATATATATATCTGCATGTCTGCAGATTTGACTATATATATATATATATATATATATATATATATATATATATATATATATAATATGGTATTTTTAAGTGTATGTTTCACTCAACTGCGATCTACTAGAAAAGCTTCTAGTTATCCCTAAAATAAAGCATAAATGTAAATAATAATATACCATCAGTGCACTCATCCGATTCTCAAAGGTCAGGATGTCTAGTTACGATCTAACAGGCTTACACCCTTTTCCCGCAGTTAGTTTTGTACACACATATACAGAGTGCACAAGCCGAAGCGTGCAAATATATGACGGTATTTAGTGTTTGTTTCACGAAATTAATAATATCCAGATTATACACATGATTAACTTATTGCAATATTATTAGCCCTCCACTCACCAGCTATCTTAGAATTACTAAGACTCCAGCCCTTGTGACACTGGACGGCGGTTTAAAAGGCGGAAGGCTCAAAACAATTCATTTTTGAATGAATGTTTCGGTTTCGATACGGATGTACGTAGTATCAAAATCAATATCGCGTGATGTTAAGTTCAGGGTCATGGTCATGATAATCTGATAATTATTAATTTATACATGCGCATACCAAAGTGCACGAACTAATTAAAGTGTGCTAATATAATATGGTATTTTTAAGTGTATGTTTCACTCAACTGCGATCTACTAGAAAAGCTTCTAGTTATCCCTAAAATAAAGCATAAATGTAAATAATAATATACCATCAGTGCACTCATCCGATTCTCAAAGGTCGGGATGTCTAGTTACGATCTAACAGGCTTACACCCTTTTCCCGCAGTTAGTTTTGTACACACATATACAGAGTGCACAAGCCGAAGCGTGCAAATATATGACGGTATTTAGTGTTTGTTTCACGAAATTAATAATATCCAGATTATACACATGATTAACTTATTGCAATATTATTAGCCCTCCACTCACCAGCTATCTTAGAATTACTAAGACTCCAGCCCTTGTGACACTGGACGGCGGTTTAAAAGGCGGAAGGCTCAAAACAATTCATTTTTGAATGAATGTTTCGGTTTCGATACGGATGTACGTAGTATCAAAATCAATATCGCGTGATGTTAAGTTCAGGGTCATGGTCATGATAATCTGATAATTATTAATTTATACATGCGCATACCAAAGTGCACGAACTAATTAAAGTGTGCTAATATAATATGGTATTTTTAAGTGTATGTTTCACTCAACTGCGATCTACTAGAAAAGCTTCTAGTTATCCCTAAAATAAAGCATAAATGTAAATAATAATATACCATCAGTGCACTCATCCGATTCTCAAAGGTCGGGATGTCTAGTTACGATCTAACAGGCTTACACCCTTTTCCCGCAGTTAGTTTTGTACACACATATACAGAGTGCACAAGCCGAAGCGTGCAAATATATGACGGTATTTAGTGTTTGTTTCACGAAATTAATAATATCCAGATTATACACATGATTAACTTATTGCAATATTATTAGCCCTCCACTCACCAGCTATCTTAGAATTACTAAGACTCCAGCCCTACCATGACCCTGAACTTAACATCACGCGATATTGATTTTGATACTACGTACATCCGTATCGAAACCGAAACATTCATTCAAAAATGAATTGTTTTGAGCCTTCCGCCTTTTAAACCGCCGTCCAGTGTCACAAGGGCTGGAGTCTTAGTAATTCTAAGATAGCTGGTGAGTGGAGGGCTAATAATATTGCAATAAGTTAATCATGTGTATAATCTGGATATTATTAATTTCGTGAAACAAACACTAAATACCGTCATATATATATATATATATATATATATATATAAAGTTATACAATGTTTTATCTTTAATATGTTGTAGTATTTCTTATATACCTTAATGGCTTAATCCTGTATATAAATAACCTAATTTCTGGGAAATTGTTGGCATGGCCCGCAGTTTACTTCGCTGACATCCCTTAAGAGTATATTATGAAATGAAAGTGTTGGCAGAGCTAGTAGAATGCGGGTTATGCTCAAATTTTTCTGTGACTACTTCTTAAATAACATTGCTCTATGTCAGAAATCACGTTGCAAGTTGCAACAAAAATTGCCTCGTGTAATAAGGCCTTAAGGGTTTAGGTTTTGGATTAAGAAGGATTTACAGTAAGGGTTTTAAGATTACGAAGCATTAATTAAGATGGTCTACAGTCCGGTCTGCGCATGCGCGGAGTTTGTTTACGTTTTTGTTTTGAACCGTATAATTCTATAACATGAAGTATTGGCATTACACAACATTTCGCAAGATCAAATTTCACTGTCAATAGTACGGTGGCCCAGACCATAGCCCAGACGCGACGACATAAAATACACTTATGTATTTCCATGTTTCCGTATTTTCATGTTTTCAGGTTTTGTATTTCCGTATTTTCATATTTCCGTATTTTCGTGTTTCTGTATTTTCGTATTTTCATATTTTAGTGTTTCTGTTCTGTCGTACTGTTCAACATACAGGAGAGCCATATATAGGCATATCATCTTTTTAAAATATTGCTTTGACTATAGTTATTTCGCTAGTCAGTTATTTGACCGCTATAGTTATTAGTCAGGGAAATCTCCCATAAAGGGCATAATGGCATATTATATTCGCTTCACATCGACCGATATCTATTTAATTTAGCAGTATTTAAAATTTTACATGCATGAACAGTCTGTATATATATAAGGCATATATTACTGACGCTCAGTAGTCCGTCTCAGTAGCAACTTTAGTTAGTGTACACTACCCACTATGAACTTCAAGACGAAAGGCGTCCTGAAGGGCGAAAATGGGAGCTGGGATTCGCCTGCTTTTGGGCTTCATGCACTGGGACTGGGATTCGCCAACAACAAACCAATAGAAAATGGGAATGGATTTGGATTTGAGCAAAACATAGGATGGGACATGGACGGACTATGCATGGGATTTGGGCTGGGAAACTGGGATTAGTATCCCCTTTCAGGGCCCTCTCTATATACTATACGTTTCAGTGATTTCTAGCCCTCAACAGCCCTCTTATTCTTTCAAAATTATTTGTTTACCATTTACACTGTAACAACTGTACGTATACATATTGCTGTACTTTTCGCCGAAACGAATGTATATTTACAAGTTTAATATGTATTAACAAGCTGCTCTTAATATTCACCTTCCTTGCATGTCGTTTAAAACGAAAATGCAAAAGTTGAAAATGTAAAAGTTGATAATGCAAAAGTTGAAAATGCAAAAGTTGAAAATGTAAAAGTCGAAAATGTAAAAGTTGAAAATGTAAAAGTTGAAAATGCAAAAGTTGAAAATGTAAAAGTTGAAAATCAAAAGTTGAAAATGCAAAAGTTGAAAATGTAAAAGTTGAAAATGTAAAAGTTGGAAATGCAAAAGTTGAAAATGCAAAAGTTGAAAATGTAAAAGTTGAAAATGCAAAAGTTGAAAATGCAAAAGTTGAAAATGCAAAAGTTGAAAATGCAAAAGTTGACCGACAGACCAAATGAATCCAAATGCCCTAGACCCTTGGAATTGAGTGATCCCCCGCCAGTTTATATGGTTTTGGGCTTCGGTAACTTATATCGATCTTATATGATTGTGGGCTTTGGTATTTAAAAAGCCATCATTTCAAATGATCAGAAAGAGCGCTTTTTGCCAGAATTATACACTCGACTTATATATTATTAGCTTTCGCGTTTTTAGGAAAGGCTGCAAGGGGTCTCTATAAGGTCTATATACCGTATGTACCTATTGGGCAGGATAATTGTTCATGCAAGTTCCTTTCTGGCTTATATAAACCTATTGTATGCAAACTTATTAAATGGACATGGGGCGGAACAACTTAGTATTAACTCCGATCTCTGCCCTATTTTTTAAACTCACTGACAGTGGTCTCTTTCATAAACTGTCGTTTTAACTATTTTCTTTAAATTATTATTGGATGGGAAACAGCCATTATTTAAATAGTCGGTAACATGACCATGTAAATAAATCGTCCAGTATCTTCATAAAATCGCGAATAAATCTAGACATTCCAAGGGTCTAGGGCATGCTGGACTAGAAGTTGAAATTGCGCATGCTTCGCATGTGAAGGACGCTTTAAAATCCTGTTTATATTCCTTACTCTTTTGTAGAAAGACGAAGGGTTCTAGTGAAATTGTTGGTCTTGGGTAGCAGATCATCTTCCAATTACCATATACCTGACTGGGGGATCACTCAATTCTAAGCAGTTGTAATGTTATAAATTTAAATTTAAATAATGAATATTGATATATGTTGATGATATATATTTGAGTGTGCAAGGTACATTTGTGTTCAGAACTGAGTCTTTGATCCATGTATTTATAAATATAGTTTAATTTTTTTGTAGATAATTAGCTCAATTTTTTTGGAGGCAATAAAGATTTAAACAGACTGATCGACGGACCGACCGAGTATTGACCGACTTTGACTGATGGATCCTGACGGAATGACGGATTGACGGACGACCGGTCAACTTATCGACGAACATATTTGATGTATAGCGTATGAATTTCTATATAGCGTTTGCTTAGAGGAAAATTTGGTCACTTTTCGGACAGTGATTGCTTCATCCACACGAAGCGGTTTAAAAAAATACAGTCATGCAAGCTTTTATGGTACGAATACCGAATAATTAATATACAAGGAGCTCAATGAACTCACAACGCCTCCTACTGGCTCCTAGTAAAGTGTTCCAGTCACTAACGTTACTCAGAAAAAAAGAATATTTAAGATAATTGGTGCGACCAGCTTTTGGTCTGATGTTCTATACTCGTGATTACTTTCAGTACAAGTGATACCTACAATATCAAAGTATACGCACGATAAAGCGTATAATAGCCAGACAGCAAAAAATCACTTTCTTATTTTAAAAAAATAATCTTATTTTAAGAAATTTTTCTTATAATAAGAAAATTTTCTTGCGAGAATAATAAGAAAATTTTTTTACTCATTTTCTTAAGAACAATTTTCTTAAGAAAACCATACGATTTTTTTCTCATAAGAAATTTGTGAGAAACATTTTCTCAAGAAGATTTGCTATTATATTACTGAGAAAGTTTGATTGTAATTTTTTTTATTATTTCAAGATATTGTAAAAATTCCTATAATGAAAAATATATAGCATGCATTTACCAATTATAGAAACTATCTATATACAGTATATTTGTCAGGCCAGAAATGAATTTTTTGCTGTGCACAAATACGATATTTTCTTCTCAGCTCTAAAGACTCCCTTCTCAGCTCTAAAGCTCTTCGATTTAGTAATAAATTGCATTTTCAACTTTTGGATTTTCAATTTTTCCATTTTCAACTTTTGCATTCAACTCGTCTTGAAGTTTATACTAGTTAAGTTAAGTTGTCACTGGCACTGCATGAGACTGAGCTATTATGTGAGGGATACTGATTATAAATATGATTACAACATTGACATTAATTAACAGATACAAACCATGCAACTATTAAAACAAGATCTACAGGTTTGGTTCTTCAAACGATGAGTATTAATACATAAATCGAAATTAAAGATAAAGTCTTCTCGTCTATACATTATAAATCATTATAAATAGGTCACACTGATAAATTTTATGCGATTACGTGCATGTCAGACAACGAGCCAAGTTCTCATCTTTAGTTCTGCTTGCCCCCACCTGGCGTGAATATAAAGCCCCGTTTACACTACAGCTTTTGCCTGGCCTGGGCCTATATAGATGTGAACGGGTTCCAGGCCAGCGAATATAGTTGGCCTGGACTTGGCCTCGATTTTTTTGGTGTGAACGGGTTTTACACATTTACCTGAGCTGGCCAGGGCTCGGTGCCATGGCATTTCGTAGATCCGCCATATTTATCGCCGATTTTCGCCGATCACGTTACTGCTAACGAGATAGCCACTGACATTCATGATGGCCTCGGCCGGCAACCTGGTGTGAACGGGTTACGTTTTATCTGGGCCTGGTCCAGGTCAGGCCTGGGTCTCTAGTGTAAACGCGGCTTAATAAGATCTTCTTCACTAATTTACAATGATTTAATGATTTAACTAGAAATACACTCATGCAGAATCCCCTCGCCTATTCGAACTCAGGAATTATACTTCCCAAAATTTATTGTAGTATTTACATGAAGTATTCAGTCAATCATTGTAACCATAGCAACACACAATTTTTTACTTTTCGTACAAAATGATAAAATAGTAATATAAATATTTGTATTTTGTAGATATGTTATTACGTACTCTTTTATCTTTGGTTGCTGTAAAATTTAACCTTACACATTTCACAAAAACGTCAAAAATGTTCGGCATAAACTTCAACTGTTTTTTGACAGTATATTTTTTTAAATTTATCTTTAAAATGAAGTTTTTGACATTACGTTGTTTCTTCAAAATTCAAATTTAAACTTGCTAAAATACCTTTTAGGTTTAATCGATATTATAATAACCTCACAGAGTGACATACGCTTTTGCAAATCCACAAACTAAAATATGCAAAATAGACACTTACCCGTTCAAAACACTTCAAAAGTGTCCTTTTTTTCAGCCATTCGACTCGTTCTCGTTTATCTTGTTTTGAAGACTCTATTTATCGGTATGTTTTTCCAATAGCCCGAGTATTAAAAATCATTTTTGATGCATAACAAAATCTTTATCCATAAATATTTTTAAAAATGTTTATCCGTATGTTTCTCTCGACCTGAACTCGCGCATGCGTATAACGTAGAAAACCATGAACCGTCCATGGCATCGCGGCGGACGACTTTGGATTCCGCTATGTTTTCACATACCCGGGTGTAAATATCCGAGCGGAATTAGTACCCTCGCACGGCGCTTCGCGCCGGCTCGGGGATAAGATTCGGCTACTATTTAAATACAACATATAGAGCCAGGGCATTCGCCACAGTTCCCCCAATTACGGCGATCCCAAATAAACATGAATTAAATTACTGTACTAAACAAATTTTCAAGGCAACTTAACTAGCTAAACTAATAACGAAGATCTAGTATCATATAGACTAACAACAACTTATAACATTGTTAAGCGGTCTGGCCCTTTTGCACTTTACACACACTGATTTCCAGGTGCGCGGATCGTCACATTTGAAAGTTTTGGATAGTGCATGCATGTTTGTAATACAGTTTAAGACCTGATTTAAAAGACAGCAAACCTATATCTCTAGTACGCAAGTTACTATTTAATATGTTCCACGTTTTGCAAGTTCTTATAAAAAATGAGGTCTGGAATGTTACAGATAGATACAGAAGCCTTCTCGCGTTGGTGTCCGTTATCTCCAAGGTGGAACGTCGAATTAACCCGAGCGTTTTGTTGGCTTTTGACCGAACTTTGTTGATCTGAACATTCCATAATAGCTTAGAACTGATGGTGATGCCCAGATCATTTTAGTTGTTAGAATTAAGGTGGTCTTGGACAAAAGTATCCAATATTAGCCATTTTTAAAAAAATGAAAAAATGCAATCGTTACAGCCTTCTTTATCAGATCTGTATAATTTTAAACGCAAAAGTATACGAGAAAACTAGATATATCTTATTCCGCACCTTCCTTAGGGTAAAATCATGAGTAAGTCATTCTAAGTATATGCAAAAACTATAAACTCATTTTAAAGTTGATCATTTGTTTTTTAGGTGATCATTTTAAAGTTGCCGAACACTCTACTGCTCAAATCAATCAATCAATCAATCAATCAGCCCAAAAATTTTTGTGTTGTATAACAGGGCCTTTTTTAACTAATGTACTGGAGGGGCCAAAGCCCCCCTCCCAGCCACCATGTTGGCCCCACCAGTAAGCTATTTTGGCCCCCACAGTGACGGTCCCTTTTGTCCAATATATAAGCAAAAAAGGGGGAAAAACTAAGTTTAGAGGAAAGTTATGGTATTCTCACAACAATACCTGGCTCCTTTTAGATGGGATATATCAAAAATTGTCTCTGAAAATGCAGAAATTCAAGCCACAGAGACTCAAGAATACAAAACTTTTCTGGGGGAGACCCCAGACCCCCCTTCCACTTTCCACACCTGTAATACGTCACCTACCTGTTACGTCCCCTTTCGATGATGCCCCCCCCCCCCCCCCACCCCCACTAACGATTTCTTAAATTAATGCCCCGTTGTATAATTAATAATAAAGCTATGATTTAAATGTCAAAAAATCATATAAAAGCAACATATTTCGCTTATAAAGCAAATACAATTGAACAATTAAACGTTTGAGATAATACTGATAAATAAATATATTTTTGAGGTTTACATATTGGATATACCAATTGGCTATACTTTAAACCAAATGTCATACTTTTCTATGCTTTACTTATTTTGCTATTCTGTCCCAAACAAGCCTGTTGGAGGCGTTTCTAGGTGTAACCATGGTATAGTATATATGCAGTTCAGGCATAGTGTTAGCGTCGGGAAATGATATCCTATTATATATTTCCATCCAAAATATGTTTGAAAATACAGACACAGAATTTTTTTTAGGAATTTTGTCCAACAAGTCAAAGTAATTGTTGTATGAGACTTCCGGTTTACTTCCGGGTGAACTTGTATATAGTTTGGAGTTCGAATAAGCAAAATACTACAGTAATAATATTGTATGAAAATTGTTACGGAAATATACGAAACTACGAAACGGCGTAAATATAAAAATACGGAAATATGAAAACATGAAAACACGGAAATATGAAAATACAGAAATACGAAAACACGAAAACATGAAAATACGGAAACACAAAAATATGAAATCATGAAAATATGGAAACACGGAAGTACGGAAATATGAAAACACGGAAATATAAAACATGAATATATGAAAACATGAAAATATGGAAACACGGAAACACGGAAATACAGAAACACGAAAATATGAAAACATCAAAATATGGAAATACAGAAATACGGAAATACAGTAACACGAAAATACAGAAATACGGAAATACAGAAACACGAAAATACAGAAATACGGAAATACAGAAACACGAAAATACGGAAATATGAAAATAAGGAAATACAGAAATACGGAAATATAAAACCTGAAAACATGAAAATACGGAAACATGGAAATACATAAGTGTATTTTATGTTGTCGCGTCTGGGCCACCGTACAATAGCGACCTTAAGCAAACTCCGTTATCGCGATGACGACGACGTTAGATGACGCAGAATGGGACTGGCACTACGTCGTCGCGTCATCGCTGCTAACTTTGTTAAGGCCGGTTTACAGTTCGCGCGAATACGTCGCGCGAAGGAGCGAATTTGTCACTGAGCATGCACGAGGGTTATTTATGGCAAATTTCGTCATTCTACTTGATTCGCAGCGACTGGTGAAAGAGTTGAAAATTTTCAACTTTTTCGCCAGTCGCCAGCGAACGAATTAAAGTTTAGCCAATCAAGAGCCAGGATTGTTGCAAGTTTGCAAATTTTCGAGCGAATTTTAAAATGTGTAAACCCGATTCGCTATGCTCGCGCGAATAATTCTCCAGTTCGCGCGACGTATTCGCGCGAACTGTAAACCGGCCTTTAAGCAAGTGTACAATGACGACGACGAAAAATCTTGATATATAAAAAAGGCGCCATTTTCAAATTGTTTTGAAATGTAAACAGCGGAACATGTACTTTAGGGAAATCCGAGAGCTCGCTACATTGTGTTTTGGCTTAGGTTACATATCGGCAGCGGAATTCGCTGTTTTACTTGATGAACTAATACGAATCCTGCAATCCAGATTTTCCATATGACGAGTATACGCCTTTTAACCTTGATGATATGGACGAAAGTGAATGCTTAGCAGAGTTTCGATTTGAAAAGCAGCATATTCCACTTCTTGCAGAAGCATTGAGAATCCCAGCTTACTTCATTATGGAGCAAAGAAGCCGAATGAGAGGCATATAAGGGTTGTGTATGTTGCTAAAGAGAGTGGCATATCCATGTCGTTACAGTGACATGATCCATCGATTTGCTCGTCCAGTCCCAGTGTTGAGTATGGTCACAAACAAGGTCTTAAATCACCTTTACCAAACTCATGGCCATCGACTCACACAATGGAATCATACCATTCTACACCCTCAAGCACTTGAGCAGTATGCTGAAGCAATTCATAATAAAGGCGCGCCATTACAAAATTGCTTTGGTTTCATTGATGGAACTGTCAGACCTATTTCTCGCCCAAGAGATAATCAACAGACAGTTTACAACGGACACAAACGTGTTCATGCTCTTAAGTTCCAATCAGTTGTAATTACAAATGGTCTTATTGCCAATATGTATGGGCCAGTAGGTTAGTGTAAAGTCTTCTGAATTAAAACGCCCTTGCATTACTGAAATTACCCATTGCTTTAAAGAGGAAATTTAATTTAGGAATATACTTCTTCTTTTACATTTCTACAGAAGGCAAGAGGCATGATTCGGGAATGTTGGCAGAGTCAGATCTGATGGGGCAGTTGGAATTGAATGCACACTCAATGAATGACCAACCAATGTGTCTCTATGGGGACCCAGCCTACCCACTTAGGGTTCATCTTCAAGCACCTTACCGAACTGCACCACTAACCCAACAGATGAGGCAATTTAATAGTTTGATGAGTTCCACAAGAGTCTCAGTTGAATGGCTGTTTGGAGATATCATCAATTATTACAAATTTGTTGACTTCAAAAAGAACTTGAAGATTGGCCTTAGCAGTGTAGCAAAATGCGCACACGTTTGTATGGAAATCAAACATCAACTTTTTTTCAACTTGAGCCACCCACACTTCAACAATATTTTGTTTGAAAGCCAATATGAACATTAAATGTGCTTCCATGTTAAATAACAATGTACATAACTTCAAAAATTTACACAACAATGTCCAGCAAAAACCAAGTGAGTTGTGGGGAATGCTCTTAGAGGTTTTTTTACAGTTACAGTGTCAGTAGTGGGTTAAAATATATTTTCTTCATCAATCTTAACATTTGAGAATCCTATCAGTTGGTAAAAATAAATTTTAGGAATTAAGTAAAAAGCCTAAGGACATCAACCAAGTAACAATGCTTACCATTCCCACATTTAGTATCCTTATGGTTATTTCTGGACATTGCTAACCTTATTAATAATTAATGTAAATTAAATATAAAGATCAAGGAAACTATCCAAAATGAAAGTTACCACAGTTTATGCCAACAGGTCACTTCATTGTGTTTTTCTTGATATTTGTTGCAAATATGTCAATATTTGCTGTTGCTGTTGCATGATCATCGACATATTCTGCTGCTGTTGCTGTTCTCGTTGTCGGGCATGGTCTTGTTGCTGTTGCACTAACAACTGCACAAGGGTTGCCTGGAATTGCTGTTGCTGCTCCACATGCTTATTTGAGGCTTCCTCTGCATGCTTCTTTGCTTCAATTTCAGCTTTTCTTAATTCATATTCTTGCTGGGTTCTTTCCTTCAGAAATTCCACAGCCTCGTTCCCACTTCTTCTTTTCTTAATGGCAACTTTTTCTGCAGTATTTTCACTCTTTCTCTTCTGTGTATTTCCCAAGGTTTCCATGGCCAAATTTCGGATTTCTTCTCCAGCGTGCTTATCTTCATCATCTTTCTTTTTTTTTGGAGAGGTTTATTGGTACTGTGGACTCCATCTTTTCCAATATCTCTTCCAATAACTCCGATTTTTCATCCAATTCCGGGTCAATACCTGATGCACTTAATTCTTCCCAATCCTTCTTTTTAAACCACTTCAATAGTTTATTAAGTTTATCTCTCAAATAACGCTGATTAACACGAAATTTGGGGAATTCAACAGCATTCAGCCTGTCTGCAATGTTGTCCCATACTTGGCCTCGTTCAACGCTGCCCTTTCTGTAATTAAACAAGTCACTCACAAGGACTTCTCTGAGAAACAGCATATCATGCTCTTCAGACCAGGCTTGACTATAAAAGAAAACAGCAGGAGTTAAACAATCTTACAATTGAGTGATTCAAGT
Source organism: Trachythela sp. YZ-2020 (assembly GCA_016169945.1). Lineage (NCBI taxonomy): Eukaryota > Metazoa > Cnidaria > Anthozoa > Malacalcyonacea > Clavulariidae > Trachythela > Trachythela sp. YZ-2020. Next base: position 4,520,430 of record JADLSH010000363.1, on the reverse strand, counting down.
ACATTTAATATTACATCGCATGTATATTGGGTGAACTTTCATATTTTAATCAATAATTCACATAAGGGACTAAATCAGTACACAGATCTTAACTATCCAATACAGAATTTAACCATTCTGCATTCATGTGTTTGGTCTTGCACAAGAAGAAAATATTCAAATTTGACCTCGACAAGTTGATACAAATATAGAGTAATGAAAACAAAGTACATTTCAAATTACAAACAGTCAGGGAGGGAAATAAATAGTAAATATACAGTGTCCCAAAAAAGTATACCTTTAGAAATTAACCTATTATTGTTAAGCACAAGATTTTATGCTCCTCTATAATTTAAAAACTCAATTTAATTGTGTTTACGCACCCGTGATTCACCATAGTACTCAGGCATTAAAACTACAGAGTTATAAGAAAGTAGACCTTTAGAAATTAACCTTATCTGAATGCATGAGCACTATATATGCTGAACCCACGGGTGCGTAAACACAATTGAATTGATATTTTAATTATTATTATTTTTTATTATTATTATTATTATTATTATTATTATTTTCAAAAATTTCACATTTAGTAGCAATTAAAAATTACTAAATTATAATGCGAATTACAGATAAAATAAAGAATAAAAATCCAATACACTACTCTATTTACAAAATCTATTTTAAAAATACTCTAAATCCAATACACTACTCTATTTACTCCTATTTCGACCAAAAAACTATTTATTAAACTTTATTATATTGTTCTATTCCATAGACAATTGCACTATTTTTAAAACGTTGTGTCCGACAGTTAAAATTATAAAACTTTTCTCCACTTAATCTTGTTTCTCTATTCCTAATTTCACACACTTTAGGTGGCAACAAATCATGCAGTTTATGACCAGGATCAAGCAATGACTCAATAAGATTAGTACACATCTCTTCTCTACGGCCTTCTAGAGTTTTAAGATTACATTCCACCAAAGCCTCTTCATATGATAAATCAGGAAGCATTATTCGAAGAGCTCGTTTTTGGATACGCTCAATATCACGTGTTTGTTCATTTGTTAAATTACTATGCCAAATATGTGCACAGTAGTCAAGGGTTGATCTGATAACAGACGTATAAAAGACTTTCAAATCTTCCATTGGAGCATTATAATTCCTCAATATTTTTAGAGCGAACAAACGTTTTGCTGCTTTCTTTACCAGATATTTAACGTTAGTTTTCCACTTTAAGTTGTCATCGATCCACATACCCAGTAATTTATACGATTTAACTCTTTCAAACACGTGTCCATTTACTTCCAACGGTGGAATAACAGATTTATTCTTCCGAAGGTCGATAACCATCTCTTTACACTTTTTTAAATTTAGAACCATTTTTTCATCTTCGGTAAATTTAACAACCCTATTAATTTTCCCTAATAAGCCACCTATCGGCATGCCAGATATATGATTGGAAACATCAAGAACTTCGTACAAGGTAGAATCGTCCATGAACATAATTGTGTCATCCTCGATAATAGCGCAAGCTTCACTGCTATTCGCCATGATTCGACTCATTTCTTCTCTTATAACTGCAGGTAGATTATTTATCTTTATAATAAAAGCAGTTGGCCCAACTTTACTACCCTGAGGCACCCCTCCTCTAATAACTCGAAGACCTGATGTATCATTGCCAAGTTCTGTGTAATGAGACCTCTCGTTTAAATATGTTGTAAACCATTTGATCAGCGCCATTCTAACACCTATAGACTTCATATTTTGGAGGAGTATGTTGTGATCAATAAGATCGAACGCTTTCTTGAAATCAAGAAAAATAATTCGAATTATTCTATTTCGAGTATCCATTGCCTCATACCACTTGTGAATTAAGTACAATAAGGCCAAGGAAGTAGACGAATTTCGAATACCCCCAAACTGTGACTCCGAGACCTTGCCATGTATATCTTCATTCATCCAATTGACAACAAAGGATTCTTGAACTTTCGATAAGACACTAGTAAGGGCTATAGGTCTAAGATTATCAACGGTTGAACAAGGTATACTTTTAGGAATACCTTTTAATTTATATTGTTTCCATATTTCGGGAAAGTACTTTCCTCTAAACGAATCATTAAATATTTCCGTCAGTGGAACTGCCAATACATATGCAAATTCCTTCAAGATTTTTAGAACAGGGTCATTTGGCCCCGGTGCTTTATTAATATTAATTTTCATAAGCTGTTTTCGGACATCTTCTACTCTGACGTTTGGGAGACTATCCGGACATTCTAATTCGATCCATTCCTCGTTTATCTGAGGGTAGTCCTTAGTTAGATCCGCGAAAAAGTCATTAATAATAGTGGCTGATTGTTTATTATTCAATTCAAGTTCTGTTCCGGATCCACTAATGTAAAACTGTCTTTTTTCTTTCCTGTTAGGTGTTTAATTTGCTTCCACCATGATTTCGAACAAGCAGTTCGTTTTGGTCTCACCATCTTATCATAGAATGATAGAAAGTAGATTTAGCTTTCTTAATCTCCTTTGAGACTTGTGTCCTTAATAATCTAAAGAGCTCGATTTTACCACTACTATAAGCCTTGTTCCTTTTAGCTATTAACGATTTTATTTTGTTCGTAATAAACGGTTTGTCTTTACTGTGCCTTCGAATTGTACTTTCCGGAAAAAATTTATCGACCATAGAGTTCACGATCGTATTAAGTCTATTCACTTTCTCGTCAATTTTTCCCCCATATAGAATCTGATGCCAATCATACTTCTCTAAAACGGATCCAAAAGCATTCATGTTTGCTTGCCTCATGTCTCTTCCCTTTACTTTCAGGACCTTTCCCTTCGTATTATAACGAGAGTCACTGGGTTTCCATACCACTATATTATGGTCCGATGTGGACAACGGTGCTAAGATGTAGGGAATTTGGAAAAAATCTGCAATGTTCGTAAATATTAGGTCAAGGATATTATTACCTCTTGTAGCTTTCTTAACAACTTGTTTAAGATTACAATGTGTTTTGAGACATCGATTCTGAAAACCATTACTTGTTGGATTAAAGTCTCCCGCAGCAACGAATGCTGAGTTTGGGCTTTCCAAACAAAGTTTATCGTAACAATCATGAAAATATTCGTAAAAACTTTCAATATCGGTTTGGCATGGAGGCAAATATACACAACATATACAAATTCTAGATATCTCTCTCGGAAGCCATGTTGGCCGAATAGTTACCCAAATACATTCAAATGATTTGCTTATTAGATCCTCACGAACCTTGAAAGGAATTCTATTATTAATGAATACCACAACTCCCCCTCCTGCTCCGCTCGTTCTATCATGTCTGCATAAATTCATGCCAAGGCAATCAACTGCTTCATCTGGTATTTTATCCTTTAACCACGTTTCCGTGATACAAACTATATCAATCTCCTGCATCTCAACAAGTATCTCCAACTCGTTTATTTTGTTAAGAAGAGATCTTGCGTTTACTAACATAACACTTGGTAAAGATCTGTTGTTGTGAATATTAGTAACACTGTTCTCCAAGGAAACGTTGATCAAATTATGTGTGCTAACCCAAGAATGGGAAGCATTATTATAATCAGGCCTAAAATTAGAACCACTCATGTATGACTGTTCACATCTATTGGTTATCCAGACAGGTATTTGGTTAACTTGGGGAATCATTTCATCTTTTCTGGGTATTTCATCGTTTAATGATATTTCATGCATTTGTCCCGGTAGGGTATGGGAAGACCCCAAAAAAACTGCAATGATTGAGGTTCTTCTCGCTCAACAACACGTTCAACGTCTTTTGCCCTCTCAGGAATAAAATTAAAGTTGCTTCCGGTTATGAGGGGTATATTATATTTCGGTCGCATAGTAGGTTCACGCGTTTTCGCTTTACTTCTGGTATTATCTGTTTTCAAATTCAGCCTATCTTTCCTATATTGTGTACCATTTAATTGATTAATTATGTTTTCACCCGGTTGAGAACATTCAATTGAATTTACTACATCCGGTGCAACAATAGGACCATCCGGTGAAACAATAGGACATTCAAGGTTAGATATAATTTCGCACGGTTGAGGACATTCGATTGAATTTAATACATCCGGTGAAACAATAGGACCATGCGGTGGAACAATAAGACATTCAAGGTTAGTTAAGGTTCGCACGGCTGAGAACATTCGGTTGGAATTTCCAGGGACTTAATTGTACATTTCAAATTTTCGATCTCATTGTTTTTTTCTCGAACTACCTCTAACATATTCAGTTCCAATCGCCTATATCGTTCTCTCTCATTTAAAAGATCATCTTTTAACTTAATTATTTCTTCATTCTCACGTGTCACATCAGCAATGGCAGACATTTCAGACTCATTTAAGGTTGATCTTCACATGGGGCTATTCATGTCCTGTTGACCATACCTTCAACCATATTATGTAGTGGTTTAATCTATTTTATGTATGGTTGTAAAGTTAATAAATAAATAAATAAACATTTTAGACTCAATAGTATTCAGCATGATTGTCATGTCTAACTTGACCCCTTCCAATTCAGCAGTAACCAAACTACATTTACAGCCACAATCACGATTTTGCTTTGGCGACTGATTGCAAAGGGATGTTTGCTTTGCTGGATAAGACACGTCAGACTGTATGTTATTAAGTTGCAAATCTTTCGATAAATAAGATACGTCGGACTGTATGTTATTAAGAGCCAAGTCTTTCGATAAGTCAATAAGTTGGCTATTACTCCGCTTCGAAGATGGCAACCCGTCCGTGCTCGACTTTACATACGTGATATCAGCTGAATCTAAGATATTCATCAAACCTTCCCAAAATCTCTCACCATCTTTACCATGAAATAATAAAGAATTTGTCTTACTAGGATACCATGTCATTACATGTTATTTGTGACGACAACATCTTCTTGGAGCTGCTTGTTCATACTATTTACAATTTCATCCGAGTATGTATTGTAAATATCTCGAGCCTTGGCAGAGAATTTGTACGTCTTTCCCATTGTGCTATGTGCAGCAAATATCTCTTTATCGCTTCCTTATTAACATTAAAATATTCCAGCAGTTTCTTGTGATGATGAGCTCAGTTTTCTGTGCTTAAGCTTTTGCGCAATAAACCAGTCACTCTCGATTGGAATAATTATGGCAATGTGCGTCAGCACATGCCGGTTTATTAATTTTTGTAATCAATTACATAATTATTAATATAACAAATTATTAACAAAACTAATGTTCGTAAAAGTAATTATTAAGAAAATTGTTCGCACAGAAAAGGTGGGGGTAATACAAACGCCACGAGTCTTCTTTACCGATAGGTAAAGGAGACATACCCCACCCCATCAGGACAAGAAACGCACCGAAGAAATAATAAAATAATAATTTTACCACTGTATAACAACACATGCGTGCAAGAAAAGTAAGAAAGTATGACAATCTAGGTTTGCCTTTAAAATGATTGTGAAAGCAATCTGTCCCACCAAGTCGTGCCCCTGCGTTGACTTGAGAGACAGCTGCAAATTGACTTAGACGATTATATGTAGTGTTCTGCTAGCCTTGCCCCTGCGTCAGCGTCACAGTCAGCTACAAATCGTGATTTAGGAGATGACAAACATAAACATTGTGTTGTAGTCAAGTCTTGCCCCTGCGTCGACTCAACAAAAAATAGTATTCATAAGGTTAGTTTGCACAATTTGAAATTAAAGACGCTTATTACTAGTTCGCAGCCAAAACCAACACACTCACTCAGGAACCTATACTAGTTGCGACGCTGGAACTCAGACTAGGACAACGAATATATTTTCGAAATGCATCTGATTTCCAACGACCCATTGCCCGTATTTGTGCATCAGAAAAACCGCGTTCTGCCGCAAAGGTAGCTGCGCCAATGCGGAAACTATGTCCTTTATATTTAGTGGGATCGAGACCACAAGAACGATAGATGAGAGCCAAATGGTCAGTAAACATTTTACGTGAAACAGCGTGCCCATCGCGTGTTCGAAAAAGAGGACCAGCGGATAAACCACGACATGCAAAATAATCTAGTAAACTCTGCACTGGGCAAATGTCCGTGCGGCGATTAAGTGTTAATGAGACAGTAGGCTGGTTATACGAATGCTTGAAATCTGCAAACGTTATTTTCAACCCAGTTATGTTGCCGGAATTACCAACAAGCTGAACAACCTGATTCAGTTGCAGTACGGTCGGTGACCGGGGGCAACAAGTAATTTCACCAATCCGCAAAAAGGCAAAAAATGCGGTTGTACACATTGCCTTCAATAGAAATGCTCGATATTCGCCAGAGCACATGATTGGTGTTTGTTGTAATATATTACGCAGGATTGGAAGTGTTATAGGCAAGCGTGTGTCAACGCGTGGGCCAAGTTTTCCATATCCTTTTAACATTTCAATTATCCAAAACACTTTAGTGGGGTCATTCACCCCAGCCAGACGATGACAATAACCCAGTGCAGACTGCAGAGACGTAAGTGTTCGCGGTCGAGGCCGCATATTGGTGCTGAAACATGTATGCTATAAATAGTCCTAAATCTGAAGACGAGATGGGCAGACGAACTAAAGCCGATTTAATCCATAGCTTCGGCGTGGAAATCAATGGGGGGTATGCGTGGGCGTACTCGGACAAACAAACCGCGATCCTTAATAAAAATATAGTAAAATAGGTAAAAGTAAACGGCATTTTTCGCCGGAGTATGCGTTTTTTCCCAATTTGTTTTGTCTCACCCTATGAAGGATAACACAAACTTACAATTTTTTGTGCTGAGTTTGCGAAATTTTTTAAAATGCATTTGCGAGAGTACAAAGTATAAACGGGTATACGCGCTGTATGGCTGCACTATAGTTAGCTTTTATCTTTAACAGGAATAGTATGCAAAGCTACAGATTATAAAAATATGATATAAATCCATGCACTTATGTCTAAGGAACAAACCTCTTCTCATTGCGTGGTTAATCAAGAAAGGAAATACGTATATGGGAGCGTCAGATTAGCAGTGTTGCGCAAACGTTCTAGTGGCTATTATAATTATATTTATCAAGTTATAACGAAAACCGTATAGTTTCTATCGACGAAAGCTACTGTAAACATCGTGAGTGTATATTTTAGAAATTATGGTAGTCACCCGTAGATACGCTTAGGGAATATGTAAAAATGATTCACGGCTGCCTCATTTGTGGAAACGAAACGCGAAGGACGATGATATTTTTTTTATCCACTTCCCTGGAGCACGACAGCACGGAGAGAAATTAAAGCTTGCCATAGAGGTGATGCCTGTAACTGTTATATATGCAGTTTGCATGTACACGTACATAAGTACATTTGAATCTGAATTTGGAAATAATATATTGAATTTTCCTTCAATGAGAACTGGCCATTTATCCGCGTACCACCGATCTCAGGACTGAAAAAAGCTTCTTTTGGATCAGAGTTTTTATGGGCCCAGGGACAGGGTACAGCTGCAATAGGTAATGTTGTCTGGGCTTGCACCCAAATAGGGTTTCTCTCCTGAGATCATAAAGCCTTTGGTCACCAGTTGAAGTTTGTGGCGATTTCTTCCTTCAGCTAGTCTTGTAGCACGCGTTACGTGCGCTGCTTTCGTGTTTTAATCCCATTGCATAGGATTTTTCGGGTCATCCGGTAGTTTCATGCTATGGTGACTCTTTCCCTTTTGGATAAGTTGGTTGACTAATGCAGAGGTATCGGTGACAAGCTTTTCGGTGGATTCTTGTCTGGAATGAACAGATTTTGCTCGAGATGTTGTAATAAAACCAATTTTGTGATTGAGCCATTCTTCACACTGCCACTGTTGCTTAGTTATAGTGTCTACATGATTTCGTTCCTCATCTGTAAACTGCAGCTGCTCTAAGAATGCTTGCGAACTTTCACCTGCCTCGCCTTTTGCCATTACATGTTGCAAATATAAAACGATTTTATTTTCCATAATTCCACGTTTGGGCGACTTGTTGCCATTGGAATTCGGGTTAGGATCTGTTTTATCAACAGCTGGAACAGAGGAAACATCGTTTTCAAGACGTAACTGATTCTCAAGTACGTCCAGGATGGTAGGTTTATCGACCATTGGAGTCATCGCTTCGACCACACCCATTAGTTCGTCCGTGTTACATGGCATTCTGTCCCATAAAGCACGAGGATCGTAATCAATGTATTCTGAAAACGTGTACGACCTTTTGGGACTCTTTGATTCTCCAACGCTGTTGCCATTGTTTTTGCCGATTTTAAGATCTTTTAACTCGCACGGGGTGGTTTGAGGGGATTAGGTCCACTTGTGACGCTGTCTTCTCCGCGGCTGTTTAAAAGTTATTCTAACGAGTAAAGCGCAGCCGCAATGTGCTTGCACCCACCACCACGTCCTCCTACTGAATATGCATCTACAACACTACCACGATTTTCTCCTTTACCTTCTAAAATAAACCACAAGCTGTAGAATAGTTTTCCGTCTTTTGTCTTCTCTTTCATGGCCGGTTTAACTTTACCAACATAAACATGTACACCAGTTTCCTTCTGATAACAGGCTTAATTTATAAGGATTCCACATACCCTTCGCGAAAGAGACGGTAATATTCGTATGCTTTATATGCGGCTAGACCTTGCTTGTCATATTCAGAAGAATGGTATATAAGGTGCTTAAAGATGTAAAAAAGACCAAAAGGAGGAGAGTTCTGAAAATCATTTTCCACTTTCATCGTAAATGGGTCGGCTATAACTGGCAACCGTGGATAGACAACCGTCGCATCAAATTTTGCTTCTCTTGCTCGATAGTTATTCGATTTATCAGGGGGCAGTTTCATGCTTTCCACAGCGCACGCAATAGCGACTAACCCTGGCTTTAGTTGGCTGTTCAAACTAACGACCTGGCATTTTCATAGTTTTAAATAATTCCTCGAGATTAGTATCCATATTGTAGAGAAAAAATTGAAATAAATCACAATTTCAGTTCAAGATACACTTACAGTTAGCAATTCTGAATTTCTGAACTGAAGATATTATTTATGCTATTATATAGCCACTAGAACGTTTGCGCAACAAGTTAATATGACGCTCCCACATACGCATTTCCTTTCTTGATTAACCACGCAATGAGAAGAGGTTTGTTCCTTAGACATAAGTGCATGGATTTATATCATATTTTTATAATCTGTAGCTTTGCATACTATTCCTGTTAAAGATAAAAGCTAACTATAGTGCAGCCATACAGCGCGTATACCCGTTTATACTTTGTACTCTCGCAAATGCATTTTAAAAAATTTCGCAAACTCAGCACAAAAATTTGTAAGTTTGTGTTATCCTTCATGGGGTGAGACAATAAAAATTGGGAAAAAACGCATACTCCGGCGAAAAATGCCGTTTATGTTTACCTATTTTACTATATTTTTATTAAGGATCGCGGTTTGTTTGTCCGAGTACGCCCACGCATACCCCCCATTGATTTCCACGCCGAAGCTATGGATTACAGCACTCGAAAATTGACTATAAAGTTTCCAGGCTCTGCGATAAGTGGGAATTGAGGATGGCTGCAAACTAGATTTAAGTAACTTAGAAGTTATAGCGGCCAACTCTGTGGCAGTAGATGGGTTGGTATGACTGCTGGTGATGAGTGTACACCCACCGGAGCTAGCTGTTTGAACTTCGTAACCTGTAACCGGGATAAAGCATCAGCTAAAATATTTTTGACCCCAGGAACATGACGAGCGCGAAATAAAATATTAAACTTCAAACATACCAGCACCAGCTGGCGCACAAATATCATAACAGTCGGATCACGAGATGTGGATTTATTAATAATATCAACCAATGCCGCATTATCCGTAAAAAAGGTTATACGCTGGTTACTCATCCTGTCACCCCAGAGCAGTACACTGAGTACGATTGGGTAAAATTCTAATATAGTGATGTTGAATTTTTTCCAATTTTCAGGCCATTCACCGAAACACCACTCATTGCCAAAAACTGCGCCGTAGCCTAAGCTACCAGCTGCATCAGTATATAAATTCAAAATAAATGAATCGAGCAATACATCACTAAGAAAGAACGAGCGGCCATTAAAGCCAACTAAAAAAGACTGCCAAAGTTGCAGGTCCGCTTTAACCCACCGTGTAAGGCGAATGAAATGATGGGCCGACGTTATGCCCTTTGTTAAGTCGATAAGACGACGCAAGAAAGCCCGGCCCGGGACAACCACCGAGCATGCGAAATTAAGTAAACCAGTCAAAGATTGTATTTCACGTAAAGTTACTTTTTTGCGTCGAAGAAATGACGCAATCAATAATTTGCATTTCTCGGTTTTGTCACAAGGTAGGCGGGCTTCCATGCGTAGAGAGTCTAATTCAATTCCGGCAAACGAAAGAATGTTTTGTGGCCCAACAGTTTTTTCCGGAGCGATCGGTATGCCTAAATATTTACATAACGATAGGAACTGAGCAAGGTTAATGCGGCATTGGTGATAATCAGGCGCCGCCATCAGATAGTCGTCAAGAATGTGGATAAGATGTGGGATCTTTAAATGTTTCTTGGCAATCCACTCGATAGCCGTGCTAAACATTTCAAAAGTGCGGCAAGATGACGCGCAACCCATTGGCATTGCGCGATCAAAATAATATTTCCCCTGCCAAAAAATGCCTAGAAGATCATAATCTGAAGGCCTTATAGGGATAATTTGGCCAGGATTGTAGCTCGTGGGGTCTGGGGTTACACCCCCAGAAGATTTTTATAAGGCGCCAGGACTGCCTTCCTGGCGTTTTCTAAAGCGATTTTACAATCGCCCCCCCCCCCCCCACCCACACACACACACACACACGCTCGCTACATCCCTGGATTCATTATACAGATATACTCTTTTGTGCGTGAATGCTTAAAACCGATTCCCTAAAAAGCAACCTTAGAAAGGGTGCTATATGATTTTTAAAACTCACCATTAAATTCAGCAATGTTATATAAGTCGAGGGCTTCGTTCCATTTGTGAACTTCACTTTCCTTGAGTATAACGGAGTCGACTATGCACGTGCTTATTCTGTCTAAGAAGCCATCATCTGAAACACCAAGCATCTGATGTAAGTTTAGGTATGGTTGAGGTTGGCCAAACCCACCAACTGATAAGCAGCATTTCTCAAGTTCTTCCCTTCCGTCCTGCCCCTCCTTCTTCGCAGACCCACCCCTTCCATGGCTAGTTCTTATCACTTTGGAATTGCCGTCATGAAAACGGCAAAACATTTGCCGCTCACTGGCACCGTCCGTCTGTCTCTTTAGCAAATGTTCAAAGAAACTTGTCATTTCGGCGTGGCAAATAATTGCTCTTCCTCCTCTGCTCTTTAGATGTTCAAAGAGCCCTTTCGCTGTATAATCATGTACCAGTAGCTTCTCAGTTAGAGCATTGAGCGGATCTTCGACCGCAATTTTGTATGCCTGAGTTTTTCCAGTCCCAGGCTCGCAAAGGCCAACAGTGAAAATGTTGCACGGTTCCTGATGTCGTGGTCGAACTTCGAATACGCAGTCAGGTCCCATTAGGCACGAGGTCACAGTCATGGCTCCCAAAAGCAAAAATTCTGGTTGAGTATTTACCGCGCCCGCCATAGCTTCCAGCCACGGTCGCACAGGATCAGGTATCGCATCCCAAGGAAACGGAATAGCACGACCTTCTTTGATGATTTCCTTTAAATTTCTTAATGGCACTGTCTCGGGTTGGAATCGATTACGACTCTTTTGTTGATACATTCTAAATGACAATACATCTATGAGCGAATCCATTCGTTGAAGGGTTTGATTATAAATCCCTAGCTATTAAAGAAAATGAGCAAATATTCCATAAAAACCTACCTTAAATGCAGAAAATAGACAAATTACGGACTTGTTGTAGCTGTTAAATAAACTCTCACTTCTCTTAATTTTTTCTTCGCTTGTGTTGACTGCTGAATGAGCTCGACTTGAATGAAGTAACAATCTCTTCGGCACTCTTTTTGTATATACTTCGACACAGCCAAACGTCATGCATCAAACATCAAACTCCCTAACTTTGTCAGCTACGTGTGCGGGATAACAGATCAGTGGGTAAGCCCGATAAATCGCAACAATGCACTGATTGCTTAACATTCTTTTTCTGGTTGTTTTTTCAAAAGTATAGAATAACAAACTGCTCCTCTTCTGTGCACAACATATTTATAGTAATAGTTTCCACACTATCTGTTGCTAAGCAGAAATTCGGTGACAGCGTGGGCGTACGCCGGTCAAGAATGCATAAACTTACAAGGCATTGAACGTTTTGCATGAGTCTGTTATCGCAGTTTTACATATAATCTTGTTTCCTTACTGAATTCAGCCAATATTAATATACTATATATATATTAGTCCTCGCACGGCTAAAATTCGTCCGTACCGTGCCCATAATCGAGCAACATATGCATGCCTACCCTCGATTTTTGGCACGGCATGACAAAATGGTACCCGCGCGTACCAAATTTGCTCGTGCGAAGAGTACCTTTCTGCTCTACTCTAGCCTAGGTCTTTTGTTCTTATAATGACTATATAAAGGAATGTGTGTTAAAAAGTTAGATGATGCAATACTGTATGAAGCATTTCATGGTTTATATGCTTATGGTATAGACATAGGCCATTAGTTTTATAAGCTGTGAGGCTGTTTTTGTAGAAAAGTCCAACTACCTGAAATACTGTGTCTGTGAAAAATATAAATATGCAGAACTTAAACATGTTTCGAGCAATGCAAAGGCCCTTCGACTCCTTCTGAAAGTCATGAGACTAACTGTATAGCCAACGTCGCGCTAAATTCCAGACTGGCCGGGATTATCTTATGGGACTGCCCGCAGGCTAGGAATGTCAGTACAACTCGTCGTATATGCATTCATCGCGCTACCTATTATGTGCACTGGAACGACGTTGGAGATTTTCTCTATAATTTTACAATTTTTATTATCATTACCTCTAAACTTAAAATTTGTATCATTGAGATCTAAATCTACTACATAGTCATTAATGACGTGAATTCTTAATTGGTTTTCCTAGTCACAGAAAATTAGTGAACAAGGCCGCAACTGTATGCATACAAGAGAGAAAATCTATAATGGGGGGGGGGGGGGGGAGGGTATAGTCTCTAAAATGCGGTAAGCGACGAGTGCATGGGCAGGAATTATGTACTTGGCTTGCATGGTAAATTGTAAATTTCGTCGACTTTTGATGAATGGAGTTTTTGAAACTCAATATTACTGCTATGAATTGGCTTTACCTATCTTGGCTTTACCTAAATTCTAATTTGTTGATGTTGCACACAAATGCAACTGTTGTAGTGGTGGGAAAAATAGTTCAGATCAACTAAAGGTCCAAACACTTCGCTGAATTGAAATAGTTTTGGTTCTTAACTGTTTTTGTGCGAAATGTCAGTCTCTTGAGTTGTGTCACTTGTGGAAACAGCCAAAGGCAGTTGTGTGTACCGCTAGATAATATCTTTCCTTATCCCTTGAAAAATGCTATGAGCGGTCCACGCATAACTGTTTCTATTTATTTTTTCCAAACCGGTAGAATAACACTCTTATACAGCACTTGGGACAATAGTTTTAATCTTCAAATTATCTGTGGTGTATAGTGTAGTAGCTAATGATGTGTGGTCTCATAATTACGCAAAACAAATGCAGTAATATGCCAGCAATTTTGCCAATTTTTGTCGACTTTAGTTCTATACCTGCATATAAATTATATTTTTAATGATTTTAAAGCGGGTTTTGAGCGAGGTCTTTTTTACATGTGAAGTTACATCAGATAAGTCAGATAAGAAAGCATTAGACCTGACCTGTACTTCGTTACTCGTTAGGCCTCGAGACAAGGTTAAATTAGCCCTTCTCACACAGGCCTAAATCCGCCATTTTGTTTCTACTGCTTAGGGCCTGTTTACATGGAGGTAGGGTGACCCTGGTTTCGAAATGTTTCGAAATGAGACCGACTCATAAATTCAGACCGACCTCAAGTTTCAATTACATTGAGTACTGCACATGAGAGTTCATGTCATACATGTGGTCAAACTGCCTTTAGTTTTTAGAAATTACGTACACAGTGCTGTCAGCGGTGCTAAAACTCTTAGATGCTAAAATTATTAGGGACAGGTTTACAGACTTGAGTCGTGTCGCTAGTATCATAATGAAAATTTTGAGTGGAAGCTGATCAAAACAGTTTATCTTTCATATGTTCGTTGGTGTGAATTAAAGAATTATTAAATTAATTTAATCAATATAGTCTTATATATTTATCAAGCGTCCGCGCTTTCTTACTAACAATAATCTTTACAATATTTTACAATATTACAAGTGGTGAAAGCTGAAAATTAATCCTATTACAAAGCACGCAAAGCAATTAACACGTTAGCTAACAAATTGACAGGACGCGGAAATATCTTATCTACACTAATCTTGCCGCCAAGGTATAGACTCACTATAGACACGGCGCGTGGTATATTTAAAATAGCGATAAAGTGTTTAGTGGTCTTTAAATGTTCATTAAAATGAATTTTTGCATGTCTACATGTTCAATATTTAACAGATACGGACTCAAAATCACAATTGAAGCTAACAAGAAAATTGTTAATTTTCTTGACGTGCATGACTCTGAATTAATCTATCGGAAAGTAGGCCTACCAGCCATATTTTAAACCTAACAACATTCCTCTCTACGTACATAATAAGTCTAACCACCCACCTAGTATCCTGCGCAACATCCCACTATCTATTAACAAACGCCTCACTGAAATATCATCAGACACGAAGAATTGTTTCAACGCGCCTCACAGCAATACCAGCAAGCCCTTCAGAACAGTGGTTACAAACATCAATTAAAGTATAAGCATGCAAGCTCTAAATCAATTAGCAGCCACTCATACTCAAACCAGAAACCAGCGTAGACCCAATATTATATGGTATAATCCGCCTTTTAGTAAAAATGTTTCGACGAATATTGCATGGACAAACATTTTTAAAAATTATTGACGATGAGTTCCCCCCAGGAAATTTTCAAACGCAACACCGTCAAAATAAGCTACAGTTGCATGCCTAAAATAAAGCAAACAATCGATGGACATAACAAGACCAAGTTGTCCCAAACCGCGCCTAAAACTGATTATAATGACGCATGTAACTGCAGGACCAAGAACGAATGCCCGATGCCGAAAAAGTGCTTAACTGAGTCTGTCGTATATCAAGCTGCAGTTACCACTAAAGACAACAGACCTCCAGAAACATATGTTGGACTTACTGAGAACTCATTTAAAACTAGATTTAATTTAGGAATCACAAAACGTCAAATATACCTGGAAGTTAAAGCATATAGCAATGTTTATTACAGCATTAAATGGAACAGTTTGAAACGAACTAAACCTTAATTACAACTGTGCGGTCTGTGCCTCTAACAGATGCAATCTTTGCTTTTGGGAAATAATAACTGGTCATATATTACAAAAAGATACTATAATAACATGTACGATAAAGGACTGTTTTGAAAATTTGGATCTGATGCTCCAGACAATAAGTCCCTTCCCCTAAGTACACAAATTGATAGTGCTCAGAAAGTTTTCCTAAGAAAATTTGTCAGTTTAAACGTCTCAATAAAAAAAAAAGTAATTGATTGATTATACAATGCATATATGTATAGGTAATAGCATGGTTTCGAGTGCAATTTGGAAAAAACATGCACGAGTGAGTTTTTCAAAGACTATCAAAATTGCACGAGTCCGAAGGACGAGTGCTATTTGAGGTCTTTGAAAAACTCACGAGTGCATGTTTTTTCAAATTGCACGAGAAATCATGCTATTACTTATTAATAATATACATGAAAAAATTTAACACAAAGAGAATCTTTCCAATCGGAATACTTTATGCAAATAACATGAAAAAAAATGTAACAGGAAGAGGTTTTTTCTAGTCAAAAATGATTTTTGTGCAAATTAAAAAAAAATTAAAAATTTGCACTATATTTCCTTTTTTCTGCACTGTATTTCCTCAAAACTGCACTGCTCTCAGCCAATCAGAATTGAGAAATATTTTCATGCATATATATATATATATATATACTATCACCAGAAAGAGATATAAACCCAACAACAATAGTCTATTAGTACTACGACATGTTCATTTCATAATAGTGTTTCTTAAGGAATATACTTTTTTAACCGCATTTCCCAATTGCACTAGTGATCTACTAGTAAGTGGTAATGGTATATTCTGGACACTTATAAGTTTGATTATTTCATCATAACACTTTTTCACGTTCTCAGTGTTTGCTTTGTCACTACGGTTAGTTGATTCTAAAAACAAAATGATTGCGCAAACAACCACGTATTCTAGCATGTTTAACTTTCCCGGATTTAATTTTTTCATTTTTAGAAAGTAGAAAACTTTTCGACTTTCGATGCGTTTTTGCTTTTTGTATGATATGAGGAGTTCGCTTTCTTCCTTTTTTACTTTTTACATTTTTTGGAGATCCACCACAGCTTTTCCCTCCACATTTACCGTGGCAATTGCACAGCTCACAGCAAGGCATTTCAGCTTTCACACAGGCGCACCTTTTCGTACTTTTATATACTCTGTTAGTATCATTTTCCCGCTGCGAATTAAGGCCACAACGACATCCAACTGTCTTCTTAGGGATTGCAGCTCTTACTGAAGAAATGAAAAAATCTAATAACATATACTGGAGCGAACTTTGCAATATAGTTATATATTTTGTAGTTTTTATATTTATATAGTTATATATATATATCGTACGTCCACAATATGTTATATTACTTGCAATAAAATGTAAATTTTCGAATGAGTAGTTATAGTAATGGTAGTAATGAAAATTACAGTATTTTTTAATGTTTTTACCTTTGCGTTTCGGTTCGCTTTCAATAGACTGTAGAAGACCATGCGTACTTGGTATGGGTTGTGCAGGTTCAGATGAAGGTTCAGACATAGCAAGTGCATCGTAATGTCCAGGGCCGTTTTGAATGTACGACAAGTAAATAACTGTATCATGATTAAGACTCGTACGAGGCGCTAAAGACAGAAATGGCATGTTGTGTACAGTTGTCAAAATAAGGATTGGAATATTTAGGACGTTGGTCATTGCTAGAGGTAACGCATCACCTAATCGTCCAGCAAATTCACCCGTTCTTCTGAATCTTTCGGATTCCGAAAATATATCAATATCTTCAAAAATCGAGCTGTATTCCTGCGGGTTTTTCTGAAATTCGTCAACCGTTAGCTGTCTCAGAAATTCAGCAAGCTCTTCCGTATTCGTTCGTTCGTTGATTCCAAGTGCTTGAATACTGTTGGAGATTTCAGGACATGATTTAGATGTAAATATTTGTAGTAATTGAAATGCCACAGCTCGAAAAAAACAATTACCTTCACCTGACACCGGGATAATGCTCAACCCAAATGACTTAGCAATATGTCTAATTCTTACTCTATCATTCATAGTAGACTGTTCCGTAGGCGTAGTATTTTTCACCGACTTTGTATAGTTTTCAGTTGTACCATTACTATTACCATTACAGTCGAAATATGATTTAAAATGATGAAGTAAGAATGGAACTTTCAGTAAATTTACTGTTTTAGAGGACCAGAAATTCTTCATAAGCAAAATAATTTTGAAAATCGAGAAAGAATACAGTAAAATACTATATCCTTGGCTTGCTTTTACCGTGTCAAACGAATACGTGTGATCAATGACAGCGTGTGATGAGTCTGTGTGGACCACTTTTTGTAATGTCATGGCTGTTTGTATACGTTTTGAAATGTCGT
Organism: Trachythela sp. YZ-2020; assembly: GCA_016169945.1. Lineage (NCBI taxonomy): Eukaryota > Metazoa > Cnidaria > Anthozoa > Malacalcyonacea > Clavulariidae > Trachythela > Trachythela sp. YZ-2020. The sequence continues at coordinate 4,502,623 of JADLSH010000363.1, read as the reverse complement.
CCAGCACCGTAGGAGTCAACTTCTCCAATGTATATTGTGCTGTAGTTTTTTGCTCTTTTTGCTCTTGATCGTAAACAGAAGGCAACGCTGCGCTCTCTCTCTCTTTTGGTCTGATACCGAAACAATCGGCATTGCCTGAACATGGTTTGACGTTACCATTGGCTCCCTGGAAAGTCTCCTTGCGTGCCTTCGCAGATAACGAGTAAATTGAATCACAATCGCCACGTTTCTGATTATGTTTGAAGAAAAACCGTGTAAACTTAGCATAGGCTAGCTGTGTTCCCATACGATTTTTCGCAAGCAGTTTTTTCATCTCTTTATGAAGTCGCTCATTCACGGAAGTTGAAAAGTGTGCAGGTATTTCAGTAAGGCAACCCTTAACAATGTGACCACGAATGTTGGAAATAACACCCAAACGTTCAGGACTAAGAAGTTTCACACCACTGGACACCCGACTTTCCCACTTTTTCAAAAAAATTTGTAAGTTTGAAATCAGTATGTCCTTACCAGGTGTTGTCATTCGCCGAGTGTCACCCAAGTCCTGAGGATGACGAAAAATTTTCCCAAAATCTGATGCAAGATCTCGTTGAACAGGATCTCTCTTTTTCAATGTTTTTACAAATCTCTGCACAGCATGAAAGATATCTTGTTTAATTGAAGCTTCTGGAAAAATTTCTCCTAAAAGCGAGCTCCATTTGCAGCAGTTATCTATACATATAATCTTTAATCCACTGTCTTTAGTGCGTTCTTTGATTTCCAAAAACATATCTCTGACTTCAGAGAAACCCTCAGATTTTGTGAATTGCCAGTTTATAATTTCACCACGCTCATTGAGTATACAAAATATTGAGTTGTATTGGTTAATCCAAGATCCATCTTCAGCTCTTTTATAGCCAATATTACAGGCACTTTTAAAAGTGTGGTCACATGAAATCATGCTCGCCGATAACCCTCTCATAGCATTTGTATATATACATTCATTTTGGAAGAATCGTTTCAGAAAAATGTCAATCAAAATATCATTTCCAGGACACGGAAAATTGTCACCAGAAAATTCAGGGAAACATACGTTGTTTTCTTTATATGTAACCCCACTTTGCTTTGATAGTTCTAAATCTTGCCAAAAACTATTGGCAAATATATAATACGTTGTTCTATATTGCATTTTGATTAAGTAAGTAAGTAAGTAAGTAAGCAGGGGTGCTTATTATCCTTACTTGCAGCTGAGAGCTAAGCTGAATTGCGAAGGACACAGCTCAACGTGACCAAGTCGAAGGCTTTCTAGGGCGCATATGGCAGCCACCTTTTGCTCGCCATCACGGAGCACAGCTACGATGGAAAGGCCAGTTAGGGGTTAAACCCAACCCACCCTGTCAACATTCCCTGTGGGAGGAAACCGGAGTACCCGGAGAAAACCCACGACTTTCGGCAGAGCGTTGACTAACTATTTTCACATGGCTATCATAAGTCGTCCCCAACGGGACTTGAATCCACGATGTCAGAGGTGAAAGGCGCGTGTTCTAACGATTGCGCCACCGAAGCCCCTCAATTACTGATTCAACTTGCCCAAAACTTAGTCCAGAATCAACGAGATCTTCCACAAGGACGGCTAGGTCAAGCATGAAACCGTTTCTGTGCGTCAAGAAGAACGGGATGCATGTTGATGGACATACTTAATGTTTCCAAAATATTTGCGTGGCAAGCTGAAACTTGGTGACCACTAACGCATCTATAAATACAACTGACCAATAACGTGCACGTATGAGTACCAAATAGTACTCTGGGATTTAAACGGTTTATCCTGCCATTATACCATTCACTAGATCGAAAAAGTGGATTGGAAATTAGACCATCAGCTGAGCATAAAGGACAAAATAATGGATCGTTTTGGAAAATGGATTCATACTGAGCCAAAGGATCCCACAATATAAATGGATAAGTAATATATGCGTGCCATGTTAAGCCTTTTGTCATATCATCGAGAAACTGTCTATGACTATGATGTGTCACGGTAACAGGTCCAAGATTTAGTATCATTCCTTCATTCAACAACTTCAAATTTTTTTCAAATTGTTGAGTTGCTCTTTCCAATATATTTTTCATCACATTACTTAGTGTAATTGCATGAGGCGTATTTGCACAATGCAGCACGATATAACTGAAACAAAAATTTAAGTTAAATTGTTATAGACCAGTTGAAGGCCCACAAACATGTTATAAGTAATACAATAGGGCCATTTATACAAGAGAAAATAAGTCGCGACTTACACAAGACGCGTCTTATATGTAAGACGCCAACACACTCGTATAAATTGTCAAATTCTAATAAGTCGCGACTTATTGTCGAACAGCCTGAACCCCTGTTCTTATTGTGGCGACTTACTAGAATTTGACAATTTATACGAGTGTGTTCGCGTCTTATATAAGACGCGTCTTATGTAAGTCGCGACTTATTTTCTCCCGTATAAATGGCCCTAATGTCACTAAGCTATATCATATGGCAATCCACTGAAAATGACGAAGTACGAGATAACACTACAAAAAGTTGAATATACCTAGTCCGATGTACTTGGATGTACATGCCTTAACCACAACTTTTTCAGAAAGTCTAATAATAGTAATATTATCAAAAGCAACAATATCAGTTCATGTTCCTTCATCTGAGATTGCAGTTCACGTGTTGTGGTAAACAGATAGGGTCGTGATAAGTAGACGGCATGAATTTAGTAGACATAAAGCTGGGAAGCATACCTCATGACCACGACGACGGCCTTATGTAGCATCATCGCTCAATATACCTCCCAAGAAAAAACTGAACACGATTATATTTTAATCCAACTTCTTTTCGACATGCAATACTCAACGCAAATGCGGCTTTCCCGTTCAACAAACTGTCCCTTACTTACTGCCCCTTAAACTCAACAAAACCCCCCAAACGCGAAAACGCCTATAACGCCAATAACGCCTATAACGCTCATAACGCCTATAACGCTCATAACGCCTATAACGCTCATAACGCCTATAACGTCTATAACGTTCATAACGCTCATAACACCTATATAACGCTCATAACGCTCATAATGCCTATAACGCTCATAACGCCTATAACGCTCATAACGCTCATAACACCTATAACGCTCATAACGCTCATAACGCTCATAACGCCTATAACGCCTATAACGCTCATAACGCCTATAACGCTCATAACGCCTATAACGCTCATAACACCTATAACGCTCATAACGCTCATAATGCCTATAACGCTCATAACGCCTATAACGCTCATAACGCTCATAACACCTATAACGCTCATAACGCTCATAACACCTATAACGCTCATAACGTCTATAACGCCTATAACGCTCACAACGCCTATAACGTTCATAACGCCTATAACGCTCATAACGCCTATAACGCTCATAACGCCTATAACGTTCATAACGCCTATAACGCTCATAACGCCTATAACGCTCATAACACCTATAACGCTCATAACGCTCATAACGCCTATAACGCTCATAACGCTCATAACGCCTATAACGCCTATAACGCTCATAACACCTATAACGCTCATAACGCTCATAACGCCTATAACGCTCATAACGCTCATAACGCCTATAACGCCTATAACGCTCATAACGCCTATAACGCTCATAACGCCTATAACGCTCATAACACCTATAACGCTCATAACGCTCATATGAATGCTTATGGTTATGGCTACGACCCCACCGCCTCCCAAGACACCTAACTGGATTAATCTGCTGTGTCCTTTATAACCCGCCTGATACACCAGTCAATGAGCAAAAGGAATTAACGGCCTATCTCATTGATCAAATTGACCGAGTTAGATGTACCCACCCCGACTGCGGCGTTGTCTTACTCGGTGATTTCAACAATTTAGATATCAGTGATCTCCTGTGCCATCACAATCTTACGCAAATAGTTGACACCCCAACGCGTGAAGGTAACATCCTGGATCTAATTGTTACTAACCTAGAAGCCTTGTATTCTAAGCCTGTGATTATAGCACCGCTCGGCTCATCAGACCACAACATTGTTAAATGGCCCATGAAAACTAACGTTTTAAGAACAGTTAATAAAACAATTAAGAAAACCATACGTTCCTTCCCCATGTCGGCACGTGCAGCTTTTGGAAGATGGTGCTGCTCACGTGAGTGGTTCTCTGATGCCGAAAGCAAAAACTCTGCGACAGCTCTAGCGTCCTCCTTTACCAACGAGTTAAATTCTGCTGTTGATAGGTTATTCCCGTCTAAGGTTATTAGAATTCATAACTCTGACAAACCATGGATGACGCCTGCTTTAAAAAAACTGATTTACCAAAGGCAAAAAGCCTTTCATTCTGGCAACCTTGACCTCTGGCGTCACTACAGACTCAAAGTCCGAAACGACATAGGAGTGAAAAAGCGTGCATATTATACGAACAAGGTGCAACACCTAAAATTCAGTGACTCCAGAAAATGGTGGGACTGTGTCAACCAGATGTCCGGGAAAAAAAGATCTGCAACCAATAACATCAAGATCGTTAAGAATGGTACCACCCTATCTGGTAAAGACCTCGCCCAATCACTTAACACCTATTTCTTAAGCGTGAGTAATGACCTACCACCACTGAATCCTCTCCTGTTACCTGCCTATCTCCCTGCACCTAGGCCTGTACCAAAAATTTTCCCCGACGAAGTTTGTACTAAGATGCTTAATACAAAAGTTTTCAAGTCCAGCGGCCCTGACAATATTCCTAACCGGATTATTAAGGATTTCGCGTACGAATTGGCCGAACCTGTATGTCACATCTTTAATACATCTCTGTACACCGGTGAATTCCCTAACATATGGAAAGATGCGTTAATTACACCAATTCCCAAAGCGACATCCGTATCCTGTGAGGAGGAGTTGCGCCCAATCTCCCTTACAGCCTGTTTGTCCAAAATTCTTGAGGACTTTGTGGTCAATTGGATGGTGGATGACGTGAAACATAAAATCAACCCGCAACAATTTGGTTGCCTCAAAGGAACCTCTACAACGTTTTGCTTGATCGACATGATCAACAATTGGCTAAGAACATTGGATGATAAATCGAGCTACCTGCGGATCGTTTTCCTCGACTTTAGTAAAGCCTTCGATCGCATCGACCATAATATCCTGGTCCCAAAGTTGCTGGCCCTTGGTGTCAGATTGTCGCTTATTCCATGGATATGCAGCTTCCTCTCAAATCGCCGTCAATCGGTAAAGATCGACAATTCCCAATCTGATTGGGGCATCATTAACGCTGGTGTCCCTCAAGGAACTAAGTTGGGCCCTATTTTATTCATAATCATGATCAACGATCTGGAACTGGCATCCTCTAGTACTGGCCATTGGAAATATGTGGACGATGTAACAATATCGGAGTCCTTAAAGAAAAATGAAGTCTCAGCCCTACAGTCTGATCTTAACACAATTGAAAGATGGACTGTTAATAACAACATGAAATTAAACGGCAAGAAATGCAAAGAAATGATAGTGAGCTTCGCCCGTACCGAGAACGACATCCCCCGGCTCCTCATTGATGGTTTGCCTCTAGACTTAGTTCCTTTATTCAAAATTTTGGGCTTAACTATGAACAATAAATTGAAATGGCAAGATAACACTGAAGCGTTAGTTAAAAAGCCTCAAAACGCTTATACATTATCCGTGTTCTACAGCGCTGTGGTCTTCCACCCAACGACCTCCTATTAGTCTATTTTTCTATGGTACGCTCTATCTTAGAATATGCCTGTCCTGTCTGGCACACCATGTTACCTAAGTGTTTGGAGGATAAAATTGAAAAAGTCCAAAAAAGAGCTTTTCGTATTATTTATCCGACGACAGATTACGAAGATGCTGTCAAAACCGCTCAATGCAAGCGTCTTGACGACAGACGTCAAGAGTTATGTGCTAAAACTTTCAAAAAGATCTTAAAACCCGATGCTCACCTCAACCACCTCTTACCCCCACTCCGTGAAGAATCACATGAACTGGACTTACGAAACAATTCTAACTTTACTTTAACTAAATGTAGAACTGAACGTTATAAAACTAGTTTTATTCCAGCAATGACTGCTAATTTTAATAATAAATAATTTGTAGTATTTTAACAACTGTACATATATGATATATTTATATTTATTTTATTTGATATTTATCCTTATTATGTTTTTGTAAACATATCGCAATTCACCTTCGGGTGCCAAAATGTGTTTTTTAATAAACCTTTAATAATAATAATAATGCCTATAACGCTCATAACGCCTATAACGCTCATAACGCTCATAACACCTATAACGCTCATAACGCTCATAACACCTATAACGCTCATAACGTCTATAACGCCCATAACGCCTATAACGCTCATAACGCCTATAACGTTCATAACGCCTATAACGCTCATGCCTATAACGCTCTCACCTATAACGCTCATAACGCTCATAACGCCTATAGCGCTCATAACGCCTATAACGCCTATAACGCTTATAACGCCTATAACGCTCATAACGCTCATAACACCTATAACGCATATAACGCTCATAACGCTTATAACGCCTATAACGCTCATAACGCCTATAACGCTTATAACGCCTATAACGCTCATAACACCTATAACGCTCATAACGCTCATAACGCCTATAACGCTCATAACGCTCATAACGCCTATAACGCTCATAACGCTCATAACGCCTATAACGCTCATAACGCCTATAACGCTCATAACACCTATAACGCTCATAACGCTCATAATGCCTATAACGCTCATAACGCCTATAACGCTCATAACGCTCATAACACCTATAACGCTCATAACGCTCATAACGCCTATAACGCTCATAACGCCTATAACGCTCATAACGCTCATAACACCTATAACGCTCATAACGCTCATAACACCTATAACGCTCATAACGTCTATAACGCCCATAACGCCTATAACGCTCATAACGCCTATAACGTTCATAACGCCTATAACGCTCATAACGCCTATAACGCTCATAACACCTATAACGCTCATAACGCTCATAACGCCTATAACGCTCATAACGCTCATAACGCCTATAACGCCTATAACGCTCATAACGCCTATAACGCTCATAACGCTCATAACACCTATAACGCTCATAACGTCTATAACGCTCATAACGCCTATAACGCTCATAACACCTATAACGCTCATAACGCTCATAACACCTATAACGCTCATAACGTCTATAACGCCCATAACGCCTATAACGCTCATAACGCCTATAACGTTCATAACGCCTATAACGCTCATAACGCCTATAACGCTCATAACGCCTATAACGCTCATAACGCCTATAACGTCTATAACGCTCATAACGCCTATAACGTCTATAACGCTCATAACGCTTATAACGCATATAAAGTTCATAACGCTCATAACGCCTGTAACCCCTATAACGCTCATAACGCCTATAACGCCATAACGCTCATAACACCTATAGCGCCATAACGTATACCCATTACCCAATAATACTATATATATGACGTCATATGTAGCTGCAACAGATTACGTAATCTATATATATTCGTGCGCGAAACATAACGATATAACCGAGAAATCATGCAAAATCAAGTCGTCGTAGCGATTACGACAACGCAAGTTCAATAAACAATATGCAAACTCAGCAAAAAACTGTAATTTTACTTCCGGGTCAGTCGTCGTCGTCGCGATAACGGAGTTTGCTAAGGTGGCTCCCTACAGTTAGTACAGTTTGAAACACGATCTATATAGATCAGATAGCATCCTCGCGTCTCACGCGTGGAATCTTCGTGACCTGGTAAAACTTTGAAACAAGCCGTGGGAAGTTATTTTAGAGATTTTTCTGCGAAGAAACCACAACCTTTTCATTATAATCGTAAATCTTTGAAATTCAAGCAGTACGTATGTTGTTAACCAGTTTCTAAGCTTTATTTTAGTATGTTTTTTACGTATTTACGTTCAGTATTATCTTTTATAATGTTCAAAATCTTCGACTTGTTGCAGACTAAAAATTCTAAAATGATATTTTATACTCTGCTCAAGGCAGTCTAGAACTGTCAGAGTAATATAATTCTTTAAAACAATCAAAAGTTTAAAAACTACTGCCGATACAACTACAGTACAGACAGTTACGACTTACGAGTTGTCTTACGAAAATTTGGAATTGTTTGAATATTTTGAAAAGTTTTCATACCGATTTCAACAATAAAAACAAATTTAAGAGACGTTGGATTAATTCAATGGGTAAATCACTGACAAACCAGACCAACATTTACAGATAAGTTTTCTCAGAACAAAAATTTGCAAATATCTAAAAAACTTATCCTACAACCTACCTTAATTTTTTGATATAATGTTCCGCTTAGTATTCCAAATTTACTTGAAAATTTAAACAAACATTTAGGCCGTAGGATGAGCATCCAAAAGATGCAATTCCGTTGCACCCCTCGTGGAACTACGTAATTTTCACATGAATCAATAGATAAAAACTTACTTTATCAGAATCCGTTGCTCCCCAAGCGAAACAGGTGCACAATTGGGAAAAAAATCCCTCCAAAGTTTGCTATTTTCGCGCTTCGAAATATTCGAACCGCCATTGTTTTGGTAGCAAATACGCATCAGTGAGCTCTATATATATCTGGAGTAAGAACTTCTAATGTTCGGCCAATAGGCCAAGTGAAGTCAAAGATGGCGGCAATTGACGTCCAAACTCATGAAGGTCATAAACAGTTTTCATACCATTTTTCTAGCTAATTCCAGTTTATACTAACAGATCGCATCGCTAATCAAGTTATTAGTTCATAAAATCATGATGTTATTGTTTAAATCGGAGTAAAAACACAAAATTTCGGCACACTCCTTGCCGGCTTGTGCAAACCGCGCGGTCGAAAACAATAGAAAGGGATTGGCACTGGACGTCAATTCCCGCCATCTTTGGCTTCACTTTTTGGACATAAGTTCTCACTCCAGATCAGTGCTCCAGATATATATATATAGAGCTCACTGATACGCATGCGCTTGTCAGCCAAACTCGCACTGCGCACGCGCAGACAGAAAAATGGATTTTCCCTGTGGGTTTTCCCCGATTTCCCCCGTAAAAACAACAAAATAAAATCACGGAATAGAGATAAAACCTTGTAATATTAACGAATAAATACACACACATTAAATATTGTTTAAAACACATTGTACATTTTGCTTGCTCATATGCTAAATCACTTCAATTCATTGGCTGTTGTTTCAAAATACCGTTTTAACGTGTAATTCTACTTATCAACATCCTAATTCAATACAAATTTGTGTGAGGTAAAAAACCCACCTGTATCAAACAGGACAGAGAATATATAAATATACATACAATTCACACGATCAAGGAACAAATTAAATATTTCACTAAACTAAAGTCTTGGCCAAACGTAAGAAACATTGTCGCGGAAATATTCGTGATTTTCAATATTTGCTCAAATGTTTCCCTGTCTCCCACATCTGGAAACATTTGGCTTTTATTGCAGAAACAAAATTTGCTTCCCAGAAAGCAAAAATATTTCCTACCAAATTCAGAAACATTTGATGAAACACCCTTTCTCCGTTTGCCGACACTGGTAGGACAATATGACAAACCGAAACATTGGTAAGACAAATAATATGACAAATATCTTTGCGCAACAATGTTTCCCAGTTGGTCCCGGGCTTTAAGGGATATTTATATAAACTCCTAGGAAAACCTCTAATTGAAAGAAACATGTCCCGGGCACCAACTCGAAATTCATCATAAAAAAATATCAATTGGGAGGAAATATAAAATCCATAATTTCATCATAACTATCTATAATTGAAAGAAATGTTTTCATCCTTGAGCCCAGATTTTCATCAGTGCAATAAAATCCCACTTATTGGATCCTGGCCAAGGGCCTACACTCAAAACGAGATTGCATGTATTCTACAATAAGCTGTCCTGGCTTTTGTCTGGTAAAGTTCTACTTCTCGTATTTGAACTATTACATATATTATATTGTGACATAAGTTGGTATTTAGCCACTATCTAGAATAGCAAGGAACGATTTAGAATTTCCCTCAGTTTCTGTGTTGGAATTCAGATCATCATCATCAATGGTACAGCTCTCTTCATTGTTGTTTTCAGACTTATTTGACATATGTTCCTCAACCAATTCAGAAGAATCCAAATTTTCCACATAATTATACAATCTCACTAACATTTCTCATTTTCGGTACACAGAACACAAGTTGGGGATGACTTTTCATCAGTCGTTGCTTGAGTTTAAAAGCTCTATATTTAGATGCATCCACATTCTCAGTGTCCTTAGCAATGATAACAAATTTCTCCAGCAAATCTTTCATATACTTTATTTGCTTATTTCCGATGACCTCCGTCTCGATTACTTTCTTACGCATCAGTCAAATCCAAGCGTGCCCACCCCCCCCCCCCCGGGAATTTGACAAATTTTGTAAAAATGGTGCTAATGCCCCCCGGTGGGGTCACAAACAAGTGAAAATGCCCCATGGTGGGGCCACAAGTCAGTGGCAAATTCCCCACCCCGGGGAACCTTATTCCACTTTTGAAAGCAGATATTACAAAATATAAGCATGTTAATGTTGGTACAAGGCAAAACAACTACATAGTAAATATTAATAATTTTTTACACATGTACTGTATGTTAAAAAGCTATATCAAATTGGCATTGTGTCCGTATGAACAAACCATGCTTTGTTAGGAGCAAAATAATGTGGAACATTGCAGCAAAATTAAGTCTAAGCTTTGAGCAACGAGAACTACAATGTTTCGAGTGGGAGACCCTTCGTCCGCTCCAGACAAAGGGCCTACGCTTCCAGACGAAGGGCCCCCGGTTCGAAACTTACCTACACTGGCACCACAAAGCCGAAGTCTTTCTATTTGGCCAAATGGTTTTATTAGGTTCAAAATAGAAAATTATCTAATGCCCTACCCCGGGCTAACATTAGCTTTCAAATCCCCCACCCCAGGGAGGAGCCAAAGTGTCAAATGCCCCCACGGTGGCCCGGGGGATGGGCACGCTTGGATCTGACTGATGCATTACAGAAGACATCATAAGACTTCTCGTACACTAATGTAGATCTTTCAGTCTCCGATTGCTTCTTCGTCTCTCTGGTGAGAAATTTTGTATAATTGCAGTAGCAAACTTTGTGATAGCGCACACAGTCTTTCCCCTGGAAGTATCCGTTCATCATTCTTTAGAAGACCAGCATCAATTGTTTCTGCCAACATGAGTGGGGTTCTTCTTCTCTTCTTAGTTACCTGGTGTAAAACAAAATTATTAAACTAAATATCTGCTAATAACAAGGTTGGATGTTTGTAGCATTAGAAACTACTTTACCCTAAATAAACTTAATTGATCACAATTCAAGATATTTTAAAACCAAACCCGAGAATGTTGTGCACATTGCGCTAGTAGTAGTATGTACCTGTCAAAATGACCATACCTTGTCTAGTGAGAACTAAGAGGCGTCACTTCCACAAATAATACATATCTCTGGGAGTACATGCTCGTTTCTTTTAGGCAGTGTCTTATTAGGTTCTACGACTGATTGAGTCGATTGACGTGTACTTTTTCGCCTTGGTTCTACTGGCTATTTGGCTCCACTTCCACATGTGGTTCTTCGGTAGAAGTTACAGTTTTAGAGCTAGTTCCTTCTCCTTTTTCTTCTTTTCTCTGTTGTCTACGGATCTTCTCTTCATCACAAAATCTCTTCGAGCATTTCATGATTGTACCATTCTATGAATTGACAGATCCGTCATCGATGTTCTCGTACGATTTCTTAGCTATTTCAGCTTGTTGACATTTAAGTTTGGCCTATTTAGACCTACACTCAAGAAATCTCTTAAGCCTTTGGCGTGTAACTTTGCAAAGTTGCTCCGTAACGCCATAAAAATGCATAAAACATGAGGATATTCGAGTTTTATAAATATCTTCAGCCATGATTGTTTTGCATAACTAAGCGTGTTTCCACTTCGAAGCATGTGCGTGTTTTGCGCGTGCGCAGTGCGAGTTTTGCTGACTGCGCATGCGTATTTGCTACCAAAACAATGGCGGTTCGAATATTTCGAAGCGCGAAAATAGCAAACTTTGGAGGGATTTTTTTCCCAATTGTGCACCTGTTTTGCTTGGGGAGCAACGGATTCTGATAAAGTAAGTTTTTATCTATTGATTCATGTGAAAATTATGTAGTTCCACGAGGGGTGCAACGGAATCCGTTTTCTAAGCATCTTTTGGATGCTCATCCTACGGCCTAATTCACCGAAGGAAATTCAAGTAATTTTATTTTTTGTCCTATTTATAGGATATGACTACATAGTTCATACGCTGTTGTTACCATAGCAACGCGACTGTGGTATATTTAGAACCCATAGGTTGGACCACTGATCTGAAAATATAGTACCTATATTTTCAGATCAGTGGGTTGGACACATAACAGTTATATTAATAGTTATTACCCAAAAAGCAACTATATATTTCACAAACATGAAGATAATATGTGTTGCAATAGGGAAAGCACATTTTCATCCCTTGTTTTTATAATAACTGTAGGGAGCCACCTTAAGGTCGCTAATAGGGAACTTTAGCAATGACTACGAGTACGTCTACGAGTACGAGATTCGTCATTTTCGCGTGTTGTTTGTATACGCCATCTCGCAAAAGTCGTAGTCGTCGGGCTTTTGCGTACGAGATTTATCAAAAATCTCGTAGTCAAAAGCCCAACGACTACGACTTTTGCGAGATGGCGTATACAAACAACACGGCGTTTGGTGCGAAAATGACGAATCTCGTACTCGTAGTCGTACTCGTAGTCATTGCTAAAGCTCCCTAATCTGTCATGGCCGACGACGCAAGCGAGGTTCTTCCAGAATTAGAAGTAAAGCAGACAGAACAAGCCGCGGCATTGCCTAATGTATATAATTTAACTGTATGAAAATGCCGCGGCCGTTGTTTATTAAAAGAAACGCTTCGTGCCGAAGCGTGAATACGTTTTGTTCGAGTACGTGTCATGGCGAAGACTGTGGTTCTACTTGTATGAACAACAGAAGGGCCCAAGAGAGCGATAATGACAATACGGTAAGAACTTTTACATTTTTTCCTCTATTAATGAAAATTTGGCGCATGAATATAAAACAGGCAGGCCTTTCTTTGTGCTTTACAATTCATTTACATATGCAAACTCGAGTGCAAGACAAACCTTTCATGTCAAATTCATGTCTACTTCCGATCTTGCATTAAGTTTTCTTCGATAGAACGGGCCTTTATACACGAAGGACTATATTTGCTATGATATTATAATTTCTATAAAACACATACGTGAATTTGGTACGAGACGACGGAGACGTATTAATGATTTTATAATTTCACTTCATGATAGTTGATAATACTTGATATTCTAGTTAATGAGTTTTAATATAACTTCTGCTTGATCAGCTCATCAGCGGGCAGAAGTGTCAGCAGGTCTTCAACAGTATACTTCTAGCTTGGATATCACAACTGCCTAATAAATTAACTTGTATACCATTGGAAAATTTGGCCCTTTGCTCATATTCTCTCTTGTTGTTTTAGGATTCTGATTTTTCTGTGCAAGACAGAGATCGAGAGGACGGATGATAGTGAAGGAAGCGAGAAAAGGCAGACTAAAGGTTGGGGAAGAGGAAAAAGTGGAGAAAAGAACACAACAGAAAAGGGGGCTAAATTACAAGGAAGAGGCGAGGTGCAAGGGGAGGACGAGGTGCAAGGGAGGTGGGCAAAATACAAGGGTGAGGAGTTGGACGAAGACAATTGCAGGAAGAACCTAATGCTGCTGCAAACCAAGCTAATCTCGAACAACTGGTGGTAAGTAAACTAGTTGTTATAAACCTCATTATAATTTGCTTCCAAAATTTTAATTTGACTCCAGGTCATATATGCAGCCTATATATACTGTATGTATGCATACATCAAATTGCCTACACACAGCAAGTTTCAAGTGTCTGCATGCATATATTTTCTAAACTTGAATTTACAATTTTTGTCCTCTTTTACCTGGCTTAAATCAGGGTTATAATTTGATGACAGTAACAGTAGCTAAAAGTGCTTTAGAATATTGAAAATACACAGTATTACCTGGTCAGAATCGAAAATGTGCAATGCATGCTATCCTAGAATGTTTTACTATATTATAATAACTGATATTCAATAAACAGTCCACATCTTAATTTTCTATTTCATATTAACTGATAACAACAATTGGTTGTCTTCTATGAAGCATAGACTTTTTATTACAAAAATTGGCATGCAAACAAATACCATTATTAACAACCTTCCTATACCATATATAATTTATCTGTTCATATTGATCAACCCCTAAAATGTACAGTGTATTTCAACCATCATTGTGGTATATTCACCCATTAAGGTGCAAGAATCTCCCCTTGATGAGTAAAATTGTCTGGCGTTAGGCAGAGTAGGATAACAAACTCGGGTACATATTACCCTATTTGGTTAATAACCCATTAAGCTGCAAGGAGGCGAACTGTTTTCGTTTGCTCTAATTAATGCCAGACAATTTTACTCAGGAAGAAATGTCTTGTGAATTAATTAGTTAACTATCTGCTAATGTTCTTAAATTAACCTATTAAGGTACAATTTGCCCTACTTCATTCTTTTACCCTCTCTAATGCCAGAGTTCATATTTCACCTATTTGTGATTGATTTACCAATGATACCCATATTGACTTTTCAGAACCTAGTGGAGGATATCCTAGCCTTGGAATTACTACGTAGACAGCCAGCCACCTTTGCTGATATAGTAAATGGAGAACTGGCAGGAGGGAATGGAGCTCCGGAACCAAACCCTGATCCTGATAATACTCCTCAGTGGTGCAACTGTGGTCACTGTATACCCAATCAGGATAATAAATGCTGTGCCAGAACAAGAAGACCATGCATTTCAGGAACACCACTTTTACAACAAATTGTCCTTGATGGAAATATTTTAGATATTGCCATGAGGTACAGAGAAGATGTTCTGGTCCTAAATAACAACAGAAACAATGAAAATTTTCACCATGCAGCCTATAGGCAATATGTATTATGGCAGCATGGACATTTAGGGAAGGGAAACCGAAGAGTTGTCCCAAGTTGCTGCGTAGTTGATATATGTAATCGTTACCCTTCTCCTAATGGATGTACACAGGTTATCTGTCTCCATGGTTGTAAAATTATAATTTTATTCTAAGGGTCATCCACAATTATCAACATCTTCATAAGCGTGCAGAGCGTACTCTCCCCTTTTCGACCCCCTACCTCCCTCTCAGAGCGTACTCTTAAACATAGGCGGATTTTCAGATTTTGCTCTGGGGGGGGTGCCGAAAATTTAGGGGAGGGTGCCAAAAATTTAAGGGGGGAGGTGAGCGACAGGGTGCGTAGTGCCGCCGAGCAAGCTGCAGCAGGGGTCTGGGGGCACAGTTGCCAATGGGGGTAGGGGGGCGAAGCCCCCAGAAAATTTTGAGATTTTTGGTCTTATTTAGTTCAAAATCCTTGTTTTTAGTCTTACTTAGTTCAAAATCTTTATTTCAATCACACTCCTGTCATTTATCCCAATGAGCATTTAAATTTTTTTGGGGGGGTGCAAATTTCTCTAGGTGGGGTGGACAACTTTTTGGGAGGTGCAAAATATTTTTGGGGTGTGCACACCCCCCAGAAAATCCGCCTATGCTCTTAAATGATGAACCTCAAGAATGATGGTCACGGCCAAATATTAGCATATGTATATTGTATACAATCTAGATTTTATGCCATAACAAAGTTAACCAGAGACTCTGCTAAACACTAGCAAACAATAATGTCCAGTTTTATTTTTTGAAAAATAATTTTCTTGCCAAAAATAGCTGTAAATGATCTGGAAATATTGCTGTGCATTCAAAGCCATTATTGACATTTTAAAAAGCATACATTGGTATAACCTCCTCCCCAGACTGTCCACACATTAGTCCTCCACAGACTAATTATAATTGATTGACAGATATAAATTAATGCTCGTGTTGACATCAGAAAATTGCTATTGAGTATTGTTATTGTTGGATTTTTGGGGTTTGCTAGACGAAATACATATTAAATATATTTATATGAAATAAGCTCTACTACATGCAGTTCCCCTGCATATTATGTAACGCATGTTAAAAGAGAAATAGATATTGAAGAACAACCTGACATAGTAATAATATATCTACGAACTGGCTTATTTTGCATGACAATTTACCGTTCATTCAAGGTTTGAGTTTATGCGGCTATTTATAGAAAATATTTTGTGGTTTTGGGATGTTTAAATACACGATGTTTTTCTTTAACAATCATGTTTTTCTACATGGATATTGTGAAAAATATAACTAATTTCAATGAACATAGTATATCTTAACATGTACTATTATGCAGTGGCGGAAGAATATGCAGAATTATAGGACAATGGCAATGCTGTGGCGTTGGTTGAGGCTATAACGGTTGTACAGATGATGGTATTGGTTGTAAAATTGTGCTGGTAATTGTGATAAAACACCACACATTTAAAAATGACGTTAATTGCGTTCAAGAGTACATGTTAAGAAAGTAAAAACTCTTGCCATCATGTTTTTCAAAATGTTAATCGCAGGGTAATTCAACGTATTTGTTCACTACAGATCAACAAAAGCATATAATGGAGATTTAGGTCGGCAAAATTTTGCCGACCTACTTTCAAATACGTCTCGGCATCTTTCACATACGCATTTTCAACGATGATGTTTTAATTATCAGGTTTTGATCATTAGCGAGCTTGCGTATCAAAATACGCTTTGAGTATCAAATTTAATTAAATCACCATTGATTGACATGTTTACGCACAAGCAAATACATATTTGCTTAATTGTAGTGTCTAGTGAGTATCTTGTTACTGCAAGTGTTTGAAAGATTTTCCAGACATTGGTACTGTAATCTTAACATGTAATGACTATAAAATATACAACAACAAATAGGCAAATATTTTAGCGCTCACGATCTTGTCATTGGCTGTCAATGGAATTTGCTTGCTCATGGTCATGCTATATGTACATGCACTGTTCGATTGGAGACTTTGGAGTTCATACATTTTGTTAGTTGTTTTGTTTGCTATTGGCATTGATTGCAATTAATTGCGGTTTATAAATACGCGTATTATTTGTTTGGATTATTATACGTTTGGATTATTGTCTATTTGTTTTCGGAAAATATTTGCCGACCTAGATTGAGAATTATCGCTTTCGGGAGTTTCAAGGACTGAGTGGGTAAAGAACAACAACACAATCGTCAATCATTAAGACATGTGGGTATAGAGTATAAAAGCGAGTGTATAGACAACTACACTAGCGTACCGGCGATTTGAAGAGAGAGCTAATGAAAGGTTGAACATTTAAAGCTTTTATTATAAATTATTTAATAACAATATCGTATTTTAGTAGTGCGACAATATTTCTCCCACAACCCAACCACAAAATATTTTATTTTCTATAAATGAAGACCAAACCTTCATTCAAGGCCTTCAATTTTTGTTTTCAAATTCAAGGACTTTCACGTTTTTAACGAACCCTGTACAGATAGTTTCATCTAGTTTGTTTGCATACTTCTATATAATATTCAAGTGAGCTAATGATAAATGCTAAATGACAAATTTAAAGAGGCATGTACTAAAACCCGAAACGGCAAAACGAAACGAGCGGAACGAAACGAGCGAAACAACCAAAACGACCGAAACGAAACAACCAAAACGAAACGACCAAAACGAAACGACCGAAACGAAAATAATTACAAAAAATAACAAAAATCTCAAAGTGAACAATTGTGCTATTTTATAAACTAAAAATTATGCTCATTAATTACATTGTATTTATGGGTGGCTTTCTATACCTCATTGCGCTCTTTATGCATACTGTAAAACAATAGGTTATTTACATGAATAGATAGGATTTAATTCCTTGAAATATGTACCATTTCCTCGAGCAATTCGGTCTCCATATTGAGATGGCGTCAAAATCACTGGTCAAATTGGTCAAAATCAGCAAAACCAGTGCTTCCATGATGGCCAGTTTAGGCGCCAAATTCAGTGATTCCATTTTCTTCCACATTCAAGTTAAACTGACTGTTTTCGGCAGCGTTTTATTTATATGGCAACTGTGCTTTCTTGCTTGAATTTAGCGCACAGACCAGGCTGTGCTTGCTTACGTGAATTTAACACACACACCAACTGTGCTTTCTTGCTTGAATTTAGCGCACAGACCAGCCTGTGCTTGTTGCGTGAATTTAAAGCACAAACCAGACCGTGCTACTTACGTGAATTTAACACACACAGCAAACTGCGCTTTCCTGCTTGAATTTAGCGCACAGACCAGGCTGTGCTTGCTTGCGTGAATTTAAAGCACAAAGCAGACCGTGCTTACTTACGCGAATTTAACACACACACCAACTGTGCTTTCTTGCTTGAATTTAGTGCACAGACCAGACTGTGCTTGCTTACGTGAATTTCAAGCACAAACCACACCGTGCTTGCTTACGCGAATTTAACACACACCAACTCTGCTTTCTTTAACGCACAGACCACACTGTGCTTGCTTGCTTTAATTTAAAGCATAAGCCAGGGTGTGGATGATTGCGTGAATTTTAATGCATATACAAGACAGTGCTTACTTGCTCAGTTCAACAGACAGATCCGAGTATGTTTTCTTGAACTCAACGCACACACCAACTGTGCTTTCTTGCTTGAATTTAGCGCACAGGCCAGGCTGTGCTTGCTTGCGTGAATTTAAAGCACAAACCAGACCGTGCTTACTTACGCGAGTTTAACACACACACCAACTGTGCTTTCTTGCTCGAATTTAATGCACAGATCAAATTGTGCTTGCTTCGGTGAATGTAAAGCATACACCAAACGCTGCTTTCTTGCTTGAATTTAATGCACAGACCAACCTGCGCTTGCTTCTCTGAATTTAACGCACAGGCCACACTGTGCTTGCTTGTGGTTGCTTGCGTGAATTTTAATGCATATACCAGACTGTGCTTACTTGCTGAGTTCAACACACAGATCCGACTATGTTTTCTTAGTGAACTCAACAAACACACCAATTGCGCTATGTTGCTTGAATTTAGCGCGTAGCCCAGGCTGTGCTTGCTTGCGTGAATTTAAAGCACAAACCAGACCGTGTTTACTTACGCGAATTTAACACACACAGCAAACTGTGCTTTCTTGCTTGAATTTAGCGCGCAGGCCAGGCTGTGCTTGCTTGTGTGAATTTAAAACACAAACCAGAGCGTGCTTTCTTGCTTGAATTTAATGCACATACCAGCCTGTGCTTGCTTGTGTGAATTTAACACTTAGACCACACTGTGCTTGCTTGCTTTAATTTAAAGCACAAGCCAGGCTGTGGTTGCTTGCCAGGTTTAATGCATATACCAGACTGTGCTTACTTGCTGAATGCCGCAACACACAGACCCGACTATGTTCTTGAACTCAACACATACACCAACTGTGGTTTCTTGCTTGAATTTAGCGCACAGGCCAGGCTGTGCTTGCTTGCGTAAATTTAAAGCACAAACCAGACCGTGCTTTCTTGCTTGAATTTAATGCACAGACCAGTCTGTGCTTGCTTGTGTGAATTTAACGCACAGACCACACTGAGCTTGCTTGCTCTAATTTAAAACACAAGCCAGGGTGTGGTTTCTTGCGTGAATTTTAATGCACAGATTCAAGCAAGAAAGCACAGTTGGTGTGTGTATTAAATTCGCGTAAGTAAGCACGGTCTGGTCTGTGCTTTAAATTCACTCAAGCAAGCACGCCTGGTCTGTGCGGTAAATTCAAGCAAGAAAGCACAGTTGGTGTGTGTGTTGAGTTCAAGGTCATGTCTGGGTCTGTGTGTTGAACTCAGCAAGTAAGCACAGTCTGGTATGTGC
Organism: Trachythela sp. YZ-2020; assembly: GCA_016169945.1. Classification (NCBI taxonomy): domain Eukaryota; kingdom Metazoa; phylum Cnidaria; class Anthozoa; order Malacalcyonacea; family Clavulariidae; genus Trachythela; species Trachythela sp. YZ-2020. The sequence continues at coordinate 4,482,619 of JADLSH010000363.1, read as the reverse complement.
TTGAATTTAGCGCACAGACCAGGCTGTGCTTGCTTGGGTGAATTTAAAGCGCAAACCAGACCGTTCTTACTTACGCGAATTGAACACGTACGCCAACTGTGCTTTCTTGCTTGAATTTAGCGCTGTTAAGTGTTAACCTTGGTTATTGCATAACCTCACTTATTTGTAACGTAACCATATGACGTACCACAGGACGTACGTAAAATAGAAATGTGGAAATTTTCTTTACAAATGTGGAAGCATTGTTACGAAGAAGAAGAGATCGGTTTTCACTTGTTTCCATCTATCAAACTGACGTTGCGCAATTTTCCCGATTTTCAAAATTTTCATAATTCATTTTTCTTCATTTTTCTTCATTAATTGGTTAGGGCTAGGTTTAGGGTTATGTTTTGGGTTAGGGTAGGTTAAGGCCAGTTCACACGGGCGATTTTTCCTGCGATTTCTAGTGCGATTTTCCTCTTTTCATCGATGTGAACGAGTGGATTAGTTATGAATATACTGAGAATATGTACCATCATCTGAACATTCTAACTCATTCACTCGTTCGTATCCATCAGAAGAAGAAAATCGCACCTAAAATCGCAGCAAAAATCGCCCGTGTGAACTGGCCTTTACAAAGTTTTTAACTTTACTTCAATGTTGAAAAAATGACGTAACGGCAGTTTGGTAGATGGAAACAAGTGGCGACCGAAGAGATCACGTGACATTGAAATTTAAAAACCCAAACAAGACAAATTATGGCCGACCAGTGGAGGTTAACAACACCAGATTTATTGAGTCAGGTAAGGTTTAATCGCCTGAGTAACTTACTTTTCTTCCTTGCTAAGTAAAGTTTATTGATCCTTCTTGCTTTCCCACTTGTTTAGCTTGCCACTCTTGCGTTTTTAAACGGAGGTGAAGAGGGCAAAAATCTGTATCATAGCTATCTTGTCGGGCGCACAGGATATGAAATTTATCAAAGACTTAAAGATAAAGCATCACCCAGCGAGGCTGATGTTCTCCGGGTGAGTTTGAAGTACTTGATTTCTTGATCTTGAAGTACTAGGGCATTGCTTTCCTTGATTGGATGATAAATTAGTGAGATGATCCCTCAGAATTTTATATTTTTTATTAGTGGGGTTTTCATTTGTCCGGTCACAGATAACCAGGAGCTTTGGCTATATGTCTGTGAATTAATTCGATTGGTTCATTTAAATGGTTAGACAATAAAACCTGAACCTTGCCAGTTCCCAACCACTTCGGCCTTCCCCAACCCAAATATATTGTGGTGATAAGATCAATATGTCTGTATATTCTCAAACACGCCATAAAAACACAACCCGTTGGGGCTTTTCAGTGACCAATTACATCCAGTATCTCACTTACCTATATTATGTACTTAGCCTACATTATCTATTTTTACAACAATTGTGATATTACTTTCCTAATCTGTATATTCTAACGCACCCAGTCAACTTTCCCTATGGGAGGAAACCCTTTCGGCAGGGTGTTGACTTACTCTTTTCACATGAGTGTGACGAGTAATGTCCTCAGCGAGAATCGAACTCAAGACTCAGAGGTCAAAGGCGCTTGCTCTGACAAAGCCCCTTGTAATACTCGGGTATGACAAACAGTAAAGTACCCAAGTTTTACCTAGGTTGCTAGCTTCTTATTAGTTAGACTTTCTGAGTCTTAATCGCTCAAACATCTCCCCCACTTCATGAATTTTCAATGTACCTTTAGGAACAAACTATCAAAAGTATTGCAGATTATGTAAAGAAGAATCCTAAAGCATCAGAAACACAGTTAAGAAATGAATTGACAAAACAAATAAGAGCTTTTGCTGAAAAAGTAGCTGCACTGGAAAAACATTAATAGTAATTGTATTATTATGATAACACATTAATTTGAGATATTAATACTGTAAATATATAGTCCCAATTTGATAGCCAAGTGGATGGTTGCAGAAAGAAGGATCTACATTGTTTCCAAGTTTTGCAACAATAGGACCATTTAAACGGGGGGAAACAAGTCGCGACTTATAAGACATGTCTTGTGTAAGACGCGAACACACTCATATAAATGGTCAAATTCTTATTGTGGACCAGTCTGAACCCCTGTTCTTATGTAAGTCGCGACTTATTTTCTCCCATATAAATGGCCCTGATGTTATCAATAATGGGCAACTACAGGCTGACATTGGCTAAGCATCGCCTTTACTTGTGCTAAATCCATTTCCATGCCAGTAAAATTTAGTGTATTAAATCTGTAACTGACATTGAGTTACATCATCTAGATACAGTATTACTGTTTTGCCATGTCAACATGTTTAGTGATAACAGATGTTGCAAAGCAGGGAAACAACTTGTTATTCACAGAGTGGTGAGCACATGAATACAACATTGGTAATAAATTTAGTGCATAAACTGGTGCCAGATGCCTTACAGTATAACTTTTTTCTTGTTGCAATCCTGGTCAAAAACCTTAACACACTGTGGAGCACAATTTGCTGGGAAACAGGTAAATTCTGACAAGCAACATTGCATTGAAACAGCGACGTTGAAATACCGAAAGATTGCACAAACTTTGTCCAAACTGCAAAATTGAAGTGACATCAAGGTGGAAAACAATAGCAAAATTTCAAATGCAACATTGAAACCATTTGAAACTGTGACATTACTGTACTAATTTTGAAATTTGGAGGTATGACGTATGTACCCCCTGGAAGGGCCCTTTAAAAGGCGTCTGCCAGCACCACCCCATGCCCTTGTTATACTATTTCTACAGCATCTGATAAATTATGCAAAGTTAGCCAAAATAATTGTATAGGGGAGCAGGGAATGAAAACATAAATGTTGAAGCTATATATCAATTTGTGCCAGGAAAATTCAAAAGTATCAGATATCTTGCCGTAGTTTGGGATTAACCACTCTTTGCTAGTACTATTATTTTCTTTTACATAAAATAATGGGTCAGTACATACCTATATGAACAGGCTTTGTGATTGGTTGGTTATGACAATAAACTATATAAATCGTCTTTCTAAAGAACGAGTCATAAACACTGATCACTTTTGTTTCAGAAGACCAATCACAAAACATCTTCATACTAGGTACTGTCTGTATATTTATAACGTGCTAAAATGTGCAGTCTGTATTGTTTTGCAGGCTGATACTAATATTACATGTAATAATTATATATTAATAGCTATCATGTTAGAATAATCTTAAAATATGTACACATTTTCTTGAATAATTATTAAAGTTATTCAAATATACTTTATTAATTTATTTACATAAATCATTATCTCCACAGCTTAAACTCTTTACAAATATTGTGTGTTCTTTCACCTCTATTTTCTGAGATACAAAAGTCAAACCAAATGCTCATGTGTCTTCTAAAATCTTCATTTCTGATCACTTTTATTGTACCTTCAATAATAGCACTCTCTTTAAGCTCTAAAGGTTCATCAAGCATAAATATGGCATTTTTCCAGTGGGTTTTGGGAGCATCTGGGCTTGTCGAAAGCACAACTGGTTTGGGGGTATTTTCAGCATTTGTACCATTTACTGGTGAATGAAATTCAACATCAAACCACGAACCAAAGCCATGAAAAATGCCTGCCTTTTTAACCTCAAATTTGACATCGCAAGACCATGATTCAAGTTCGGATACCATAAGGTTGTTCATGTCAAGAAGAACAATCGACTGACCCTCACATAGACAATTACTTGGTACCAAATCATGGTCAATGATTGGTCGGCTAAAAAAATCTTCGACTGCTTTTGGCTTCAAGGTGGAAAAGCTGAAACCATATTGCTTTTTCCACACCCCTATTTTTTGCTGGTATAACTTTGGCACTGTGCATGGAAATAGAAAAAGTTGTGCATAGGTGGGCCACATAGTACCCCCGGGTGTAAGCCAATGGTCACGAGCGTATATAACAGAATCTATCATGTACTCAAACAGTAAAAACGTCCCCATCCATTCTGATATAATGATGTCAACTGTTTCAGGTAGTGAAACTGTTTCGATTCTACTTTTTATTACAGTAACTTTATCCTCCAAGTTATTTTCTTGCAAGACCTCTGGCAGATGGTCTGCTAAGCTGCTTGCTTCAACAGCATAAACGTGTTTTACTTGTCCTTCACGTGCACAAAACATGCTCAAAATACCGGTACCACACCCGACATCCAATACTGTCTTCCCTCGAACAAAATCAACATTACAAGCGACAGTTTTCTGGTAGGCTTCTGTTCTGGCAACATCGCCCAACATTTCTAAATGCAAGCGCATATGGCAATAACTTTCAAAATATTCTTCATCTTGCCATTTTTCCATTTCTTCGACTCTAGTCGGATGTTCTACATGATTCGCCGGTACATATCCCAAAGTGCCTTCAATATCGACCCACAGCCAGTCTTCGTTAACCCTCTCCAAAACCAAAATGTTCTCACCGCGTTTGAAACTGAGCTGCTTTTCGTCTACCGCGTCGTAGTCGCTTATGGCGACCAAGCGCTCAAAATTGTTTGACAAATCAGCATCTTCTGCAGTCAATTCGTTCGCATTTTCTTTGCCATTAGTACAAACATTATTAATAGTACACTTTTCAGATTTAGTTGATATATTTTCCATTTAAACTTTCTCCTTCGATTTTCAAATGGGTCTATTGAAGCAATCATGCAAAAAATTTTCTTGTACAATTTTCTGAATTCTCTTTAAAGTTTCGTGCAGCCCCCCCCCCGTAACTCCCCGTTTCGAATCCCCCCTGAAAGCAAGGAGTGTAGTTCGGACTTCGGAGGCCTGGGTCTTACAACGGCGGCCATATTGATTGGATTCCATTTTATTGATTTTAATTTTAGATACTATATTTATGGGGAAAAGATTGTTTTAAAACTTATAAAATGTCGTCGGGATTGTTCAGTAAGGCTCTAAAAGGAGCTGGTTTTTCTATAACTACATCGAAGGAAGGCGGACGTTCTTTTCGTGGTAAGTTTTTGAATATATATAGGCTCGTTTACACTACGCACGATTATTGGCACGGCACGGATAAAAATGTTACCCGTGCCACTTTTACCCGTGCTGAGACTACCTATTTAGGGGTCGCGTCCATATTCATGTTGCCACGCAAAACGTCGAATTGACGTTAAGAGTGGGTGGGTGGGTTTTTACGTCGAGCTCTCGACGTTATCGCGTGGCAACGTTTGAGTGAACATACCAAAGAGAAAATTCAGCTAAAAATTTTATATACAGCATGATTTTTTAATACTCACATGTAGAATATAGATATACATTTAATTTGTCCGAACTGCCTGGTTTACTGCGCTCGTTGGTGTTTCCTTTTCCAATTTTAGTAACTGCCGTATGTATAGATATTTTGAGGTAGTTGAACAAAGATGTTAAAATGTTTATTATAGGGATTAAATATGACTGCCACGGTCGACGTTATGTAAGGTGGGTGGGTGGGTACAGACGATAACGTCAATTCGACGTTTTGCGTGGCAACATGAATATGGACGCGACCCCTTAGGTAGTCTCAGCAGGGATAAAAATGGTACGGGTACCAGTTTTATCCGTGCCGTGCCAATAATCGTGCGTAGTGTAAACGGGCCTTAAATGTCCAATATATAAATTTTATAGAGTATTTATAAAATGAGCAAATATGAATTCATCATTCTTTATATTTATAAAGAGTAGAACTGTAGTCTGTAGATCTGTAGATATATCGTTGTGCAAATTATCGTGCCAGTCGTTAGTGCATGTTAAGGGCCTGCAATTGAACAAAGAGAAAAATACCTCGGTGTAGTCGTAATATAAACAAGAAACCTCTCTTGGATGCCCCATATCCATAGTGTAACAACTAAAGCCAACAAACTACTGGGGCTACTGAAGAGGACTTGCCCCCTTTTGACCGATGTCAAAGCTCGAAGAACGATGTCCTTGTCTTTGGTGAAATCACACCTTTGTTATGCCAGTGAGGTTTGATCTCCACCCTATTTTTCACAAAAGGCCAAAAAGGCGAGCCACCAGATGGATCCTGAAGGCTAGGATAGGTGACTCCACTTACAATGAACGTTTATCAGCTCTAAAGCTTTTACCTTTGTGTTATGACCGGGAATCTCTATATCTCTATATGGTATCACTGACCTACATGTGCATGATTATGTCCCTTTGTGAGTTCACATATTAGAAGTTGAAATTTGGTAAGCCAGCCCATAACCTGTGGATATCTATATACAGAAAATCTAGAGGTTGCAGGCTACCTGGGGATGGCTTGTTGACTGAATGATATCCTGTGCTGTGGACTCCTTTAAATGTTTGGGTATTATGGGCATCTATGCAGATTGAGATTTAATGAATGCAGAAAAACAATTCCAGACCTCTGGCTGCCATTGTATAAGTGATGAACAGTGTTGACTTTTGGTCAATGCTCTCTGGTAAAAGCTGACTTTAGTCAACCAAAAAGAAGCACTTGATGACTTGATTAACAAAACTATCTGCCAGTGTCTCTTGTTAGCCAATTGGCTGGCAATGCGACCAGATGCACCCTACTTTAGTATTTTACTTTGTCTAGCGCCAGACGATTGTACTCGTCAGCAGTAGGATATACTGCCAAATAATGGGTTAAAGTTGCATTTGAGATATTTTATTTCGATCTGCTCACTTTGAACAAATAACGCACTTTGATACAGCTAGACATAACTTATATCATGTCAATCGATCAGCAAAATAGTTCCACCAATCACAAACCACCTCCGGAATTCTTGCAAACGGCGACATGCTTGGAACAAGCTAACAAGTGAATCTGCATAGACAGGAAATATGAATCAATGTTTGAAAGCTAACTGAGTGATCTATTTTCAGATGAGCATGATGACAGAACAAGTGAGCCACCTAGAGGTGGCGGAAAGTACACTCGGGGCTCAAGAAGAGGTGGCCAAGATAACTGGAGGAGTTCAAGCAGGGGAAGGCGTGGCAGCAGAAGTCGCGGGAGATCAAGAGGGCGTGGTCGTGGTGGTAAATGGTATTCAAGTGGTGAATCACAGGAGGAAAATGATTTTGGTGGTGATGATGATGGTGACATTGACATGGAGTCTGGTTCCGAGAGGTCTAGGGGGAGTAGATAGTAAGTATGGGTGATTTTCCATATAAATGTTCCAAAATGATGTTAGGTTATGATTAGGGTACTGATTAGGGTGAGATTTGGGCATCCCTGTATATTTTTTGCAGGTATAGGACAAGAAAGCATACCTTAATTAATGTCGAAAAAAACATGGTAACCCGGTTACCTTGCAAACCACTCGCCCTGCATAGCTTACTCACTTCGCTCACAACTTGCAAGCTATGTGGCCCAGAACCCCAAGCTATGGAGTCAGGACTGTGGTGAGGATCATTAGGGTTATTTAACAGGCCTTGCCCTGACAAAAACAAACGTTTGACAAATCAGGCAACTCAGTGACCCAAGACACTTTTTTCCTGAGTGAAATGAGACTCTCATACACATCGTTTTTGTACTCGTCTAAAGCTTTATTGTGTTCTATTTAAGTACACCATACTCAAGACCCTCGTATCGACAAGCAGGAAGTAAATTCAACAACTCAAGAACCGGCAGTAACCAGTCTGGTGAAATGTGGAATAAAATTACGGTAATTGCAAATTATCCAGAAAGGTTTCCTTATCATGTTCTAAAGACTAAGCTGTTGCTTCTACGTCTGTATGCTGAAAAATATAATTGTTTCACAACACTTGTAAGCCCGGGTCTTTATAAACAAATTTGGCGAATGCTGTTTACATAGTATTAGTTGCCACTCAATTGACAGCTTTGGATAACTCACATGCCTAGTTACCATTGTTCTAGTTTGTGAACACATACTAGAATAGAACAAAAGTACCTAAGTATTAGAATTATGTATAAGTAGGGTATATGTCAGAGCTATTCATTCATGTAGATAATTCTAATGCTTAGTTACCTTCGTTCTATCTATGTTTAGTTTTATTCTGAGTTATTCAAAATTGCGAATTGAGTATTAACAAGCGTTAGCCAAATTTGTCTGCCAGGTCGAATAATATAATAGACCTTATCATATCAAGACATTATTTGAATTAAATATACTGTAGGTCTAAAATTATCTGCACTTATGAAGATCCACACTTGCAAATGGAAATCTTGATTGCCAACTAAATAAGCATGGTGTTTTCAACAAAACAAGACAATTCAGAGTTGCAACTCTGGGTCGCGTTTGATCACCAACTCTCATCAACTCTCATGCACTCTCGTCAACTTTGAGCTTGTTCAAATTTTGATGAGAGTTTTGCTCGTTTGACCGGTCATAAGAGTCGCATAAGAATTTTAAACAACTATAGTCAGACACTCAGACTAGTGTTTTGCACTTTCTATAAGAATTAGCTTAATTAACAAAAGAACACAAAAATTTCAGAATTATTTTCAGGGGTCCGTCTCGTGCGCTAAATTATTTCTGTCACAACTTTCATGCAACTCTTGTTCTCGTTTGACTGGGGCGTGAGAGTTGAACAAACTCTCGCTTGCCTAATCTCATCTTCATTTGACTGGGGCTTTAAAGCCATATCGCAATTCTTTCCATAACTTGCAATGCAATTTCTGAGCGTCATGGTATGTAGAAATGTACTCACAGAAAATATAAAGGCCCAACTAAAGGCGGCCCCCAAATAGAAATGAAGTGAAATATTCATATGAATATTCTTATACTGTATGTTACTGTGAATAGTCTCTCAGAATGCAGGAATTTGCCGTTCCTGAGACTCTAGATTTCAAACTGACCCTCCCCCCCCCCCTAAACGAACTCCCAGTGGCGGACACTTCGCAAAATATTGAGGGTGCAAACTTAGGTGGCCAACATATAACCATCTTTTTGTTGCTGCAAATCTCAGTTCTTAAAACCTTTTTGGCTTAAATTTCATGTAAATCTACTTAAATTATAGCCTATCAAGGCTTTTGTGATTGTAAAATCATTAATGCAGCTTTCTTACACAGTTAATCAGCTATCACTCAACGCCTTTGAGAAATTATTGAGGAGGCGACCCCCCTCCTTGCCCCCCCCCCCTATTGTCCGCCACTGCGACCCCCCCCCCCTGTTGTCCGCCACTGTGAATGCAGATTGAGAATGTTATTTAAAACGTTAAATCAAGCACATTATGCCAAAGATCTTTGAGGATGGAAAATAGCTAGGGCCCCAGGCCCCCAAATGTCCCCAATTTTTTTGCCCCAGGCCTCCAAATGTCTCTGTACGATCCTGCATAAGAGTTTTTTGTTTCAATGTTCCCAATATAGATACCCAATGGTAGGAAACATGACAAAGAGTGGTTGTTAAACAGACTACACAAGACATGTGAGGTTTCGTTCCAGCCTGTGGAGGTATTTATGAACTATGAAATTCGTGAGTAATTATGAATAATTTTATAATTTCATAATTTATTAATTAATCATGATGGAAAAAATAAAATAATACAGTACTGTAAATATCATCAAGGAAGGAAGTTTGAGGTTGGGCCTATAAATGTGTCTCATATAATATGACTTAAGTTTACAGAAATAGATAAGATTTTAGTTTAGATTTAAAAGTGTTTTGGTTGCCTGCTTCCACAATTGTATTTGGTAAATCGTTCCATTGTTTTATTACCCTGACAAAGAAGGAGCACTTGTAGCAATTTATCTTAGCAGATTTAACATACAATTTGTACTTGTGATTTGCTCTTGTTGTAGATAGTTTGGTGAGTTCGAAAACATCTTCGAAGTTTAAACTACTTATCCTAAATCCGGCGGTTGACTGTTGTGTAAAACTACCTGAAAAATACAATAAGAACTTCGACGTTTCGAGCGAAGGCCCTTCGTCTGGAAGTTAGTTACTAACTTCCAGACGAAGGGCATTCGCTCGAAACGTCGAAGTTCTCATTGTATTTTTCAGGTAGTTTTACACAACAGTCAACCGCCGAATCTTCGTTATACTCTACCCACACTGGCACCGCATGTTCGAGATACTTATCTTATAATTATAAAGACTGTATACATATTTTGTAACATTCAATAAGAGCTGTTCATCCAATCAAATTTCAAAAGTTCTAAATGTAGATTAAAATAATTCATATGTGATTAAACAACCCGATAGCGGAGATATGTACAAATATATACTTGAGGGTTTGTGGGATAAAACTACCTGAAAATATATTAACATAACAAGAACTTCGACGTTTCGGGCAAAGGCCGTTCGTTCGTCGGCTACCATAACTTCCAGCCGAAGGGCCTTCGCGGCTTCGCTCGAATCGTTGAAAATCTTGTTATAATTTTTACTATAGTTAGTTTGATCCTACAAACCTTCAGGCATATCGTTTGTAGCTACCTGCACAGGAACCACACATTCAAGCAGGGGTAAAATAACGGCCGGTGTCAAGCGAAATTTATGACTTCTGCGAAATACCTGACCAAGCGTGTCGGGTCATGTATTTCGCACGTGTAAGCGGGAAATACATGACGCTTGCTAAATATCTGACTCGGTCGAAAGGATTTTTCTAGGTTTATACCTCGGTTTATATCATGTTTGATGTTTATAAAAAGACGCTCTATGGAGCGTTAAGTCGCTAGGGATATGGTAGTAGGCAGCTTTAGAGTTACTACAATGATGAGTAACGTGGCCTTAGGATAAAATAATTAACATCCATTTCTTCAAGTCACGTAATATAGAACTTGCCAGGCATACAGTATTGTCAGTATTGTTTTCTGTATAATGATGGTGGAGTTGTTAAGCTGTTTTAGGAATGATAAATATGTAAACAGTATATTAGAATTAAAACTATGATATGGGATTTTCAATGAACATGGATTTAGCAAGTATATAGCATTAGAAAATATAGAGCTGCACATATCTTTTATATACAATGTCGATGTTGTCCAAAAGAAGGGATATTAAATAAACGAAAATGAGAACGTTTGTTTAAATAATGTTGAATGCATTGAGTCATCATATTTGAAAAAGGAAAATTACTAGCTATGGTCTATAAACTACATTGTATAAATTCACTTGGCAGTACTGCATGATATGTCGTGTATAGTACTTAACCTGCGTGGTCAGTGTAATCTCTACCGTAAGCGTTTACCGTTAGGCACTAACATTTATAGCCATTTTTAGACAAAATAACAACGAAAAACGACTCGGAAGACGCACGTGTTAGCTTGAGGAATTGCAGCTTGAGGAATTGCAAAATTATGAGTCGAAGTCAATCGTGCGCATTATCGGCGCATGTGCAGAACCACAATAGTCATGAATTTCGCAAGTCAGAAATTTCCCATTACACCTGTCAACGGGCAATGACCGGCCAAAAATGCCTCTTGAGTCTTGGCCGGTCACTCTTTTGTCTCCACTCATTTTGATCGGTCACATCTCTGCTGAAATCTTGTCAGAGAAAGACTGCATATTTCAGGACGATTAAGCAATTTCACTGTTTAATACCTCGAGTTACGTACGACAGAAAAATTGTTCGTTCTCTTGCTTAAAAGTTTAAATGGAATAATATAAATAGTATGCACTAGTTGTTCACTGTTTTGCAACGTCATTACAACTTTTTGAGCGTTTAAAATATGAAACAATAAATTAATAAAAGCGATGTCTCGTAACAAATTTCTTTTTGTTTCACTGTAGGCGTATTAAGTAATAAAATGATATCTTGGTTATTAATAGTGATCCCTTTTTTAATATTTACTGTATATATTTTACTCATTTTAAAAATGACCGGTCAGAAATAGAGTTTGACCGGGGTAAAATCAAGTTGGCCAGTCTTTTTGACCGGCGACCTGTTAGCACTGCATGCATTCAAGATATGTACAAATAGTCTCTCTGAGTGCCCTGCTGAAGTAATTATAATCTTTTTCTTTTAGTTTCACTTCAGCCAAGATAATGCTTGTTTCTTCGTGAACGACCAACGTTCTGCAGATGGCTTACGTTCTCTCAGTGGTTCAATCACTGTACGGGACGGCTCCAAGTTATACATTCAAGTACGGCAATGTCCACCGCCCAAAATCACCAGTTCTGATCGCACGGATGGCGGCGGCGGGTCAATAAACCAAGAAGTTTTAAAGGTTTGACTATTTCTTTTGTATTTATTGTCGATCAAGAAATTATTGCGAAGCTCAGCCAAAGCCTTTGTTCTATCAGTCTATGCGGCCTTGTGTCAAGTTCGAAAATCAGGAAACTTAAAATAATTTGGCAATTCCTGTCAGCGGTTCGCCGTCTGGTTTCTTAATTTGATGTCTTGCCAAAAATTGGGTTAAATTATACAGTCGAACCTCTATTAAGCGACCACCCTTGGGAAATGAATTGCTGGCCGTTTAATACAGGGTGGTCGCTTAATGCTGGTTCACTAAGAATAGACTCTGGGCAGTGGGCGTTGTCAAGTTATCATTCTTTTTAATTAAATAGTATTTAAGTACAGCGTAGGCACAAGAAATAGCTTCAAAATCGTTAAAAACATAAATTATATATTAAAATACATGTATTGAGTAAGCGAAGAACAGGAACAATGTAACAACAAAACAAATTACAGAATCCTTTTCTGTAAACGCCTTCTGTATCACGTCACAGACTTATATTCAGGTCTTATATATTACTTATTTAATTGGAAACACTATACTCTTTCATATTGATCTGCAATTGAATTTGAAAATCTAGAATTTTTCTTGTCAAAACAACCAATTGAAACATTGAAAAAGCACCATGTAAATTCAGTCTGGCCGTTTAATACAGGTTAATCCGTGCAATGGGACTATGTAGCCGCGGTCGCTTAATAGAGGTGGCCGTTTAATAGAAGTCATGTTTACAAAATATTACAAATAGCCGGGACTTCGCTAACTGGCCGTTTAATACAGGATGGCTTCTTACAGCTAATCCAGGTCAACCGTTCTTCTTTTCAGTTCCTAATTCATTTGCAATTTTCCTAATTACATTTGCTATTTTGAAAAACCCTTTTGCAAATCCCTTTAGGAACTTTGCAAATTTTCTAAACCAATTAAAAGTTCCTCACTTCCTGTTCAAAGTTCCTCACTTCCTGTTTGAATTCGCTCACTTCCTGTTTGAATTCCCTCACTTCCTGTTGATAATTCGACCGCAAAAAGTCGCTGGTTTTGTTGAATTCAAAGTTGAGAGACGTTGTATTCTTATATTTATTTCCTTTCAAACAATATTTACACTCTCATAAATGGATATAAAGAGCTAGAAGTCACAAAAATACAGACTTTCGATTTTGAATTAATTAATTGAATTAGCGGTTAAGTGAAGGGAAGCCATTCAACTGCAAGGGGTCAAAGGTTCCTCTTGAAAAATTTTAACTTCCTGTTACAGTGTAAAAATAGTTTAAAACCGAAAGTCATTATTTTTGGGACTTTTAGCTCTTTATATCGGTTTATGAATGTAAATATTGCTTGGTAAGGATATTTACATGCAAATAAAACGTCTCTCAACTTCAAATTGAACAAAATAAGCGACTTCTTTGCGCTCGAGGACATTCAAACAGGAAGTGAGGAATTTTGAACAGGAAGTGAGGAACTTTGCAAAGGTTTAGGAACTTTGCAAAGTTCGTAAAGGGATTTGCAAAACGATTTTTCAAAATTCCAAATGTAATTACTAGGAAAATTGCAAATGAATTAGGAACTGAAAATAGGAACGCTTGACCAGGATTAGCTGCAGGGTGGCCGCTTAATACAGGTTCGACTGTAGTCTCAAACGTGTGGTGCCTGTGTAGACAGCGTCTATACAATATTCTTCTGGTCTTTCAAGGTAGATTGATCCTCGAGACCCGAAGCTTATTATACAAATAATGAATGTTTATGAGTGCAGTAGTAAAAATATTTTCCATTCCACGAGACGACAGCCGAGTGGAATGGGAAGTTCCATCTTTCACCGAATGAAAATATTTTTACCATTGCACGAATGAAAACATTCATTATTTGTTTTATATGACACCAAAATATATCAATGATTCATTAATGTTTATATGAAAGATTTATTGAATTAAATACAAAACAAATACATACCTGAGTTACATGTATGAAGTTCAAAATTGATATAACCATCAAATAAACAAGTCCCAAAAATGTGTTAATGAAGAATTAATAAAATAATGGCATTCATTTCACGAAAATAGTACAAAAGTACATGCGTTTGCCCCAAGAGCTGTAGTAGCTCATCTAGTGGGTTACGCTGACAAAATAAAATAACAAAGAACAATTACACGTTATTTACAAGTTTCGAATTGGACAACGGACAAGGACAAGGACAAGGAAAAGGACATTAAATGAAAGAATTTACAAGTTCAAGTTATACAACAAAGACAAATAAGCAGTAATTATGCACGGTGAAGACAATGAATTTTGGCGTAATGAAGAAATCATCCAATGCCATCATGCCGTCGAATCACTCGACCGTGTTGTTGAAATATTACAATACAACATTTTAAAAGATCTAATCATGAAGTGGTAGCTCGTTATGGACCCTTTGAAGTTTGCCAAGTTTCCAGACCATATCTCGATTGTCTATGCTTAAACCTTGTCGTCATGGCCTCAACCATGTCAAAGTGGCCAATGTAATGGCCAGTTCGGAGTGTCGACTGCGCATCCAAATGACGCGTTCTGCGTCGGGATAAAATTGCAGTTGAATCATAACATGTAGCTAAGACTGGAAGAATTAAAATATGCATATCGAAGTATTCACTGTTCAATCATTCATTTGTGTTTCACATATAGCCACAATAGAACTGTCTTCTGTGTAAGCAAAATAAAGAAAGGTGAACTTAACTCTTACAGGATATTGGCAATAAAATTATATAATAAACTCTATTAACGATTTTTCATATCTTGCTTTGTTCTCGAAATATTTAGACCGAAATCATCATAAATCAGTGAGCTGTCCGCCATCTTGGATTGTTGTGGATATGCATGTTACGTCACAACCAGGGTCACGCAAAGTTTTTATCTAGACAACCACTGATCATTATGAGCCCACAAAAAAACTTCCGTCAGTATGTCAAATAACAAATTAACTGAAAACGTCTAAAACATTTAGTAATTGTTATTTGGTCACCTAGGAGTAGTTTTA
Organism: Trachythela sp. YZ-2020; assembly: GCA_016169945.1. Classification (NCBI taxonomy): domain Eukaryota; kingdom Metazoa; phylum Cnidaria; class Anthozoa; order Malacalcyonacea; family Clavulariidae; genus Trachythela; species Trachythela sp. YZ-2020. The sequence continues at coordinate 4,467,521 of JADLSH010000363.1, read as the reverse complement.
TACGGCTAACCCTGCTTGTGACGTAACTAAAACCACCGTTAATGAGATGGCAGAGAGCTCATTGTTTTCAGTCAAAATAGTTCAAGAACTAAGCAAGATATGAAAAATCGGCAATATACTTTTGTATATAATTTTAAGAGTTCTTTCAAGTGAGACAAATTAAATTTTTAATATTGCCAATGTGCTAAATTTCTAACTTAAAGCGAGTCAACCATGAGAAAGGTAGTTGTTCTTCGAGCAATTTTTGCATATTCAAATGATGATTGAACAGTTGAATACTTCGATATGCGTATTTTAATTCTTGCAGTCTCCGCTACATGTTATGATTCAACTGCAATTGTATCCCGAAACTCAGAACTGGCTTAAAGAGTAACATCTTGTTTGCATACAAGACAAAAAGGACAAGAGCGATTTAGACTATTTCACGTCGTTGAGCATGACTTGCTCACGACAGTTGCCACTAAATGGAAATCAAGCTTTACCCTGCAACGCTTTAAAACATGTCCTATATATTGCCACAGCTGTTTGTTTAAACTGTTGCTGCTGTTCTAAAATATAATATTCTTTATTTTTAGCAATCGTTGAACACAAGATATGATATGAGCACAAATAGTCTTGACTTGAGTAATTTTTATCACGACAAAGGTAGCTATAATATAAATAATTGTAATCAATAATACACAGAAGGTTATAGGAAATTTGGTTAAAAATCTATCCCCTGTCTACCAGAAGATGATCGATTGATCATCACATGCATGTGTTTGGTATTTGCGTCGAACCAACCAATAGCGATATTTTGGTTTGTGAAAGTCGTGAATAATTAATAACTTGCCTTTGCCCCTAATCAAATTTCAAAAGTTACGTCATATAAGTATAGGTAATAGTATGGTTTCGAGTGCAATTTGGAAAAAACATGCACGAGTGAGTTTTTCAAAGACGATCAAAATTGCACGATTGCACGAGTCCGAAGGACGAGTACAATTTGACGTCTTTGAAAACTCACGAGTGTTTGTTTTTCCAAATTTCACGAGAAACCATACTATTACTTATTAATAATATACATGAAAAAATTACACGCTTTGATAACACTTGTGCACTCACCTACGCCGTTTAAGCATTGTTCTCGTTGCTTGTTAGCAAACTTTTCAGTCTATGTGCTCCTTGAACTTAAATTGTTGTATTCACGTACGATTTTCCATTGAAAGTGTAGAAAAAGTCGGCAAAAAGTGAAAATTTACATCGCTAATATCCGCCGCCATCTTGATTTTTCTTGCCTCGTTTCCAGGCTCTGATCTTGTTTTGTTAATTTGCACTGCTGAACACTGTGCAATTTTAACAATTATTGGATGAGGCGGAGCAGGATATCGATAAGGTCTGAATAATTATCGATATCCTGCGTAAGCCGAATTCAATAATTGTTTTATTATTCATTTTGTAACATGCATTGACGAATAGAACAAGCAAATATTGAAGACAAAGATTTTATTACTGTTCATAAATATCAATACAGAAGAAATATGAGACAAAACAAACTTCAAAACAAACTTGAAGACAAAACAAACTTCAAAATGCGATATACCGCTGGAATATTCCGGGCGCCGTCCAATTATCTCTGCAGATTACTGTTTCCGCTGAAAAATAGCGCGGGCACCGGCAGATATCGATAATAATTCGCAAGTTTTTAGCCAATGAGAAAACGATAACACAGTTCAATGAATAATAACAAAAGTAATTGCACTGCTCTTAGCCAATCAGAATTGAGTAATTTTTTCATCTATATTATTAATACCCTTATAAACTCCATAGAAATGAATAATGAAAATGCTAATTACTTACAAACACAGTATACTAGTGATTGCGACTTCATGTCACAGTATGAACTTTAAAGATTTCACGACTGTGTTGAAAACATGATATCATAAAGATTGGTTAAAGCGAATCGTGGAATTTCGAGAGTAATAAAATTGATTGTTGTACTAGACTACTAGTTGTTCTGTTTAGCATCCCAGGGTGCCTCTCTTGAAAGTATAGAACACGAATGGCTTCTCAATATTAATAATTAAGAAATAGAAAACATTTTCCGTGTTTCTATACAATTATAGAAACACGCGTGGGAATTTGGGAGAACGAGAAATAATCAATGGGTATATAGAAGCACAGGAAAACATGTTTTCTATTCTTTATAATATAACTCAAGTAATATGTAATAATATAATATGTCGATTAATTCACAAATCTTATTACATAAGCATAAAATTAATTTGCTTGCAGAAAAGTCGTTTTTTGGTTGTCGAGACACGGAGACAGCGTCATTATACATATTTTCGATTATAGCGCGTATTAAAATTGTTTTGTTTACGTTTCTAAATTCAAAGGCGCACGGCGGGAAATTTTCCGTGTTTCTATACAGTTTTAGTAGAATCATAATCTAATTGTTAAATAGAAACACGCTTCTCGGCCAATTAACGCACGCGTACTATAAATGTTATATTATAATTAGTAATGTTTTACAATTTCGTATTCATATAACTGGTATATTTTCTCTATCAATTTCTCTATAATATATCTCTCTATAATTCTTTAGTTCTAAACGAAAACCAAGTACAAGGCGTGTTGAGCAAACCATGGTTACTGGGGATGATTGTTAAGCTCATTAAAGAATGCTGTCCACAGGTATAACTCGAACATCAAATTGTAACCTTTTCACCTGCAAAAAGACTCGCTTTCATGCTTTAGAGCTGACGAACGTAAATGGGTTTATTTAAAGCAACATAGTATAGCTGTTTGAGAAATGTCATATAGTGCCTGTTTGTATACTATGACGGCGAGTTATCCATGAGATCTCGGCTGTTTTATAGAGGTTTAATACCGTCATTTGCAACTAAGGATGTACAGTTGTAGAGCACACTACCTACACCGAACCTTCACGTTCTAAATACAGTTAGAAATTTGGTCGCCATCAATTTTTAACCCCCTTATTGCTGCAAAAATATCGGTTCTATCCGAACCTTTTCATTCAAATTTGCTTAAATAATAGCCTATTTATGGCTTTGGTACACAGTTCCTATAGGTTGACCCACCCCCCTCCCCTCCCGTAGTGTCTAAATATTCACGCCAAAAAGATATCGGCAGTTTTTAACACCTGTAAAAGGTATACCAAAAACGAACTTGCATACCTCTTTTCACACCAGGTCTGCAAGGCATAAGGAAAACGACCTTGTTCCGATTGAAGATATATCAGGACCTTCTGGTCAATTCTGTTGTTTATTTCCAACATGGTGCGCCTGCATGACCACATCCAGTTCTCATTGGTTTTCAAACAATTAGAAGCAACCAATGGGTTTGGTAAAGCGCGCGACATTGGAGATAAATCATAAATGAGCAGTTTGCTTATTCCTATATTTATCTTACTAGCTTCAAAATCTTGATCTTCGAAAGAACAGAATATCAAATATTGATGCTTTAAAATATCTACATGAAGCCGCTCCTAGTATTTCAACTTTACATCTTGGAGAAAACAATGTAAGTCATTGGCAGTTTTATAACTAGTATATAAGTAGAGTTAGCTCTTTGCTTAAAATGGCCTCAGGACCACTGATCTCAACTAGGACTGGATAGAGCTTCTTATGCAATTTATTGAGCCATTTTGCAATAAACCAGAACATTTATAATGACACCTCATTAGTATTGAAGCTATGACATTCTTATAATTTTTCTATGGGCACTTTCCATTAACACGGTCAGATCGATCAAATTGTTAAATGGAACACAAAATGTTTGGACTTAGGAAATTTGGATCCAAATCATTTTAGCCAAATTTTCAAAAAATCTGGACCAGATCTTTCCATGCATCAATACAGAGACAGAAATATTGCCATTAAGTGGAAAGCGCCTGATGTATAACTTGAAAGATATAGCTTGCCACATACAGCTTTTCCGCCTTTAATGAGTTTTAGAACGTTTTAAGCACTGAAGATAACAAGAAAATAACACCTGACGTGCCGGCCATATTGGAGTGACGTAGTCATTAGTTATTTACTGGCAATTAATTAAGGAAGAAAGAGTGACCATCAGACCAATTACTATATTTAGTAGATAATAATCATATTCCTGTTTTCTCTAATAACCGAATACTGTGAAAACCTTGAAACATCACAGTTGATATGTGGTGCGGTGTTCGAGAAAAGACCCTTTAAAACCAGGATGCTACCCCATCCTTGCCCTAAATACAGTATGTTGGGTTTGTTATAAATAAATTTTGTTGCTGGCTTAAACTAGGTTGATTGTACTGTAGAATGTAACAGCACTGATTGGCCAGCCATGACTCATGAGATTTTGTTTGCTTATTCGAGCTTTAAAATAGCTTCCATTTTCAATGCGATAAATCCTTTTCATAACTGAGGCATTTGCCACGTAAATTCCAAATCGTTGTCGTTGGTGTTAGGGCTGTGCAAACTCCAGTTTTTCAGCTCCGGTTCCGGCTGCTTACAGCTCAAATATCCGGCTCCGGCTTTGTTGGTTCACAACTCAGAGGATAGAGTCAATGGCCATTGAAGTATACGACTCCCTTGGGGCAGGGGGGTCGTTAACTTCAATTGATCCGGAACAGTTTAATATTTTTTTCATTTACAAACAATAAATCCTCAATAACCTAGAACCGGACTTAGGGGCTTGAAGTGCGCGAACCGGTGTGAACTGCTACTATAAATTAATAAGGGCTGCGCCAGTGAGTAAACTTTACAGTTCATTTTCACGAATTGTTCATGCGCAATATGCAAGTAATGCAAGCTAAGCCCAGGCAGATATAAAGACATGAGTATGCGGTAATTATGCTGATGCAGTTATTGCGCGGTATTGTTAATATATGCAGTATTACGATATTGTTAACACATGCATATGCAGTTGTAGATATGATTATCTATCCTTGTCATATGTCATTTTGACTTTTCAGCCGGAGCTGGAAGAAAGCATCCCAACTCCGTCTCCGGCTGACCAAAAAACGCCGGAACTCCGGCAGAGCTCCGGCGCACAGCTCTAGTTGGTGTGCACGTTACGTCATCGCCGCCATGTTGGATGAATTTTACAAAGGATTTTGCTTGTTTGTAATTCAAATTTCATCCAACATGGCGAAAATCTCTTTGTTCTTTAAATCCCTGTACACCACCTATTATTGAGTTGATTATTTTTATCATTCACTTACAGCTTCGACATATAAATGAATTAAGAAAGATAAAAAATTTGAAAGATCTGAAGTCATTAGTCGTTGATGGCAATCCTCTTTGTGATAATTACAGCAACAGTCAAACTGGATATGTCAGGTATAATGCACATAAATTATCAGGGTTTGGTCCACGGTGGATGGCAACGGGTAGCAGTGCCCAACACTCCTCAGTGCCACCCAGCACTCATCAGTGCCACCCAGCACTCATCAGTGCCACCCAGCACTCATCAGTGCCACCCAGCACTCATCAGTGCCACCCAGCACTCGCGCCATATAATGTTTCAGGGCCAGTGGTTACCCGGCACCCACTTGGTCATGGGTAGAACCCTGAATTATAGTCTGTCGCAGCAGACCTTGTACATGATACAACATGCATGTTGCAAACTACAACCTTGAAACACGTAGGTTGAACTCAAATATAACACACTGGAAATATTTTCTGACTTTCAATGTCTTAAGACAAAAATAGATGAATACTTGGATTTGAAAAGGGATGATTTATCTCATTTTACATATATTGAATTGCACTTATTTTTCAATAATATACTGTATATACAGGGTGTATAAAAAAACCCGCAATCCTCGATTCACATGTCGATTTTGAAAATAATAGAGTAGTAAAGCCTATATGTTTACATTCATTTGAAAGCTTAGCCATTCAGCTTTCCAACGATGGGTTACTTTTTAAATTTGAACAGTGGGTTCGCGAAATATTTTACTTTAAGCATCTGAGATTGGAAAGATGAAAATTCGAGATGCAATAATAATGCGGCCCTGAATAGACGAACTCATTTCGTAAAAATCCCCGAAACTATCAAACCTTTTTCCTGACAGCAGATTAAAATCAAGTAACCACGGCTTTCTATGCACCATTTTGAACTTGTTACTAACTTTCCATACACAACGGTACTGGTTTAAACAGTTTAAGCTTAATTGCGGCCACCAACTTGCCAATTTCTGTTTACGTTACAATTATGCAATTTCATTAAATGTTATTTAATAGTCGCATTTGGAATTCTTGAATCTTCTTGTTTAAACTTTAATACTGTTGTTTTCACGCGAAACAATGTACCAAGAAGTCTTTAAAAGACGTTTTAAAAGATGTTGAGCTGTGTAATTTACTTTGTACTCCTAAATCGATCCCAAAAAGTAATAAAAACAATCGCCGTGTATTGCCCGTCGAACAGCGCCGTATGTTAATTGTAACGTAAACAGAAATTTAGCAAGTTGGTGGCCGCAAGCTTAAACTGTTTAAACCAGTAGCGTTGTGTATGGAAAGTAAGTAATAAGTTAAAAATGGTGCATAGGAAGCCGTAGTTACTTGATTTTGATCTGCTATCAGCAAAAAGCGTTGAGAGTTTCGGGGATTTTTACGAAATGAGTTCGTCTATTTCAGGGCCGCTTTATTATTGCATCTCGAATTTCCAATTTTCCAATTTGCTTAAAGTAATATTTTTCGCGAACCAATCGTTCAATTTTAAAAAGTAAACCATCGTTGGAAAGCTGAATGGCTAAGCTTTCAAGTGAATGTAAACATATAGGCATATAGGCATATAAGCAACCCAAAATGCTAACATGGCAATTTTAATTTTAAATTGTATTTTATAGCGATATCAGAAGCATATTTCCGAAATTGGTGTCACTGGTGAGTTGTTATTCTTGTTTTCGTTTCACAAAAATGGACAAATTTGTACTTGTAAAGTTCTCCTGTTTGATTTACTATAACTTACAACTTTCTTTGCATTCAGTAATGTCTAACTTAAATTTTGGTATACGCCGTGTCCATTTTCGTGCAGTATTCACCGAGATAGCTGCGTTTAAACTTGAGTAAACATTTTTAGAAGTGTCGAGAATTAGCTAAAAATGGCCTATATTAAGCAAATTTGATAACCGTTGTAGCAAACTTCGTTTCAATGAAGTGAAGTTGAAGTTAGGAACGTTTCTTTTCTTGGATAGATATGCTCTGTTATTTACGATCTTTGGGAATACATGAAAATTAACTTATAACTACGGTTATTTTCATTAAAAGTGTTCTTCTAAATATTTCATGATGAAGCAGTCCCTGCCCCGGGGAATCAAACTCTAATGTCCCAAGAAAGAAACGTCGCGTTGCGTGTTTCCTTATAAATATGCCTCGTTTAACGAAAAACCAAAGGGTTTGGATTTGTTTAGAATATGCAATAATAAATAATACTCAGGAGGTTATACGGCGATGGGCTGATCGCTAGGTTAACCTTCCTGGTCCGAATGAACGAAAAAATTTGTTTAATAGGCCCATTTGAGCTAATTCTTGACACTTCCAAAAATGTCTACTCATGTTTAAACGCAGCTATCTCGGTCAATATTGCATGAAAATGCACATGGCATATATATAAATTTAAGTTAAACATCGCTGAATGCAAAGAAACTTGTTTAAGTGTAATAGTTCTTTTAAATTTTAAGTTATACTAAATCAAGCAGGAGAACTTTTTGCGCCACCCGGTATATTATAGGGCGATGTCAATGAATGATATAAGGGTAAATTATTCTCAAGTTTGGGCATATATACATGAACTGGGGGTTAGCTCTTGGCAATTGGCTGGACTCTGTTGCCCAGTGGTTAGAGCGCTGTATCGGAATAGCAGGGCCGCAGGTCTGATTCCTGTCGGAGCGGAGCGCCTATGGAGTTAAGTGTTAAATGTGTATAATTTTAGTTTTTCGCTCAAAAATTCATCCCCGAAAACGCATCAACATTCTGTTCTGTGGGGCTGGGTGCTCAAAAACTTGAATAGATATAGTTTATCGGATGCTGTACTGCAATTATTCAAATTTGTTATTTAGGATAATTGTGAACTCCCACCTCATATTGGTTTTGATATACCATCATCGACAAATCTTCCTGAGACAAAAGTAAGTCTATTTTACTTATCCATAGAATTGCTACCACCGTAAGTCCGTTAAGCCACACTCTCTAATAAGTCCACCCCCTTATAAAAGAACAAATTTATCGACCCCCCCCCATGTACGCATAGATTTACACATGGCCCGCGTTTCACTCCGCCAATATTGTCATCATCATATATTTCTTTGTTGTGTTCTGGGCATATTTGGCAAGAAAAATATCGACAAAGTAACACAAGATTCCTCCTCACAATTTTTCTGCGAAGGGACCTTTTACGGGGTTCGTACAAAGCTTGAAAGTCTTTGAAAGTCTTTGAAAGTCCTTGAATTTGAAAACAAAAATTCTCGAAATGAAAGTCCTTGAATTTGAAAACAAATTCTTGCTTTAGATTTTAGCTACTGTATTTTCTGACATTAGTCCGTATGTGGCACGATTGTACAGTCTAACAGCACTTTTTACCGACTTCCAACGCCAATTTTCAGCCCTAAATAATCCTTGAATTTCCTGATACATGGCCTGGCAGAGTGTTAGCTACGGTCAAAAATTCGGCGTATATGCGCCGTTTCCCCAATAGACCCTTTCGATAATTACGTCACAAATCCCTACTTGGCCTGAGAGCCTCGTACTCATGAATCATGAGCGAATAGCCTTTCTAAAGTCTTGATTCGCGAGAGCGAATATCTGCAAAAATAACATAACTTTCTTGAAAGAAAGCAAAATATAAGATTGCTCAACTTCAACACTCCGCTCAAGAAGAATACACGAATCGAGAAATTCGGCTGCGCATCCAAATGACGCGTTCTGAGCAAAAATCGGAGTTAAAGAAAAACATGTAGCTGTGACTGGATGATTTCAAATATGCGTATTAAAGTATTCAAATGTTCAGTCATGCATTCGTGTTTTTATTGTTGTGATATGTAATCACGAATGCATGACTGAACATTTGAATACTTTAATACGCATAATTTTAAATCATCCAGTCACAGCTACATGTTTTTCTTTAACTGCGATTTTTCCGAATTTCGCGATTCGTGTATCGGGAGCCAGATCTGTGTATTCTTGGGCAAATTTGTATTTGATGATGAGTTTTACTTTTCAAAATGACTTTGACCGAGAGCTGTATATCACACATACAGTATCACTATGGCTACATATATATTTGGACGGTTTAAAATTCTGCTTAAAAAACGCTATCCGAATGCACGGAGAATTCCATTTAAGAGACGCGACATTCAGACGCGAACTTAACTGAATTTCCCAATTTCATTAAATTGCCGAATATTTTTTCTGGCTAACACCCTGCCTGGAAAGTCCTTAAAAAGTCCTTGAGTTCTATTCTCCCTGACCCCTGCAGTTTTACCTAACATCGCTCTGTGTCCGAAATTCTAGAGATTGTACTTATATATCCATTCCGTTTTAGGGAAGTTTTATTCCAGATGAGCTAACAAAGAAATTGGTGCTTCCGTTCGTTAAACAGTATGTAGAAATTATTTGTTAATAATCCTTGGGATTTGCAATTGATGCATGTGAACTTGCTCCAAGGTACTGTCATTCCAGTATTCCACCACCCTCATCGTGTCATCCATGCATAATGTTGTATAAATGTCGCCAGGTTTGTTATAGCACTTGTTAATGCATTTTCATGGAATTTGCATTTCATTTGCGGAAAAAAGTTTTAAAAAATCAAGCTATAAGAAGCCAGGATGTTTCAAAATTCCATGCGAGATCATTCAATTAATTTCAATATACTTTTAAATTCCCATTTTAAAACGTATTTCCCGTGCATATAGGCACAGGTTATTGGACAATTTGCATAATGAATATATTAACGAGTGTTGGAATAACCCTTGATATATGTTATTTTCGATGATTAAACACGTTCTATTTTCACAGGATATTGTATGTGTGGCTTACAACTGTCAACTACTAACTTTCTGTCAACAACTGTTAACAACTGTCAACTTTCTTTCGTAGGAAGAGGAGTTATAACCGTGAGCCAGTTGTGTCGCGTGATCTTACTTCATATTACAACACATGCACGCACATGAACTGTTAGCCATTAACAAACACTAACACATTAACTAGCAAGTGTATTGTCTAAAGTCGGATGATTTTACACGTCGAAGAGAAGCGAGTAGTTTTGAAACAATCTTTATTGTTTTGCCTGTCCATGTAGTTCGAATGAAGGACTTTTGGAGATTACTTCCTAAAATGCCTGTTAGCATTGTCCTAACTAAGCATTAATTTAGAGAATTTATTCAATAATCTCCCATCCGGAACAGACTGAGATAAGTACTATTGTCCTTACCATAACCAGACTGGCAGATAAACGGCTTACTGAGCGTCAGCTGTGCAACAGACATTTTCTTCGCATTTATTCTATACTAATCTCACACATACATCATGATCATTCATGTCATTTTTTCGTAAAAGATATGTATTTAATTATCTTTTACAGTTTTTTTCACGCTTCATTTATCATTTGTCTTTTTCCTGTTTGTCTGTCTGTTTGCCTCTTTGTTTGTCTATTAACCTGTCTGTTTGTCTCGTGCACTTGGAGAGTCGCACATTCTCCGAGTGTTTTGTAGTTTCCTTCCAGATTTTATTTTATATTGTCACCGAGGCTCGTTCGACTTGTGGTTATATTGTGGTACCATCACACAGCCACAGGCACTGCATGTCATGCCAGGAGTACCCATCATTTGGGACCATACTGCAGGCAGCCGTTATAGAACGAGTATACTGAGATTTTCGGCAGGGTCAGACATTACCATAAAAGGGAGGCATTATTGCAGCCAGAAATCCCAGGAAGTCTGTTTAAACCCATTGAAAGAAGGGGACACGCAAAGTAAAAACACTTGCTGCTCCTCTTTCACCCAAAATATCCTCGGAGTCACGGGCTCCCATATGGTGACAACTCCTTCTGTCTTTTATGTTACATTATGTTACATTTTTTGTTATTTTCTACGTTGTTTTTATCTGTTAGTTACGTCACCATTACATTATTATTACATCACTTTGCGTTTTTATTACGTCATCGCTTACGTCACATTATTATTAGGTCAGTTCTGTTCAAGTTTACTTTTAACTTTTCACTTCACGTCATTTAAGGCTTCATATTTAAAACATAAACGTCTGTTGCACTGCTGCTCGTTCCCTTTTAATGCCTAGGCGTGTTTCAAAATTGAGATCAAAATTGTTCTACTTAGAGGTTAGATTTTACTGGAAAAATCTACAGGCTGTTGGAATCGAGCTCCGGTTGTTTCAACGGTGAATGAAACAAACACTTTAGCAAACTTGACGCTCTAGAATCTACAGTAAAATCAACAATTATAATAAAATCAACAATGTCAGTATCAACACATATTGTTTTGTGTTGTAAATTCTTTTACCAAATTACATAAAGTTTCTATGCAAGATCCTCGTTGACTGGTAAAAGCATCTGGTTAGACAATATATTACCTAGTTTCAGCAAATCCCAAGCGCCGCATGGAATGCTTCTTAATTGTGTTCGATTGTCAAGTCATTGTTTAATTCCATTTTGTTATTTTTATTGCACGAATGTAGACGGTATTGTTTATTCCTCAGAGAACGAGAGAAAGTGAAATCTGTCAAAAACATTTAACTAGAGGGCACTCAAAGACTGCATACCTCCACCAGCAAATTAATTCAAGTATCATGCATAAATTATACACAATGACGCATTCAGTTCTCTTCAGCTCGGCAAGGCGGGAAAGCAAAACAAACTTTTGTAAATTTCTCATTCGACCAGTTTCAATCTAAATTGAACCAAACGTTAATCGATTTGTCCACCAATGCTCAGATCAAAATGTTTAATTGTTTTTTTAGTTATCTTGCTTACATAGGAACACACACGCACGCACGCACGCACACACACACACACACACACACACACACACACACAAACAAACAAACAAAAGTTGAAACCACAGCCTCTTGGCTGAGGTAACGAGGATGTAACACGTTAAAGCAATTACTATAAAGACCTGATCCGATTCTCCTGAGGTATGTGATTTCACACAATACAGCAACAACTACACTTTTCGCCAGGTATGAGCCAATAGCCTTAGCTAGCCATACTCTTGTCAGCAAATCCAGCAAATCGCATACGTCAAGAGGAGAATCGGATTCGACAAATCTTAAATCAGGTGATCAGGTCTTAAAGGTTTTTAGCCGTTCGCTTAACCATCCATTAATAGTACTAATATCAGTTTTCAATTTGCAGGTGTATGATGACTTTATTTTGTACCATTATGGACTATATATTCGTTTTTTGTTATTGTACTTGTTTCTATCAAACTCTCTAGGTATTTAGCTGTGTATGACTCGGATAATAGACAGAAGTTACTCGATGCTTATGACGACGAAGTAAGTTTTTAATGTGAAGTACATTGAAAAATATAATTCACCATTCATCTCATGCAGTACTAACCAGTAACCACACCATTATTCAGTGCATTTACAAGCTAAATTTGTTTAAAACCTCGCATAGAGTTATCTGCTTAGTCTTTAAAAGTAATTCTCATATTGAGCAGAATAGGGCACATGTGAATCAAGACATATCTTTTCGTCCGTTTTCGTTTTAGTCGCTATATTGATTACTAAAAGTGAGGATTCAGGGTATAACTAACATAGCAGCTAAATTAAGTACAAATGGTTAAAAGAAAAATTTTGATTACGAATGTCCATATTTTGTTCGATAACAATTTATCCAATACCTTCGATGGTTAAATTTAGCTTCTCGCCTTCAATTTGAAAACTTTCTGTTGGCCAAAAAAAAGGTCTGTTTCTGGTCAGCGCGCACGTCATTTTTAACTGTGCGCGTCAACGGTTGCAGGTACTCTTAAATGAAAATTTTATTATATTAAACTTGTGACAGTTTAGCATTAAAAGCATCAAAAATCACTATACACTTTATAAAAATAGAAAAATACTCGCCCATTTCTCGAAAAAAGTGCCTCCTTTTTAATTCTTAAGAAAAAAAGAAGAGCGAAGAAATAGCCGCGTCGCCGCGTCAATTCTGCACCAACCCACTGACCAGAAGCAGAATATATGAATGCTAATTCAAAATAATGCCGATGTCATAGAATAGGAAATGACTAGAAGGGCCACTTGAGGCGGAACCTTTGACGTTTTTGACGGTGCGCATGTCGCATTATGCATGTTCATTACCATTGTTCTAGCCAGTCAATTGTATTTTGTGGCCAATAAACACGCTGAACTGGCTGGTCCGCCATTATTCTGGCCAGAAAACTGCATAAAAATAGGGTGTCGCGTTGCACTGCTGAGTGGCTCACACTTTTCAGATTCTCGTGTTCTGTACGTCACAGTTCAAACCCTCTATATTGTCGGTTTGATACACAAGGGTTATTTCCACGACCGAAAGGGGCCGATTTGACACAATTATATAGGATCGATTCATTTCTTGATTTTTTATTTAGGCTGTCTTCTCCATGTGTGTTGTGGATTTTAAAAAGGACCGTGGAAATACGTACGTATCATGTTTAAATTTGTGTGCTTTTTTGTGCGTCATTTTCGAATCAGGATTTAAGACATAATTTAAGAGCTCCATGGTTTGTGATTATCATGGTATAACTTACGCTTATTAATATTCTTTCAAAATCCTTACCATGGAAATAGTATGGATCTCACTTGGAAATAGTCGTATGGAAATCGAATTTCCATATACTAATTGTCATTTCCATACTATGAATATAGTATGAAAATTGTGGATATATATGGAAAACTATGGATACCGTATGGAAAACTATAGATATAGTATGGAAAACTATGGATATAGTATGAAAAACTATGGATATAGTATGAAAACTATAGATATAGTATGGAAAACTATGGATATAGTATGGAAAACTATAGATATAGTATGGAAAACTATGGATATAGTATGGAAAACTATAGATATAGTATGGAAAACTATAGATATAGTATGGAAAACTATAGATATAGTATGGAAAACTATGGATATAGTATGGAAAACTATAGATATAGTATGGAAAACTATGGATATAGTATGGAAAACTATAGATATAGTATGGAAAACTATAGATATAGTATGGAAAACTATGGATATAGTATGAAAAACTATAGATATAGTATGGAAAACTATGGATATAGTATGGAAAACTATAGATATAGTATGGAAAACTATGGATATAGTATGGAAAACTATAGATATAGTATGGAAAACTATGGATATAGTATGAAAAACTATAGATATAGTATGGAAAACTATAGATATAGTATGGAAAACTATAGATATAGTATGGAAAACTATGGATATAGTATGGAAAACTATAGATATAGTATGGAAAACTATAGATATAGTATGGAAAACTATAGATATAGTATGGAAAACTATGGATATAGTATGGAAAACTATAGATATAGTATGGAAAACTATGGATATAGTATGAAAAACTATAGATATAGTATGGAAAACTATGGATTAGTATGAAAAGTGTGGATATATATGGAAAACTATGGATACCGTATGGAAAACTATAGATATATTATGGAAAACTATAGGTACTATTTACAACATGAGCGGCAGTGTTGTATCGGATATACAAACTCGAGTCGAAGACGAGCGTTGTATATCCGATACAACACTGATGCATGCGAATGTTGTAAATAGCTTGTGAAACGTCTTGATGAGAACATTCGTATTCTTCAACAATTTAAAATAAATGAATGATATTTGGTGAGAAAAATGAACTTAAAGTTTATGTAAATCAGCATGATTCTGTATCAGATATACAAACTCCTTCACGCTAATGATTTCTTTTGTGTTTTCTTCGTGAATTATTAATGAGTTTTATAAATATAGTATGGAAAACTATGGATATATATAGCATGGAAAACTATGGATATAGTATGAAAAACTATGGCTATAGTATGGAAAACTATATGGATATAGTATGGAAATAGTGTGGATATATTGCGAATTTGTGATACAAATATAATTTCCATAATATGTATTTCACTATTTTTTGCAGTGTTAAAATTGATATGTTCAATTGTTTTGTCTTGTTCTACTTGCTCTGACGAAAATCATCTACGGATTTATGCGTATCTTCATTGGAGCAAGTAAGAGGAAAACAGAACAACATGCGCGGTGTGGAATTTAAATACATGTTTGTTTTGATAGGTCTAATCTTCTTTCTGTGTACCGCAAGTACAGCAGAAATATGAAGTTTCTTCACGATACAGGTTTGTAATGCATAGTATAATCGCCGTGCATATTATAATTAGTATAATTACGCAATAATAATGCACTTCGTGCAATATTAATGCATATAGGTGCGCACCCCCTCACTTCCCCTCTCTTTTCTTTCACCCTTTGTCTCCCGCTCTGCCCCCAGGTGTACTCGTTTAGTGCTCATCACCATGATTTCACCTTCTTGCCGGATAATTAGAGAACTTTCGCCTTACTTTCGATCGAGAACTATCACCCATAAAGTTCCATATTTTTATCCAAGCTACACAACTCTGCCTATAAAATTCGCACGTATCCCTAAGCAACTCAGACTCTTGAATAAATTGCTATCTATCGCTTGCCCGGGTCTTCTTCAATTGGAAAAAGGGGCGTAGTAGACGTTTCTCTAGTTATTCTCGATCCAGGTCATTTTTCGTGCGGTTTGGTAAGCGAATTCTCTTGAATATGGTTGAAAAAGTCATCCAACTATCAAGAGCAACGCATTGTTGACAGTTACTATTCACGTATGTTGTTAACCTTATTGTAGACTTCGTTTTCCTATGTTATTTATTGTGTTATGTATTTTGTAAATTGTTCTAAAGTCCGAAACATCTACTTGGACCGGCTTTATTTTGCTTGGGACATTGAAATTGAGATATTTTTGTTTACAAATAATACATCAAAAGGAAGCTTATTGAAAGGTTAACAATGTAGGTACTAAATTTATCGAATAAATATCGCTTAAACTATAGAAATTAGTCAAATAATAACAAAATTCGGGAAATGTACTCACCAAAAACCGCGCGAAAATTCGCCTGATACGCGGTTGTGAACTTGTGAAGCAATCTTGGGGACGTCTATAGGGAAGGGACTTAGCATTGATTAGCCAATACGCTAACGAACTTCCAAGATAAGTACACATGTATTTCTTTGTGTTGTGGGCTGGAAATGGGGGGGGGTACTGTATTTGAGTGGGGAGCTTAATAGAGGATTTACAGTATACAAATTATTTTTTTAACAGAACGGCGGATAGAGTTACTCAAGTCATCTCGTCTTTCTGTCGTCGCTTTTCTCAATGATCTACCTTCGACAAAGCATGACTTAGAAAGTTTAACAGTCGACGTCAATTTTGTGCAAGTAAGTTGTCTTACTTTGCTTTAAGCCGGTTGAAAATGAGAACTGGATCGTATCTGAAGTCCAAGCAGTGAATTCCAGTTGGTTGAAGAAGCCAACATTCGATTTCTATTTAAATTAATGATATTCAGATATGAATCAATGCATTCTGATTAGAATGACAAAGAAACCAAAATATCACATATGAACATTTGAAATGGCTAATTGACATACGAAGCTGAGGAGGTCTATTGTCGAAGTACCAAAACGTCTAGCAATGAACACAATTGCTTTTTCATTTATTTATTTATTTAATATTCTTACAGCCAACTTGTATGGGCTTCACAGTCTGTGGTCTCTTCAAAGAAGGTAAATGTCTACTGATTTTTACAAAATATATTAATTCGTAACTCTTCAACTTGTAACTATCAAAGACAAGTACTTGAAAGTACAGGAATATCGCGTTCTATTCTTGCCTCGCTTCTGGACACTCAATTGGATCATTTGCGTCACGTATGACACGCTCAGACGAGCTGTATTTATTCATGGTCGCCCAATCACTAAAATCAGTTCTCCCTTGAGGCCCTACAAAAACTGTTCCACCCTTGGGAACCTTGCACGTTCCTGCAAATTTTAATACCCGCCATTTACAGCTGCGGTCCATTTGTTGTAGGTTAAATTCAGAGACACAGTAGAAGGTGACCAGGTGTTTGCAGATGGAATATTCGAACTAAAATTTATTTACATTTTTTAGACCTAGCCAGAAGCAGTTGCGAAAAATGCAACTTTAGGCTCTCTGGCAAGAATCGAACCTGCGGCCCTGCGATTCCGGTGCAGCGCTGAGGTTCGATTCCAGCCAGAAGGTCTGAAGTTGCATTTTTCGCAACTGCTCCGGCTAGGTCTAAAAAATGTAAATAAATTTTAGTTCGAATATTCCATCTACAAAGACCTTCTACTACTATATCCTATCGAACGAGATGCCGAGAAAAAATCTTGATAAATGAGACATACTATCAACTAAGATTTTCGTCGTTTGAGCTATTCTGTTAACTCTACTCTATAGGAAGTGCAGATGAACTAAGGGCATTCACTCGTGCTTTTATTGCTGTCCCTCCCCAGGCAAATTCGTAAGTAAACGTGATTTTTCTCACATTATGAAGCATTGGCCATGTCCGTTCTTCTCGTGCATGTGTCCACACAATTCGCTCAAGTTTAATATTTTTGTTCTTATTTAATGTAGAATTGTGATTATCAATGATCAGCTTACAATACGATGTCCAACCGCGGATCAACGCGAGGTATGTTTGAATACACATTATTATACATTCTTGTCACTACGTGTCTTCTTATTGGCTAATTGCTTACAGTTAAATATGGCAATCACGCAATGTACAGATAACTGAGTTATCTGCTAGCAGATAGCTTAGTTATCTTTATAGGTTGAGCCAGCAGCGAGCAGCAGCTTTACATACAAGAATATGGAAACAAGAAAAAACAACATGAATATATACGATGTCTTTTTGAAAGTTTTTGCGTAAAAAATACACTCTTTTGAAACTTTTATCAGAACTATAGTAAGTAAATTCGGTTTCTAATATTTTGTCGTTCTTGTTTTAATTTTATAATTGCTTTTTGCTCCAGTATTTTAGAACTAAACGTTGTTTTGTGCGACAGAATTTAGTCGTTGTTTATCGAAGGGGCTTCGGTGGCGCAGTCGTCAGAGCAAGCGCCTTTCACCTCTGAGATCGTGGGTTCTCGCTGGGGACTCATGACACTTATGTGAAAAGAGTCAGTCAACTCTCTACCGAAAGTCGTGGGTTTTCTCCGGGTAGTCCGGTTTCTTCCCACAGGGAATGTTGACAGGGTGGGTTTGGATTAGTCCTAAACTAACCCTTCCATCATAGCTGTGCTTCCTGATCTGACATGAGTCATACGGTGGCAGCCAGAGGCGCCTTTAATAAGCCTTCGACTCGATTAAGTCGAGCTGCGTCCTTGGCAATTCAGCTCAGCTCTCAGCTGCAAGTAAGAATGATTACTTACTTACTTACTTACTTACTTACTTACTTACTTACTTACTTACTTACCTACTTACTTACTTACTTACTTACTTACTTACTTACTTACTTACTTACTTACTTACTTACTTACTTACTTACTTACTTACTTACTTACTTACTTACTTACTTACTTACTTACTTACTTACTTACTTACTTACTTACTTATAACAATGCACGATGTTTAATAAAACAATTATTGAATTCGGGTTTTGGTATATCCGGAATGATCAAGGTCTCGGTACGTGTTATCAGTCTCAGCCTTCGGCTCCGCCTGATAACACTTACCTTGACCATGATAATTCCGGATATCACAAAAACCATGGCCGGATTTTGAGGCAGGGATGGATTTACTGCGGGGGTGCAGGAGGGGTGCCAAGGCATTTATCAAACTATTTTCTGACAAGATAACCTCTTGACCCTGATGGAGATTGTCAGTGATGATCCCGGCCACACCCTGGTTCATGACCGGCGCCCGCTTAGCACCGCTCTTGTCATATCCATAAGCTGGATCCATCCCTGTGTTGAGGGAGGTGTGGTGGAGGTGCGCCTCCCCTGGGAGCGTTTTGCACCTCCCCTGAGAATTTTTGCACCTCTTGTTAATAGTGAAATGATGAATCAAAGTCAAATTTAATATTGAATAATAACAGAACCATTACGACGAACTTGCCAAGTTTGATCAAACACAATTTCAATTGCATGAGTCATACAATCATAATGCATAAATACATACATTACATTGCATACAAAAAGTAACATTTTTTACTTCAGTGGGATATGTCTGAAACTTTAAAATCCACCCTTCCAGCGCTGGGGGCCCGGACGCTGCACATCCCCTAAGAATTTTAACTAGGTAACTGGTAGTTTGTACATTGATGCATTAATGTGTGAACTTTGGGGGAAATAGAAACGCTGAATATTTTTCCAAGATAAGCTATTAAAGTGCTACTAACCCCAATCATTAGTAGATGTTATCATCGATGTATTTATAGAAGACAAAACAGGGAAAAATATTCGCGACAGATCCCGTGAGGCGCGATACCATATTATGGGTGTCGCCATTTTTCTGTTTCATAAACATGCCCCATCTTCGTATGCAGATATCCCATGTAAGATATTTTAATGCGTACATCTTTATCCCTCTTTGTATATAGAATGCATAAGACAAACAGCGACCAAAGATGTACACGAAATTAAGGAGGCGTATTTCGTATTTTCAGGTCGTGCTGATATGAATACCCTTCCTTATATTTATACTTTATTTTACAGTTCGCTAGTAAATCACCAGGATTTGGAAACATTGCTGCCTCGCCAAGTTTATTCCCAGTATCAGCGACTCCTGTATCTTCGCCCAACCCTCTAGCAACGCTTATTCCACAAGCAACAGCCATTCCACAAGAAACGGCCAGTCCTTTAACCACGGCAAGTCCTTTGGCTGGACTTAATGCACAGGTATGGTATGCTTAGAGTACTTATGAAACGAAATTTTCCAATCATGCACACGCATAACTCTTGTTTCATTGTTCCCTAGTTAATATATACAACATTTAGAAAGTTGATGAAGTACAATGGACCCTTTCCAATTGCCCCATTGTCCTTTCATTGTTTTGAAATGTCCCCATGCTATCCAGTTACTCGTTGTTTTGATGTTTATGGAAAGGCCTATGGAGTTCATTGTTTAAATTTAGTGTCTAGTATTGTACATTTCTTGCTAATTTCATATCAATTGTAAATTATTTTTCCAGCAACAACAAATGGTCACTCAATTCGCAACCCAGTCTACGATGAACTTCGATTGGTCATTCAAGTAAGCTTTTTTTTAATTGTCTTCTATTTCTAAACTTTATAATTTCCTGCATTGAGAGCGACACCTTAATGAGAAGATTGTGTAATGACCTTTTGAATTAGCATGACCTTTTCCGTTTCTCGTTATCCTTTCTCGGTTCTTGAAGCAACAACCTTTTAAAAGTATGCAAGTTAATAACTGCTCTGTGACGTCTTACTCACCATAACTGCTATATATCTTTGCAAATAGTAAGGCTGGAAGATTTAAGATATGCATATCAATGTATCCAACTATTCAGTCATGTATTTGTGTTTCACATATGGCCTCAATACTAGCATATTGAGGATAACTTAAGGATGGAGAACATCAATTTAAGATGAACATTATTAATGTTATTTCGGGAATACTACTCAGGCGTTAGTAAAGGTTGATATCTCAAGATATTTTTTCTCGGCATCTCGTTTGATAGGATTAATAGTAGAAGGTGTATGTAGAATTTGAAATATTCAAACGAAAATTTATATACATTTTTAGACCTGACCAGGAGCGGTTGCGGAAAATGCAACTTTAGCAGGAATTGAACCTGCGGCCTTGAGATTCCGATGGAGCGCTCTTACCAACTGAGCTACACTGAGTCCAGTATCCAACTGGCAAACCTACCCAGGCAAAAGTCTGCATGTCGAAAAATTTCCTGTTATTTTAAGGACGGTTAAGAAAACCCAAAATCCTACCCGCGGAGGAAGGTTTAAAACGTTTTAGTAAAATTAGTCCGTTCCGGCCGATTTTCTCTGTTGACGAGCATTGTATTCGACGAGCTCCAAAAATGATATTCTATGTGGTGAGACGAGTGAACCGGGCGAATTCGAGCGCAGCTACCCGTTGTGAACAAATGGAAGTACGGAACTGGACGAATTTCCGTACGATTTCGAATTCGTCTTGTCTCATGTGAACGTAGTGTAAATGCGTGCTTTTATTTCTTTTAGAGCGCTCTCTGAGAACAACTGGGATTATCAAAAAGCTGCAGAGGTTTTTAAAACTCTACACAAGGAAGGCAAAATTCCACAGGAGGCGTTTGCGAAGTAGACACAATCATAAGGACATCGCCGCCTATGTTCTGAACATGCAAGTGCAGTAGTAGTCTCAATATTTGTGTTCTTGTTCACGTACGATTTTTAAGTAAGAAAAAAACAAACTGTAATTATTAGCTCAGCTCATTAACTGTTGGTCTACGCGATCAGAAAACAACTTGGTGAATAAGAGTAAAGGTGGTATTATAGGCAAGAAAGTGTAAATATATGCATGCATAAAGTGGACATACACTCTGGCGTGTTCATCGCCCCAACATAACCTGCAAACAACTGCAGCGCATGCTACTCCAAAGAGTGATTCGTACGATCCATAAAGGACACTATAGTCGAAATTAATAAAGTAACTAAAATCTCAAACGTGTGGTGCCAGTGTAGGTAGCGTCTATACAATAAGCTTTGGGTCTTTAGGATCAATCTTCCTGAAAAATACACCAAGAACTTCGATGTTTCGAGCGAGTACATGCAGTGGGTCGAGGAATCAGCAGACATTGACAGATATTCTACATCTCACCTCCTCTCATACATAGTTCGTATTTTATCCTATTCATGTCGAATTTACCTTTTCTTTATGTTAATATTTTCCATTTATTGTTTATGGTTTATTTTGACTAAATCCATGTGATTAGTATATTTTCACGTGGTCGCTTTTGTATGCACTAAAAAGCGCATGTTTCCCCCCGACCCACTCAATACTAACTTCCAGACGAAGGGCCTTCGCTCGAAACGTCGAAGTTCTTGTTGTATTTTTCAGGAAGATTGATCCTATAGGGACCCGAAGACTTAATATGCTAAGTAACGCTTTGTGACGTAAACTAATAGACTTTTTATACTGATCAAGCGTCGACGTTTTGACACGCCTCATTGTTTTGCTGGATTTACACCAGGGCCTATCGGCTAGGTGGCATTTTGTTTTCATAATTTTTGTATCTGCGAATGCAGATATATTGCTATTTACACACCACATATAAATTTACATACCATCAACTCATTTAGTCCCCTAGTCACAGCAGTTTTGGAACAAAATGCCAAACTGTGCTTATATCTTTTATACCAATCAAATATCAAAAGTAAACTTAGTATAAGGTGATATTGACAATTCGATCTGACGATTTTGACACAAACAGTGTTGAGAATAAATATTGCATTATTTTAACCCTTTTATGAGTAAACTTTGTCGAAATAAAAGCTCGAATGCAGGATATTCGTACAATATTTAAAAAAGTTTACCTTGTTTCCTGATTCAAATGACATTGACATATAGCAGGTCAAGTCGAGTATCAAAGTCAATACTTTGTGCGAATTGGCAAATCATTTCCACAGCGTAAAATGTTATCAAACCACTTCCAATACTTACTAAATATACTCCCTCAACTTATGCTATGTTCAAAATAGTTCAGGAAATTAAAAATATCGTTGGTTTGATGGATAATTTCCACCGTAAAATTTAGAATTTTACTCGTTTACAATTCTCGCCCTTCAGTAGTCCGCCATCTTGAAATAATCAATATCAACCAGTCGGCGTATATAGAGATCAAAGAGTAGCATTATAATTACGTCATTTTAATCTAGGCTATCGCTGATTGGCTAAGCACGGTTAACAAGGCGATAGTGCTGTTATATACAACCTTTATTCTCAAGTATAAAATACTAAAATCTGAGGGTCTCACAATTGTTTTAAACATTGCTCCCATGGGCTATAGGTCCTCATCCCCTCTATGCACAGTTTTTTAAAAGAAATATAAACGTTCACACACTCATTGAGTGACATTGACCTCATGCATTGATATCATTCAATTACGCTATTTAATTATACAATTATTCAAATGCGCATGCGCAGATACATGTACGATGTGCGTACCTATTTTTGTGCATGCCTTATCGCCAATTTCCATTCCGGTCACTTTGTTCGCGCAGACGCGAATCGTTTTGAACATGCGCGCTAGGCGTCTAAAGCCCGTTTTCCACTAGGCGAATTTGTTCGCGCGAAGCGAAGCGAAAAACAAATTTAGCGAAAAAATTTACCGCGGAAAGTGTTTTCGCTAACCAATTACATGGCCAAATTTGCTTTTCGCTTCTGTTCGCCTTAGTGGGAAATTGGCTTAATGTGACAGTTTTCACGCTTTGGCGCTCGCGGACACGCCATGAAAGTTAAATTACATTTACACACGTGACTCGAATAGATCGCTTGTCCCGGGCGGACAAATCAATCGTAATGAAAAACGGCCTTAATCAGTTTATGGCTTAAAGTTGACAATTGCCCCGCATAAGTTTTAGGTCCAACTTACAGTAGCAGTACAATGAACGCTTTGTTCTGTCTTCTGGTTGTATAAAATTGTCATTTAGCGAAGAAAAGCGAAACAAAAACAACTTGCCGACAAAACCTGGCATATTGGGTAGTTCTTGAAGCCTAGTTCCGGACAAGAGCAATTAAGTTTTTGACAAATCTACGAGCAAACGACAAAATCGCAAGTTTACTTGTTTAAGAACAAAAACGCGTTGAGAAAGTTGCAAGAAATCTTGTCAAGAAGACTTGTCGTCTTTCTCAGACTTAATGTCAAAAATCTATATTATTTACATTTAAATACCGGCTGACCTGCTGAGATTTTGAAAAAGTCGCTCAAGTGAAGCGAAGCGTAACGACTTTGTTACTTTAATGTTACTTTTTCATACTTATTCGAATAAATTAGAATCTCAATTTTGGTATTCTATATAAATCTTGATGTGAAAGCTCTATTTTGAAAAGGAATTTTGCCTTCATTGGAGGTAAGAAAGAAATAACTAATTGTTATACCCTTACTATGTGTAGATATTTTATGTTATTTAACTAGCATTAAGTTTATAAACAAATGCGTGAGTATTTTTAATAAACAAAACATCAGACCTATTTTGCGAATGTAAGAAAATTCGGTGGAAGAGTTTGAGGTTCATGTAGAAAGAATCAGTTGAGAATTCAATGTGTGAATTAAGCAGGATGAGTTTTGGAGAGTGTAAATTTTCGACATTTTCCAAAGTTATCATCAGATAGGATCAACCATTTATCGCTACTTGTATTTGAATCGGGTAAAACTGTATATACTATGCTCTGTTTTGAACTTTTTGTCCGAGGTCTTTCGCATTTAATATGCAATTGGGGAGATGAATTCAGGCCAAGCTTTCAGTCTGGATTGTAGTGTATTGAAATGAGGCGAAGTGGAGTTAATAATAATAATAATATTGAAGAAATGCAAAACACCCAACCCCTGAGCCAAGGCCCTACATATATAGCCAGCTCTGACCCTGTATTATATTGATATAATATTGATATCGGTTTCCTCTCGCTCTTCTCGCTGTTCCCTGTATGGCTATAGCGCCTTTTCTTTCATTTCGAATCCCCTGCAAGACATTACAAGCCCAACGACTCGCCATCTGGCTCTCGCAAATGAAATGATCTAGCGTTCTGCACCTAACTCTGATAACCTAATACTGTTGTAAGACGTCAGGTTAACTCTCGCAGGAATTCTTCAAACCTGAGCCAACCGCTAATTAACAGTTATTCTGCGAACTCGAGTCATATATGAGCTGATAGCCGACGAGGCGCGATAGCGCCGAGTCGGCTATCAGTCCTATACGACGAGAGTGAGTAGAATAACTGTTTTATTATATGCACAAGCTCTGGATATGAACAGAACATTTTGGCGTACTTTATTCAAGTAAAACTTGAATTTCCTCTTCATTTAATTGTCCAAATCTGCCAGCCATTTTTCTACTTTTCTCTACTAGCAGGATGTGAGCTAATATCCTGCCAGCAGAGAACCAATCAGATTGCAGAATACCTCGTATCCAGAGCTTGTGTATATAATAATAGGTACTATTCTTCTATAAGTTGCCGTGGTTTGTATTGGAACTTACGTTTTTTCATGTAGTTCAAACGCCAAGCGCCGCAGCTCTTTTACAAGAAAGACTTAAAATTAACGCCCTGTGAAATTATTTAGCTCATATTACGGCCCTTTTGAGCTTGAAGCATTGTTTATACATAATACACATGTCAATCAATAAATATAATTGTGACAAAGTTCTTTCGTAACAGGTATTAGGCCTAACATTAACAAACAATATTGAACAATTGTCTTTTATTTTACAAACTGTTTAACAAACTCTTATCTGATCGTGTTATCTTTATCTAGAATGCGGTTGTTTTATGCCGTTCTTATTTCTGTTCTCTGTACCGTCGCAGTTTTTCCAGGATCTAAAGGTAAGGGCTCAATCCAGATGTATTTCTACTTTTTAAAAGTGTTGCCCGATTTCTAGCTGAAGCAGAAACATCACCTAAGTACAGCTCATGAGAACGACACGCGTTTGAATCAAACTAAAACTACGCCTATTTTAGTCAACCTGAATTTGAACTAAGTTCGACACATGAAAGGTATGACGTCCAAACCGAGTCTTCGTGTCATGGAATTTAAGGAGATTTATGGATGGGACGCTTTCTAGTCTCGTAAGATTATTAGGTTTTCTACTACAATCAGGTGTTAAAAAGCTTGTTAGAATAAAATTTTACGATCGGGATAAGCTTGACGACCGATTGGTAATATCGTTATATATGTTACGCGCACGAGTATATCTTCTTTGATCCTTACCCCAATCACAACCCTAACCCTTACCTCTTGTGATCGTAACATAACGATATAACCCCAATTCAACTGCAAATACCTCCCGACACTATAGCTTAATGTTGTGATTTCTAGGAGAAGACGATTTAGAAAATGTTGACGATGTTCCACCATGGGGATACGGCAGAACAAACGATCTAGGTATTGACTTTCTAGTGTAATGATGTAATATGAATAGAATGTGCAATTGTCAATGCTCGTTCACACGATCTGATTTATCGTATCCGAGAAATCGGAACGTGTGAACACCATTAAAGTGACCTTCCGAAAGTCGGAAATTCTGATCGAAATTAAACCTGATCTATTTGCATCAAGATAAAAAGAAGACGACTATCCCCAGGTCGAAATGGTCGCCGCTAGAGACTGATCGCGAGTTGAACACGAGCCTTTATTGTAACTGCAACCACGACCGTCTAGCATGGTCGGGGGCGTCGGTGATGAGGTCGTCAGAGCGACCACGTCTCATTTCATGGGTCCGTGGATCAGTAGGAAATCAGCACTCATGTGGAAAGAGTTCTACCTCTCACATGAGTTGAGATACACGCTGAACTAGATTCACGATTACATCAGCATTTATATTTTTATACTGTTATTTCGGCCACAAATATATTGAGTATTTACAATATGTAGCAGGCTTGTACCAATGCTGTTTCAACAACTTGTTATGAGGATGTGTCCGCATTGCGTGTTCCCAACTTGGTGGCAAATTGTAAACGGCTTGTTGACAACTTGTTGCAAGGTTGTTGACTCAACAGACTTGTTACAAGTTGATCAAACAACTTGTTATCGTCCTGCAACTCAACAACTTGTTATCGTGCTGCAACTCAACAACTTGTTATCGTCCTGCAACTCATCAACTTGTTATCGCGCTGCAATTGAACAGGTTGAGACAAACTTGTAGCAACTTGACAAAATGACAACATCGATCGTTAGAGTTTGTTGACAAGCTTGCTACGAGTCCTGTTGGCAACATATCTTGTTGACAAGATGTGAGATTTTTAGCTACGTGTGCAGTACTAACGTAACAATTAGCGCAAAATACATCACTTGTTATCATTTCTTTTTCAGTGTACGGTGTAGAAGCTTGGAAAAACATATCGAAAATGTGTTCTGGATTCCGTCAATCTCCGATCAACATCAAACATGGTCGAGCGCGGAAAAAACGCAACCGCTCCAAAATCTCCGTGCAATTCACGCTCGAAAACGGTCAAGTATTTGGCGATTTGAAAAACAACGGCCATTCCGCAGTCTTTACAGTAAACGCGTCCCGTGCATCAGCACAGCTCACAAATGTTCCCAATCATCGTAAGGATATATATGTCCTTAAGAAAATATATTTCAGATTTGGTTGTACAGAACTGGCGGGATCAGAACACCAGTTTGATGGCGCACCAACACCAGGAGAGGTATGTTGCTGGTTAGTCAAGGCCATGTTAGAGACCGTTCACTTTTTATCTGGGAGGGGGGGCTGGTGAAATGTATAGCATGCCCTCCTGCCTTTAGCATGGCCCACTCCTTTATACTCAACATTTTCCCAGTGGCCCACCCCTAAATAATGATATTTTTCCGGATGACCCCCCCCCCTCCCCCCCCATATTCTCTCCTAAAATTCCAAAGTACATGAAACCTTAAAAACGTTGTTGTGAGCAAAAAAGCTTTGTGATCATGGCTGACTTTTGATACTGTTAATATATTTTCAAGTTATACCTAGTGCGGAGTCATTCTCATGGGTCTTCGGGGGCATGCTCTCCCGGAAAGTTTTAAATTTTGGTGGCTCCAGATGGCCATTTTCGTGCGCTTTCAGGGTGACATTCTGGCAAACTGAACAACAAAACATTGTACTGTATCATTTTTGCCCCTTTTGCCAATATTGTTTCGCTTGACCCACCCTTTTAAGACCATCTTTTTTTGTTGCAACTTGCGACCATGCAGTGGCGTCATATTAATCTCTCAATATGAAAAGTAAAAATTCGAGTCCTGAAATCTATTTTCTTTTGAGTATCTCGTACGACGTTTTGCGTCGTTCAGAGATTTTTAAATCTTAACCTAAATGCAGGAAATGACATTTCAGGGACTTAGTATTTCAAAATTTTCTCGGGAGAGCATGTCCCCCTCCCGAACCTACTTGCGTAAATTAATATTTTGTTTATTGAATAGTGTTACTACCACTGGTTGCTACTCATCTTATTGCAGCAGCACGCAGCAGAATCTGTCGACTTTTCGGATAATCGGTCGGATGAAAAGTTGATCTGGATTCATGGGTCGGTCTCATTTCGAGATTTATCCCCCTCCCCCTAGCCAAAATTGAAATGCACGCCCCTGTTTATAATAGTACGTTACTAACGAAATCATGCATTGCATGAAATTCCGTTACAGCATTTCTATTATGTTGAATATTTTGTTCATTTTTTCGCAACAGTAAATCCACCTTGTGTTTATTTAGATTCATCTTGTGTTCTACAAGGACCAGTATCGTACACTAGACCGAGCAATGGGTAAGAAAGATGGTCTGGTTACACTTGCCATTCTTTTAGGGGTAAGAAACATATATTTTAAGACAAATACTTGTTACTAAAGGCCATTTTACACGAAAATGTTGAAAATTGAAATTACTGTTCGTCGTGCGGGTTCCACTTGAGGCACGCTCTTTTTTGTCGGGCAAAAGAAGCTAACACCCCTCCAGTTGTAATACCGAAGTTTCGCCCCTTATCATGAATGATAATTGCCCATGAGTGCCTATTTCAGGCACCTTTGCAGGGGGGCCTATTTGAGAGGGAGGCTTAATATTTATTTTCCCGTAAAAATGATATGATAATTTTGTTCAAGCACAGTACAATGTAAAGAAAACCAAAAGATCGTATCAAAACAACACTTGTGTTTTTGTGTGAATGGTGGTGGGGGGGGGGGGCTTAGTAGAGAGGGGTGGGGCTTAATAACTTCCTTCATCTAAAAAGGGGCTTATTAGAGAGGGGTGCTTATTTGAGAGAGGGGGCTTATTGGAGAGATTACGGTAACATGGCTCTGTGCAGAAATTGCGTTCAAGTTGCACCAAAAATTGTCCCGTGTAACATTAAATAGATTTTTGCTTGTACAAACATTTCACAGCATTAGTTCCGTATCAGCGTTTTACCAATGGGGGAGGGGGGGGGGTGTTAGACACATAGTAGTCAATCGAGATATAGTCTGGAATCTCGACAAAAAGATAAGCAAAAACTTTGGCCGAGTTTTCAGACCATTTCTTGATCGCCTATATGAAGAACAAGCAATTTTTGACTGGCAATGACTGCATTTGAGAAGTTTGTTAAGAATTGGTTGAAATATTACTGAATATGAAACTTGGCTACGAAGGAGAATAGCCAAATTAGTTCGCTACAATTTAAAAACAGAAGCGAACTACGGTTGTTGATAAGTAGCAATGATGGTAACAAGTAGCAATGTATTTTGCATCTTGTCAACAAGATGTGTTCGCAACAGACCTGTACAAAACTTGTCAACAAGTTGTAACAATGTTAACATTTTATCAAGTTGCTACAAGGTTGTCATTCACAACTTGTTAACAAGTTGTTGAATTGCAGGACGATAACAAGTTGTCGAAGCAACTTGTAGCAGGTCTATTGAGTCATAAACCTTATGGCAAGTTATCAACAAGCCGTTGACAACTTATTTGTCAACAAGCTAGGAACAAGCAATGCGAACACATCCTGATAACAAGTTGTTGAAACAGCATTGGTACAATTCTACTGCAGGTTTGTTACGACTTGTGCTTTTTACGTGTGTAGTAAGCGCAGTTAACTCGTTTTCGTTTTCTTTACTTCAGACGGTTCTTTAATCATATCTTGCATGTTAGAAATGTGTTTTTATATTCTCCTAGGGCGATCTAAATTACAACAGAGGTCTCACAGATATCACTACACATTTGAGTCGGATAAAAGAACCAGGTATCGTAATATGTTGCATCTTGTCTACTCATTTTCTTCCATTTCGCACCTTCGAGAGGGGAGGCTAGTTGTTGGAGGAAGGGGGAAAGCGGGGGGGGGGGGCATAAAAGAGAAGAGGACCTTTCAAGAGGCCTTATTGACTTAACCGAAATGCAGTAAGTTCCAAACTTTCAGATATAATATGAATAACATGAACTTTCTAGAAAATCAATCACTCTAGTTAGTGTAGATGTGCTTCTTCTACGAAGAGGGGGGCGGCTTAAAAGAAAGGGGGAAATTTCAGTCTTTCTCTGGAAAAGGGGCATATTAGAGAGGGGGTTTGTTAGAAAGGGGGCTTGTTAGAGCATTGACGTTGTACAACAGCCCAATGGGGGATCCTACATTTACATGCACGGGTGGAAGATGCGGTTAGCGCGCTGCCCCTTACCTCTGAGTTAAGCCGGCTATACAGCAGGTCGAGGGCACAAGTTGAGATTGGTTGGTTCCCTCCTGTGCTTCGAGGGTTTTTCTCCGGGTACTCCAGTTTTCCTCCCTCACTAAAAAAACTAACCCTTAGGGATTAACCTTAACTAACTAACCCTCGGAACCTTTGCCAATTGGGTTGCAAAACATGTTAAGGATTTCCGTCCATCTCACAGTGGTAAAACAAATATAAACAAATATAAACACATGCCTGGATAGTCTCAACTCCAATCATTTAAATTTTGTTGGCCCTTGATGTTTACAGTTTCTGTCTATTTTCAAAGGAATGAAGTTGAAGCTGTGTTTATAGAATGGTGCGCTGCAAATAGTCTATGTGTTTAAAAAGACATGTTTTGCATTCAAATATCTCTTGTGTTTAAGGTGACGAGGTAGCGTTAAAGAAAGGAGTACGACTCTCATATTTAGTGCCAGAACTGACAGAAAATAAACTGAAATATTACACATATAAAGGATCCATCACAACGCCACCTTGCTACGAGAGTGTACGATGGTTTGTCATGAAGAGTCCTATCGCTATCACAAAACAACAGGTATACGCACTAGTTCTTCATTCATTCCTTCATTGCTATTTCTGTATTTCATTCACAAGAGGGTCATACCTGTACTCAATGCCGGATGATCTATATATACAGCGCTCCCCATCGTACTTTGTGGTATAACTTCGTTAGTCTTAACCAAAGATTCAAATTTTCGCACTGGGTTGAATAACAAACGTATCATTTCAATCCATTGATATTTGACTGATCAAAACAACTAACCATTTGCCTTCTAGACTCACTTAAGGTGGCGACACCAATATTGCGACTTGTCCAAATTACGGAAATTAGGCTTAACATGTTTCGAGACTTTTAGAAATAATTTTTAAGGCAAATGACTGACTATCTACTCTAAATCTCAAGATTTGTTGTCGTTAACGTAAACAATTCGTTTACTGTAAAAATTAATGAAAAGCAAGCAGAAGTCCGAACAGGTAACGCGCACTGAATTGATGGAAAATAGAAAATTCGGGGCATTTTCCCCCACCTTGCCAAGGCATGTGCCTCTTTTTTACTATGATAGGGACCACAAATAATCAGTTTTAGAGAATGATAGCTAGTTATTCTCTTTTAAATCCTTGCGGAAGTATTGATCAGAGATACTTTTAACCTAATTTCCATAATTTGGACGGGCCGCAAAATTGGTGTCGCCACCTTAAGTGATTCTTGAAGGCAAGCCGTTGGTTATTTTAATCAGTCAAATATCAATGTATTGGCATGATATGATTGTTATTCCAATATAAAAACCTGAACTTCCATTCAAGCTAACATAACAACTCTACAAAATATAGTGGGGGCATTTTTTGGGACACCTTGTAATAGCCTCTAACAGTCGATGAGATGAGAATTCATGAGAGATAGCAAGCGAGAGTTTGCACGAGAGTTTCGTCAACTTTCATGCCCCAGTCAAACGACAACAACAAGAGTTGCACGAGAGTTGACTGGATATTACCACGCGTAGCAATAACTCTCATCAACTTTCATCAAAATCTGAACCAGTTCAACGTTGACGAGAATGCATGAGAGTTTACAAGACTCAAGAGTTGGCGGTGAAACGCGAACGAAAGTTGCAACACTCGTCACTCGTGCATTCACTCTCATCCTCGTTTGACCGGGGCTTTGGTATAAGAACAAGGTTTAGGGTTAGAATTGGGACTGAGATTGTAAGGATTTAATAGTAGTTTAAGCATAGACAGCCCAGCAAATATACTAGCTGTTATCCTCATAAATTAAATGTTTAGAAATATGTTTAAAGTGCTTCTGAATAGATAATGAGGTACACAAGTAAATCGCTGGATAGCGAAGTCAGAAGCACTTTAAACATTTTTGTAAACATTTAAGGTGTATTTTACAACTTTTTATTGTGAGGATAACAGTATTGAAGGTGTTAATATAGAAATTGACCCGACTCTGCCTGGTTCGTATTGTAATTTTACAAAATTCTATATTGTCTTTTTAGCTGGAAGAGTTCCGTCATTTAGAAAGTTCAAATGGTAGGATGTGTGACAATTTCCGCAAAGTTCAAAAACTTCACGGTCGGGTTTTGTCCCTGTATCTGTAGATCAGTTGTTGACTCAACCAGAAATCAATATTTTTTGTACTTATTGTTTAAATAGCACGGTGTATGCTGGTACTGTCACTTATACCATATAGCACGGTGCATGCTGGTACTGTCACTTATACCATATAGCACGGTGTGTGCTGGTACTGTCACTTATACCATATAGCACGGTGTATGCTGGTACTGTCACTTATACCATATAGCACGGTGCATGCTGGTACTGTCACTTATACCATATAGCACGGTGTGTGCTGGTACTGTCACTTATACCATATAGCACGGTGTATGCTGGTACTGTCACTTATACCATATAGCACGGTGTATGCTGGTACTGTCACTTATACCATATAGCACGGTGCATGCTGGTACTGTCACTTATACCATATAGCGCGGTGTATGCTGGTACTGTCACTTATACCATATAAAAGCCTATGGCATTTTCGGACCGGACGAACTTGAACTTTATTATGGAAGCCCAATACATGGTCTTATAGAATTTGAACCTGTTTTGGTGTTAAAACCGTGTCAGTATAGTGGCAAGATTTGACACAGAAGTACATTCAATTTTTTTAAACCTAGGCAGACATCGTTGGACAGACATTACAGTCGTTATAAAACGCACTGTTTCTTCAATGACAATGATAAAATATTTCGATTGTCGAGTGCAATTTTCATGGTTTTTGTTAACGAGTATTTTTAAAATTTAGACAGCCAGTGAGCTTTATTCATAAAAATGATTTTGCTGTTGCTCAGTAAGGTGTTGATTAGGAGGTTTCAATGTAGCCAATGGGCGCAAGAATTTACATCCGGGGTAAGAGCGTGGGAACGAGGTTGCTTACATCCGGGATAAGACAATTTGGCCCATTAGCAAGCTTCTATTTGCACCTCAATTTATTCTGCAATGCGATTGCCCCTTATTAGGATGTGTTACTAGGATGTGTTAGCAACTTAATAACATGACAACATTGTTACAAGTTGTTTACAAGCTTGTTTCAAGTCTGTTGTGAACACATCTTGTTGAAAAAATGTGAGATTTTTACGTGTGTACAATGCGAGTACTTTTGCATGAATCTGTGAACGTACGTCATTTGTATGCGCATGTAAGAATACACAACCTATAGAAAAGCAAGCTAACCCCTACCGCATTCTTGCCAGTAAACAGCAAGTGAAGATCTGTCGTAACACTGAACTTAAATATCATGATTAAGCGAAGTATAAGGAACGGTGCGTCCATCATAAAAATGCCCACGAGAATATTGTATAAATCGCCATGGAAACGACTTTTCTTTGCTTTCTGCAATTCTTTGAGTTGCGCCTCGCGAAGTTTCAAGATCAATTTATTTCTCGTGCGAATCTCTTCATCGTCCAAATAGTCGAGTCTGTAGGCTTCGAGCAATCTTTTCTGGTTGTGTGCGCGAGATTTCTTTACCAGTTTGTGAAGGTATTTTGGCATGGAACGGTTCAAAGCCACTTTGTGCGGATCTTCGTGCTCCTTGCTTGCCGTTTGACTCAACGTTCGCTAAAGTAGTGAATAGAATAAAAAAAATTATAATGCCTATGAAACGATATTTTATTCTGTTTTTTTTCTGATTGCGTTGTAAAGGACACTTAAAACGACCGAATAACATCTTTTCTAAAAATTTCTTAAACCTTTTTAGATTATTCCACTTATTCCATTTTGCAGTTTTTGCATTGTCGGTCACGAGTTTTGCGTGATTTTTATCCAGGCCGGATTTAACAGGCGTCTTTTCCCAAGCACTTGAGCGATGTTTCCTATCACCCAAGGCGAATTTCTCAAAAATTCACCCGGACTCTCGCTGTAACTCGTATGCAAGGTATTCGACTTGTGCAAGTGACGTCACAATTCATAAATATTTAGCTTCCGCCACTTGAATTGGGTGGCAAATCCATCATTTCCATTGGGCAATTCAAGCTAATTAGAATTAAATCCAACATGGATGGCATTGTACGCCAACTTTCCTTAATAACTCGAGTTCTAGACATGCTCAAACAACAAACTATAAATGATCAAAACGCTCCTCGTTGTTCAAGGATTCTAGCGAGATCTAGCTTGCTTTACAACTCTCAATATGTCGCAAGATTTAGGCGAAAACGGCACTTCGATTAAATCCACGATAATGCCACCCAAAATAGCAGAATATTTAGCATGACGTAATTTTCTCGCGTGACTGACCGAGCCGAATACCCAGTCCCGAATACCCAGTCTTTCACCTGCTTTCTCCGCCTGCAGACCAAACTTTAAAACAATGAATACAGTCGAACTTCTATCAAGCGACCCTCTATTAAGCGGCCACCCTCTATTAAATGGCCAACCTAATTTATTCAGCACAATTTTTAGGGCAAGACGATCGAAACTAAAACTTTGAACAGAGGCCATACAACACTAAATACACCCTTGTTATAGAGCCTCGTTTTCATTATTGAGACCTCGGCTTTAGAGCCATTTATCTTGTTACTGGTGACATAATTACATAAATGTCTTTTATACCATTCACTATGATTTGGTGATTTTGTAATTGTATCACCAGTAACGAGATAAATGGCTCTAAAGCCAATGTACCTATCACGAAAACGAGTCTCTATAACCAAGGCTAAGTTCACTCAGAAAGCGTGTATTGGTGTCAGTATAATTTATGTAGTTTTAGTCAATCTATATTACGGTGCTCTTTGTTTCAATTTTTGAAAACTGTCTTGTTAACTACTTATTTGTTTTTAATAATTGGCATGTTCCTGTTGCCACACCCAAGGCCCACTGTTGACGTTTCTCTATTAAGTGGCCATCTCTACTAAACGGCCATAAAGCCATGCATTCTCCGAGAGTAGCCGTTTGATAGACTAGAGTTTCGACTCAACTCTCCAATTAAATACTTTTTGGCTATATCTGATAAAAATTAAATATACAAGCATGTCTGGCACTTACCGATCTCCCTCTCATATTTTTAACCTCCATTTTTGTGTCGTGCAAAGGATCATGGTCGGCCACTGTCTCTGCAGTAGCTGTTCTTACGAAGGCAAACTGAAGCACGCTCCAGGTATATATACAGAGTACAGCGATATATAGGTCATGGTTTAGGCGAAGCTCTTTCTTGTCGTCAAATACTTCAAATAATTCTAGAAAAATAGCTTTTAGCTCAATTTCCATACGGAATTTAAATAATATCTTAATCCTACCTCTAATCCTAACTCTAATCCTAATTTCAACCCTAAAACTTGTGTGACGTAATTTCGATACAGTAACTGGAAAGTCACCTGAGTTCAGTAGAAAAAGAGTTTTTCAGTTGTAAATAATTGTTCATTGCTGTCATTAGGGTGTCTATGGAACTTGTGCTCATTGCCATTGGGAACATGGGCTACTTGATTTAAAAAAAATTATGTGATATTTAATTGCCTTGAGCCTCGCATGTGAACATTTACATACGGTAGTTTAACTTTGGCTAAAGTGATCAAAACTCTATCCACCAAACCCGCAAGTTAATGTAGTTATCTGGTATATATAACGTTTGAAGACATTTTAGAAAGAATAAAAACGTTTTCTTGGCCATTTGGTCCCTTAAATTAGTTATGGCGGATTTCTATTGTCTAGCAATGTTTATGAACTGGTTGTATGTTCCGCACCAGTCTACTTGTGGTCAGATCAGTGGTTATCACAGTACACACGTAAAAACGCCCAATTTCAACAAACCTGTAGCAGACTTGTACTAAACTTGTCATCAGGATGTGTTCGCACTGTTGTTTCCAGCTTGTTCACAAGTTGGCAACTTGCTACAAGGTTGAACAAGGTTGTTGACTCGACAAAACTTGCTACAAGTTGGTCCAACAACTTATCGTCCTGTGGCCGGTTGTACGAAGGCCGTTTAGCTTAAACGGTGGATGAGCGAAAATTAAATAACGCTTTCAGACATTTTGTGAATGACTGAGCTTAAATCTCATGCCCTTAATATGTAGTTGCAAACATAATTGTTCTATTCAAGTTGAAATATTTTAGCTTGGTTCGATGAATGTATAGACTTGATCGATATTTTCGATTTATCATGCACCGGATAGGCTAAACGGGCTTCGTACAACCGGCCATTGCATGGCTGAAATTCAAAAACCTTTTAACAAGTTGTGAGTGACAACCTTGTAGCAACTTGATGAATTAATGACGACATTGTTACATGGTGTTGACAAGTTTGCTACAAGTCTGTTGTGAACACATGCATCTTGTTGACAAGATGTGAGATTTTTGCGCGTGTATGTTACGTCTTACCCTTGTCTTACCCATAATATCAGCGGCTGTACCAACATATGTAAGTAACAACGCGGACAGTTGATCTCTGGTTATTTCTCCGCGAGGTAGAAGCCAACGACCTGTGATAATTACCAGGATTAGACCTAATTCTGAGAATTTTTGGCTGAATTCCTGTAAAAAGTTTAACATAAACAGATATAACCAAAGAGACATTGAAAAACAAATCAGCTCTCAGGTGGTTTGTCTAATGTATGTTTGTTCGTGCTTGAACAGAACAGCTCTCGTGTTCTTTCTTTCCTGTTTCTTCAATCTTGTTTTTGGAGGAAAACGAAAGCTTTCTTGTTTTTCGATCGAGGAAAACGAAAGGCGGTAGTGTACCATGTAAATGTAAGAAATCAGTTTATGTTGGAAGACTTGGCGATTGTAGTTGAAAAAAGAACGAAAGTAAGAGCTCTGAAAATAATTTTTCCATCTGCTGAAACATGTACTTGGAAGCTACAGGAATTGATAAACTAGCCGATAGAAGGAATGTCATATGTGAAAAATACATGAATAAAATGAAAAGTATAAATCATCCTTAATTAGCTTTGCATGCGTTACTGCCAACAAACGCAGACCATATTAGTCCATATATATATATGGAGTAAGAACTTCAGTCATTCGGCCTATAAAAAATATAGAAGTACGTGCAGAATATTGACGTCCAAATCTGTGAAGGTCGTAAACGATTTTCATACCATTTTTTCCAACTTATTCCAACGGATCGTATATATCGCTAATCGAGTAATCAGGCATAAAACCAAAATATTATTCTTTAAATCGAAGTAAAAACACGTAGTTACTAAATTTTGACACACTGGCTTGCCTCTTTGTGCAAACCGCGTAGACAAAAATATTAGAAAGAGACTGGCACTGGACGTCAATAACAATTTAGCTTCACTTTTTGGACGTGAGTTCTTACTCCAGATTTATATATGGATCTCACTGGGATTTTATAGCATGACTGTGTGTATGTGCTTAAACAGAGAAAAGCAAGGGAAGTGGCAATAAACAAGCAATAAAACCGCCTGAAACGTTGCTGAAAACCTTTCTATTATCCTTATGAATTAGATTTAATTTGAAGAGTATTATTTGACTTGTTTTGAGAAACTTACATATCTATTGTCATTTCTGTCTTGCAACATGGCCATTTCGACAGCCCAGATTAACGGCAGTATGGTAAGTAGGTAACACAAACCTCCTGGCCAGAAACTAAAGAAACATACCATAACAAGGTGGTGGCAACAGTAAAAAAACAGTGCCGTAGGATCGAAGCATTTTCGGTTGGAGGGGGGGGGGGGGGGAGAAGGCTGAAAATTCACCGAAAAATTGACCGACGCAGGAAAAAAAAGCGATGTTAGTTACTAAACCAAGGACGCACAACGTTACTGGCCCGTCGTGCATTTTGGTTCAGTGCCGTCGGAAGGCCCGAGCCCAGGGAGGGAATGTTTTTTTCGAAGAAATGCATTTTTCGTGCTTCCTGAGAGGATTTTAATCAGAATTGTGAAGTTTTTACACCAAAGGATTCAAGATTTTTAACGCATGTGGCAACATCGGTACATGCAAAATAAGGTCTGAGCCATGGCCGTAGTCAAGGGTGCGAAACTGTGACTTTGCCTCACCAATAATTTCATGATCAAGAATATATTCTTTTCTTGACATAAAAAGTAACCTAGATAGCGTGTTCTCGATGATAGAAGCAGTTCAAGCATTACTTTTCATCACCCAGTTTATCTGAAAGTACACACGTAAAAACGCACAAGTTGTAACAAACCTGCAGCAGACTTGTACCAATGCTGTTTCAACAACTTGTTATCAGGATGTGTTACGTTTGCAATGCTTGTTGCCAATTTTTTGACAAGTTGTCATCGACTTGTTGACAAGCTTGCTACAAGTCTGTTGCGAACACATCCTGTTGCCAAGACGTGAGATTTTTACGTATTTTTTAGGTAAATTGATCTTACGGCGAATCTACCTCTCGGTTTGCATTAATATTCGTTTCACATTCGAAAAGACTAGTGATTCAAAATAACTGAGAAAATCCAATGCACTAGTTCGTTAATGCACTAGTTCGCCAATGCACTAGTTTGTTAGTAATCCAATGCACTGAGTTAAGTCTGTTATACTGCAGATCGCGGGCAGCTGGGATTCACTTGGTTGGTAACGTCCCCGCTGTGCGCATGCTTGATAAATTCGTGTGAGTAAAGATTGGTCTCCTGTACTTCGAAGGTTTTGTCCGGGTTCTCCGGTTTTCCTCCTTCAATAAAAACTAACTTTTAGGTTTAACTAAGTAAATTTCGAAACCTTTGTCAATTGGGTTGTAAAACCTGTTAAGGCTTTCCGTCCACCTGAGCTAGAGTGGTCAGTGGTAAACGTAATAAACTAAACTAAAGCATTCCTAAAGTGACGTTTTGCTCTTCGTTTTGGTGTCCGTGTATTAGAGAGGTTTGACTCTATGATGCAACCTATACGATCGATGCAACATATATGTGTGTATGTGAACAATACGTATAGTAAATATAAATAGTTATATAAGACTAAACACTCCGTGCAACTTACTATTTGTACTCTATTCCTTTTCTCTTGATCAATGTGTATACACTTTCTGATACCAACAACAACAAACCGAGACAATATAGCGCGATATAACCAAACTGAACTTCATGCACTTCTCGTACTTTTAGCAATGTTATGATGGCATGGGTCATAAACAGTGCTCTGGTAAACACAGCGTTGAATATACGAAAGAATAGAGACATTTTGTTGAAAGGAGTTTCTTAATCAGCCAGCTTCATCAAATACTAAGTTGCCGGGTAACGGTGAAGCTCTTAATTATGATCGTTAAAGTTGTAAAGGGCAATTAATATTCTCATAATATATTTAAGTACTGGTTGAATTCAATAACTTGACAATTACCGGCACTGTAATAGGTGTGAGTTTCAATTCGCGTTATTTAGCCAGCCGCACACTAGAACTATCTTCTTAGCAAAATGCCATTCGAGTCCATATTAACAAACAAAAAACGAGAATTGGAACAAGGGGGCAGAGCGCGAGCAACGACAGCGGTCATTGTGAGACGAGTTGATGCGCACGCATTTGCGCACGCTGAATTACCATTCCAATGGTGATGAGAGGACTGGGAGTGAGTGTTAAAAGGAACCCAAATTGAGAAATTACCGTATTTATTAGGCGCTTATTCGAGGACGGCGATTAATCGGGGGGGGGGGGGGTGGCTTAAACGAGTAAATACGGTAAACTGGCCTACTAGAACAAGACAAATAAGCACCTCAAAAAGGTTTTATTTGTAGACATTTAGATATATAGTTTTTGAATAGCGGTAAGATTTCAAAAATCGTGAAAATTTAATAATACTATACCGAAATGGGGCTTCGGTGGCGCAGTCGTCAGAGCAAGCGCCTTTCACCTCTGAGTTGTGGGTTCGATTCTCGCTGGGGACTCTAACTCAAGTGAAAAGAGTAAGTCAACGCTCTACCGAAAGTCGTGAGTTTTTTCCGGGCACTCCGGTTTCCTCCCACAGGGAAAGCTGACTGGGTGGGTTAGGATATATAGATTAGGAAAGTAATATCACAATTGTTGTAAAAATATATAGTGTAGGCTAAGTACGTAATATAGGTAAGCGAAATACTTGATGTAATCGGTCACTGAAAAGCCCCGACGGGGAGTGAGCTGAATAATATATGTATGTAAATACACAAATATTCTGGGAAACTATAGAACAAAAAAACCCTGCGAGACAACAACCGTTCAAAACATCACGGGTTCAAATGATACGAAGTCATGAGTGTAGTTTAATGTACTAAAATACCGTTTTTGCTCTTTTGAGCTATGTTTAGTATTTTTAATGCGGCGCTTATTTGAGGGCAGCGCTCTATAAAAAGCCTTCACAACGTACGGACTTCCAAAGTTCTGGAGAGAAAGTTAGACGACTGCTAGGGCATTGAAGTATACTCACTTTGAACTTAATTTAAAGGGATATATTAATAATAAATTCGTTTCTCTTATGCTTGAAAAAAACTTGCGGAAAACCTGCATTCAAATCTTGCTTAGTTCATGAAATAGCAGGATCACAGCCTCGTACCCATGCGCTTTAGAGGTAAAGATAAAAAATCGTCCCAAGCTACTATAGAGATCAGCGGCGAGCGCGCAGGGGTGCTTGGGTAAGACGCGACGACAACTGT
The DNA here is from genome assembly GCA_016169945.1 of Trachythela sp. YZ-2020. Taxonomy (NCBI): domain Eukaryota; kingdom Metazoa; phylum Cnidaria; class Anthozoa; order Malacalcyonacea; family Clavulariidae; genus Trachythela; species Trachythela sp. YZ-2020. The sequence continues at coordinate 4,426,483 of JADLSH010000363.1, read as the reverse complement.
TTTCACTTCAGTGTTTCCCTCTCCCGTCGTGTCCTCCCTAAGCACCCCCGCGCGCTTGCTCAGCTTAGCTACTGACCTCTATATATTATCTTAGTGCGATTTTTTCTCTTTTCCTCTAAAACGCCTGGGTACGATACTGGCAGGGCCACGCAAATATATCAACAACATAGCCAATGGTCATTATCAACCTCATTCCCAGAGCATTCCCTTTTTTGTCAAAATGGGAAATGCCAGGGAACGTGGCCTGGTTCCAGTGATCGCCCTTAACGATTCCCCTTAAGAGTATGGAAAACACGTCGCAAGTTACTAGCGTGGGCCATAGTGATTGTTTTTACAGTACAAATATAGAAAGCGATCACGTGATGAAAATAGACCAATCAGATGAATGCAGTCAAAACCACTTTGGTCAAAACAAGATCAAAATACAAAAAAAAGCACATTAGGAAAACATGAGATGTAAAAATACTCTCAAAATTCTGCAAATGAGATAATATCAGTGTCAATATTATGCATTACATGAAGTAGTGATATTGCGTTCATGTTCGGTTTTTGTCGGTGTCGTTTTTAATCGCTCGGAGCATTCTCGGAGACAAAAATTCTCCATCTACCAAACTGACGTTACGCAATTTTCCCGTTCCTCAAATTCGTTTTTATTGATTCTTCTTCATCAATTTGGTTAGGGTTAGGTTTAGGGTTGGGGTTAGGGTAGGTTTTAGGGTTAGGGTAGGTTTTAGGGTTAGGGTCAGTTAAGGTACGTTTACAGGCTGCGATTTGTCGGGCCGATTTCAGGTTTTGCTGAATGTTAATGACGAATATTTTCAGTTGATGATGTTGTCAGATGACGTATGCTACGTATTTTTCAAATATCATTAACGTGCACCTGAAATCGGCCCGACAAATCGCAGCATGTAAACGTACCTTTACAAGGCTATTTTACATTTCTTCAACTTGAGAAAATGACGTCACGTCAGAATGGAAGATGGAAACAAGTGGGGACCGGTCATCTTGTGTTTTAGACTTTTAGAATTTTTCTCGCAAAGTATTCTCTGTAAAGCTGCGATTCTTTTATGATGCAGCGCGTTCAATTTTGTGAAAACTGCTGCAAACCATACGCTTTGCAAGGATCCGGACGACCAGTGGGACAGCGTATTCCCAAACTATTGGATTGCTCGCATACTTTCTGTCAAGGTTGTGTGACAAACCTTGCTGGAACAAAACCTCGTGGTGTAAAATGCCCAACGTGCGAAGAACAGACTGTGCTGTCAGGCGGTAAGAAAAACATTAAGGATTTACCTACTAATTTGTATATTCTTGGTATTTTGATCAATAATGTCAGGGCAAGTATCGAAAAGGACATTACGAAGGGAGAACTGACTGATTTTGAACTTGAGAAGAGCTCTATTAATGCTAAATCATGTGGGGGGCCAAGTCAAGCCGGGGGGTTGGCCGCTCAAGGGACCCAGGGAGAGGACTATGGAAAAGTTTGTGACGAATGTTGTACAAATGCCGCTATTAGCCAATGTCAAAAGTGTGAAGCCATATATTGTGAAAACTGTTTTGATACGGTTCATTCCTCTTCTCGCACGCTACGCTCGCATGAAGCCATCCCTTTAGCTTTGATCCAGTTAGCCAGAGTGTCGACCCAAACATGCGAAACTCATCAGGGGAGGAAGCTGGAGTTTTATGACCAGACCAACAGAAAACTCATCTGCTCGTTATGTATAGTAACCTCCCCATACCAGGGTCATGAGATAGTTCCTGCCCATGAATTGACAGATGAGATTACAGAAAAGCTCAAGCAAAGCCTTCAAAATGTTAAGAAAGTCCATGCCCAGTTACAAAAGTCCAAAGGAACGCTATCGTCACAGTTTCCTAAAATTAAAACCGAGTTTAGTGAGGTTGTGCAACAAATCCAGCAGCATTTTCAGGATCTGCATACAAAGTTACAAGCAAGGGAGGTCAACCTTATTAAAGAAGTGAGAAATGCGTATTGTAGCAAAAGTTTCCCAGCTGAAGTAGCCCAGGAAATTGACCAACGTAGTGAGGAACTTGCAAGGTTGATCAAGGAAGTTACAACAGCACTTTCAGCCCCATCAATTATAATGCAAATTGGCAAAACCCTCTTGTCCAAAATGGCTGATTTTGAAGATATTGCATGTATTTTCTCTGAATCGTTCATGCAAGATTTTGTCAAGATTTCCTACCCTCGAGAATTCCAAGATACACTGAAATCCTACGGTACCATTATTTCCCAAAGCTGTGACGTGAAGTTAAATAAGATTTCTGAGCAACCTGATGATGCTGTTGACGAAACCCTAGAAGCATCCACTGTTGCAAGTACAAAGTTGGAAGACCCACCCAAATCTGACACATCCCAAACTAGATCTGGCCCAACCCTACTAACAATGCCATCTCGTCAAAATCTAGTGGATGTTTCACACATCTTTACCCCTAGCAACTTTTTCATACAGCATGTTGCAGATTTGGAGAGGCTTAATAACCTTATGGATGCTATTCACACTCACTGTGAAGGAGCCAAAAGTATTAATGATGCCGTCAAGACCACCAAAGTTGGAGACCTTGTTTGTGCAAAGGGTGAAGGTGACGAGTGGTGGTACCGTGCTAGGATCATTGGCGAGCAACAGCAAACCAGCGTACCAAAAGGTCGTAACCAGCCCCTACCGAAGGTTAAAGTTTGCTTCATTGATTATGGCAACACAGCAGTGGTGCCTCTGAACAGGCTTCGCAAGATACCATCCAAATTCATTGATCTTCCAGAGCTTGCTACGAACTGTTCATTGGTAGGTATTGTACCACCAGGAAAATGTCAGACCTGGCCCAACGAGTCAATCAAAGCATTTGGCAGCATGATTCGTGACAAGCACCTCCTTATGGGTGTCTTAAGGAAAAGTGGTGGAAAACTTGTTGTTGATTTGAAGAGTCCTGATTCGGATGGAAGCACAGCTGGCGACAAGCCTGCATCAGTTCGTGATGCCCTTGTCTTCCTAGAAGTCGCTAATTTTACTAGTCCAGCATCAGTCGCAAATCCTGAAGTTGCTTTTCCAGTTCATACCTACCCAAAGGTAACACTGCCCGAAGAAGGAGAAAGTTTACAAGTGACGGTGGCCGAGACCCAAACACCCGATAATATGTATGTTGTGAAATATGATGAAAAAGAGTATGAGAAGATGTTGAACATACTTCAACAAATGATGAATGTGTATAACTCAAAGAATGGAGATCAGTGGCATATAGGTTGGCCGTACAAAGATATGGTTTGTGCTGCAAAATACAGCAAAGATCAAAATTGGTATCGTGCTTTGATCACAGATGTCACTGTTGACAAGATTGCACAAGTCTTCTATGTCGACTTTGGGAATTCCGAACAGTTGCCATTCAGCGAGATCCGTCGTCTTCCAGACCACCTGGCAAAGCTGCCAAGACAAGCAATGAAATGTTGTTTAGCTGCAGTACAGCCTGTCGATCAAGAGAAAGGATGGTCGAATGAATGCAGTAATTTTCTCTATGAAAATTGTTTCCAGCATGCATACCACATGAAAGTTATCAAAGCCGAAGGTGATGAGCCAATGTCTGTTGTTCTATACCTACCAAAACCCCAGCAAGCTACATCACTTAACCAACAGCTAGTCCTCAATTCACATGCATCTCTGTCTTCATCTGCTGATGCAGAGTTTCTCGAGTTGACAAATGTTGAAGAACCATCCTCACCAGCCAGCAATGCCAGTACAAGAGTCAGCGAGGCAGATAACGATATGGCAAGCATTGAAAGTGAGCAAGGAAGATTACTTTACCCGCAAAGATTATCGTACAAACCAGTTGACATGCCTGAAAGCAACCAGTTCCAGTTTCTTGTAACTTTTGTTGAGAAAGATTGTACTATATCGGGCTTCCAGCCTGATAAACGTGATCATTCCCTGGCAGATTTGATGATGCATATGCAGAACATTTGCAAAGATACAGACAGCACCTCGGTAACCCAAGATCAGTTGTCCTTTAACCAACCATGCTGCGCTAAATATTATGACGACAATCACTGGTATCGAGCCCAAATTATCGGTTTCCCAACATCATCCACAGTGTTGGTGGACTATGTCGACTTCGGAAACAAAGATGAAATACCACTTGCAAGTATCAGTCTTAATGGAGCATTTCTGGATATACCAAAGCAGTGTATATCAATCCAACTTGAAGGTCTTCCTAAAACACCAGTTGAACAAGAGAAAGTTTCCAAGTTGCTTGAAGGTTTGTTGGTTGGGCAGACATGTGAAGCAGTGACATCAACAAAGTTCACCATAGATGGTGTAATCAATGTTGAACATTTGACGTTACCAGATGGAAGCGATACTGTTGATACTGCAAGGAACATGATGTCGAGACAGCGTGACAAACTGGAAGAAAAGCCTGGAGTAAGTCACCCACCAAAACAGTTGCCACCTGTAGAAAGTCCACAAGATGACAGACGAATGGCCAAGAAAAAGAAACCTCAACCAGCAAAGTCCTTGCTTGCCGACACCATTCTTCCAGCTGAAGGCATACCGTTTGATGTTACTGTTACTCAAATTAACAACAAAAGTGATGTGTTCCTACAAAGAGAAATTCCACATGAGGACAGTCCCAGGTTAGCAGTTGGTCATGATCCTACCCATATAATTGCTTGTGATCACATATACCAATTGCTTGACTTGTCAAACAAAATCAACTTGATGAATTACTTCAATGGCAAGCCAAATGTCAGTAATGTTTGGCGTAATATGTTGTGCTGTGCAAGATACACAGAAGATGATTTGTGGTACCGTGCACAGGTTGTTGAAGTGGTTTCAAATGTTCCATTACAAGCCTGTGTACTCTATATTGATTATGGAACATCAGAAGTGATCGGATTGGACAGAATGAAGCCATTCCCAGCAGAGTTAGCAGGGCTGCCAAAACAAGCATTTCAATGCACTGTGGTCGGACTGAGTGATGAAAATGATGATGCTGATGATGATGATGATATTGACTCATTAGTTAATGCGGTGACTGACAGAAAACTAATCTGCACAGTTGTGAGCTTTGGACCTCCAGTACTTGTCGAGCTGTACGATAGAGTATTTAATGAAGGGTTGTATCAAGATGTGCCGATTAGCCAAAGAGTATTGATGCTTGATGTTGTGGCTGATAATACGGACAATGATGTTATTGAGGATGCTTCCGGGAGCGAAGAGCTATGTGAAAATGAAGAAAGGTCTGCAGTGAATGTGCAAGATGAGTGTGAGGATGATCTGACAGAAGATTTCACTGTTGATGTGAACCCAGTGGGTGATTGGTATTCGGGATGCGAAGAAACGTTTGTGAAATATGATCGTGAAGAAACGACGACTCGGCTGCAGCTATTAACCCCGGCTCAGTTTTTGTTGAAGAAAGAAAGCTTGGTCGAGCATGAAAAGACTGCCAAGGTACAAGATGAATCTGAAGTTGATTGAACATGGATTTGAACTGTTTGGTGTGTTGACTTTATTCCTTGGATATGTAAGTTAAAGAAATTTTGTTTTCTTATGTTTTCTAAAGAACTTTGGGAACATTGTTTAGATATACTGTAGTATGACAACCAAGGTGACATTATTCCTTGGATATGTTTGTTCAAAAAACTTGTTTTGTTATGTACTTTGGGAAATTAGATATAGTGTTGAGGCCATTTGCAAAACTGTTTTCAAGCAGTATGTCTAGTTTGGAAAAATTTAAACCGAAAACTACTTTTGTGAATAAAAGGTGGTATTGGAGGCTATTTTCAGATTTATATTGGTCATTTCGTATTTGAGATATTTCTTATGTCTTGTAGCATGTGGTTTTAAGTTGTTGAAGTTTCAATATTGTTACCAGAAAATGGTGACAGCAAATTTTTAGTTAAGACAGTGCATTCTTTCAAGCAATGACCGTGTTATAGAAAATGAAAAAACACTCATTTATTATCCATGAAATATTTCAAAAGAATATTGAGAATCTACTTAAAATACTTGAAAGAGTATCAGTCAGCTAGAAAACGTATTTTTCTCAGCAAAGTTTTTTTGACTTTTAAAAGTTCTTTGGCTTAAGTTCTTTGACTTAAGTTATTTGACTTTTAAGAGTTATTTGACTCTTAGTATTTTCAAAACTAGACATACTAGTTTTTCTAATTTTACGGGGACTAATTTGCAGTGTAAAGAGATATTTCAAACTGAAAGGATGTAAATCATTTTGGTAGTTTTTCCAGTAACAGTATTTTGTAATGTTAACCATGGTATTTGAACAATGGTGTGTTTCGATTTACGATGTGAGTTTAAAACGTCTTATGAGGATTAAGGGGCTGTCTATATGGAGGTGAGTCAGTCCGACTAGCCGAGTTACTAAGCAAGACCGAGATCCTGGCTATGATAGAAACTTAATCTATAGGTCTACATGGCACAAAATGGGTAACTCGCCTTGCCGGTTGTCGAATCACAATACGTGGATTTACAGTTGGCCGTTTACACACATAACACTTTGCCGGGTAAACTTGGACAGTCGTTTTGGCTCAATACGTGTCTTCATGCGGCAAATGCCTAGTGTCTCCGTTCTATGTAAAAATATCACTTGTTTGTCGTGAGTAACTCGGCAAGCCGGATAACACGCTTTCGTATAAACAGGCCTTCAATTGGGATACTTTGCATCGCCATGATGCATGAATTCCACAAAATCCTTTAGTTGTTCGCATTTCAAATTTCAACCGACATGGCTAAAATCTCTTTAGGCTCAAATTTTTGTAGGATTAAACTACTTGAAAATTATAACAAGAACTTCGACGTTTCGAGCGAAGGCCTTTTGTCAGGAACACTATAAAAACACATGTCTTTTTTCTTACACGCGCTGCTAACTCCCAAACGAATGGCTTCCGCTCGAAACGTCAAAATTATTGTTATATTTTTCTGCTAGTTTGATCCTGCGAAACCTCAAGCGTATTGTTTATCGCTACCTATACGCAGGAACCACGCGTTCAAGCCAGTGGCGAAGCTAGCCATGTCAACTGGTCATACTATGCAAATATACATGCACTAAAGGCCTGTTCACACGATTCAATTCTCCTTTTGACGTATGTGATTTACTGGATTTGCTGACAAGAGTAAGGCATTGGCTAATAGCTGGCGAAAAGTGTAGTTGTTGCTGTATTGTGTGAAATCACATCCGTCAGGAGAATCGGATACGAAAAATCGGATCGTCTGAACAGGCCAGACAATGCATTTGAATAATTGAAAAATATATAATTTGCATAGCATGACCATGATTGTTTAAAAATGACTTCTACCGTTCATAGACAATTTGGAATACATCACTGCATCGTTATTTTGCAAATGGCCTAATATATAGTTGGGTGAATAGAGATTTAGTGGAACATTGCACTAATATTAGTATTATTATATTGTTATATTATCAGAGGTATATAGATTATTTACGCAGTATATATAAACATTGTATATCAAAGCTTTATTAACAATGTCTTTATTGACTTCTGTGATTTAGTTTCGCGTATTTTATCTTTTTACTTCCACAATACAAAGGGCCTTTATCATGGTTACCGTGAATAGAACAAAGGTCTTCCGCATTAGACTTTATATTTTGTGTATTTAATTAACAATTATTGGATGAGGTTGAGCATGATATTGAGAATTATCGAGCCGAAGTATGCGTTATCTTCTGAAGCGAAGCTGAGGCGGATAACGCAAACTGAGGCTCGATAATTCTGGATATCATGCGAAAACCGAATTCAATAATTGTTTTATTATGCATTTATAAATGCAGAGGCCTTTAGAGAGTTTTGTAGGGAAAAATAGCGGCAAATTACGTCACCTACAGATAATTTTCAATGTCGTGTAGGTGGCAAAACATTGAGAATTATCTGTAGGTTTTTAGCCAATCACAATCAAGATTGCATCAGTAATGCATAATAACTACCGTTAGTGGAAGGTGTTAGTGGAAAGTGTAGATGGAATATTCGAACGAAAATTGATATACATTTTTAGACCTAGCCACGAGCAGTTGCGAAAAATGCAACTTTAGGCTCTCTGGCAGGAATCGAACTGCGACCCTGCGATTCCGGTGCAGCGCTCTAACCAACTGAGCTACTGTACAAAGTCCAGTTGCTGAGCATTAACCGCAAATTCGTGTATATATGATGGGAGTGATGCCAGTACATGGTATGGGTAAATATCAAGATTTTGTTTCGGCATCTCGTTCGATAGGACTGATAGTGGAAGGTGTTTGTAGATGGAATATTCGAACAAAAATTTATATACATTTTCAGACCTATCTAGGAGCAGTTGCGAAAAATGCAACTTCAGGCTCTCTGGCAGGAATCGAATCTGCGACCCTGCGATTCCGGTGCAGCGCTCTAACCAACTGACCGTTTGCTTTCGTTAATCAGAACAACTTAGCTACAGTAAGCATGTCAGTTATCCACTTGTGAATTGAGTAGAAACAAACGTTTGGTGTTTACATCAGTGACAGACACTTCAAGAAACGTTGGATTGCTTGGGTGGCAGATACAATTAGCGTGCTGTCCCTTAAGTTAAGCCTGCTAGGCAGAGTATTAGTTGGAATGAAAACTGATGTAAATAGCACTATGGTCGGTTTTCTCCTGTGCTTCGCGGGTTTTCTCCGGGCCACTGGTTTTCCTCCCTTACCAAAAACTAACACTTCCACCTTAGTTGTACTTTCTGATCAAACATTAATTCTATGGTGGCAGTTTGAGATTTGCCATAGTAACTAGTAAGCCTTCGAGTGGATAATGTTTGAGCTGCTTCCGTTGTAATTGAACATTCAGTAAGCAATAATGATATTAGCACTCCCTAACTTTAACTTACTTTACTTTGAATCTATGCATGCTGAAATGTTCATGCAATAATGTAGAGGTATTTATAAGCATTTATAGCCCAGTTCCGTTTTTGATCCCATGGAGTTCGGATTTAGTACTGGGCAATAATCCCGGAAAATGTCTTAGTTTTTATTTGCCATGACACTCGTCGTTGTCGTGGGAAGAAAAATAGACATAATGGGTGATAGATGTTGGGATCCGTGATTCAACCCAGTTTGTACATTCTATGCATGCTCAGATATCACTTGCATTGGTTGCAATTTCTGATAGAATTTTGTGTAAAAATCGATTAGGAATGTCAAAGACAAGCCTACGCTTGGAGTTATAGACCCAACTCCATTCGAGATTGGTCTCTACTTTGACACATGCAGGCAATAGTCAAATGCACAAGCTAAGCGCGAACAGCAATGTCCTTATTTTAATATGTTTAGCTATTTAATTTAGCCATGAGGTAGCCTATGATTCTAGCTCTTTTTTGTGTTGGCAATTCTCAGAGGTATACATGCATATTTTTCTGTGTTTGCATTTAGTTTGCCGGCGACAACGCGTGCAAAAAGTGGCTTGGTAAAAAGTGGCTTCATTCACTTCCAACCTATTATTTCTGTCAAGAAAATAATTCGCCATCGTAAGTCTTGTCAGTAAGTCCACGCATTGATATATGAGGCGACTGATTTTAAAGAGTTAGCTGTATTACTTGACTTACTTTGTAAATAAGCAAATATGATAAATGCTCACCACTTGCTTATCCCACGAGGCGAATTACACTACATTTTAGCCTATAAAATCTTATTCTCATTATACTCTTCGCCCTTAGATTGTACATTTGACTATTGCTTCTGACAACTTTAATTGAAGTAGCTCTGTGCATATGCTGGTCAAAGACGAAGACTCTTTGTCTGCCTACCGCTCGAGCGCCTAATTTATAGCATGGGCCTGCGCTTCAAAGCCCGCTTACCGAGACGTCGCGCCCACCGTGACTATATCTACCGCGGCATACCCAAACAATCTTGATATTTACCTTACCAAAAACTGTGGTATCACTCCCATCATATATACACGAATTAGCGGTTAATGCTCAGCAACTGGACTCTGTAGCTCAGTTGGTTAGAGCGCTGCACCGGAATCGCAGGGTCGCAGGTTTGATTCCTGCCAGAGGGCCTAAAGTTGCATATTTCGCGGCAATTTCTCCTGGTTAAGTCTAAAAATGTATATAAATTTTCGTCCGAGTATTCCATCTACAAAACACCTTCTACGGTTAAGGCTAAACCCTTTACTTTTTGGGCACATTTGGCCACTTTTTTAGTTTACGAAAACGTGGCGATTTTTGACCAAAAACGTTAAGGCTATCCCCTTTACTTTTATACCAAAATTGGCCAGTTTTCAGTTTTTGAACAAAGTGGCTAAAATTCCCAAAAAGTTTACCTTTTTGTCAAGGCTAACCAAAAAGTTTACATTTTGGCGGATCTCAAAAATTCAAAAAATGGCTAAAATGTTTTTTTCGTAAAGGCTTATAACCCTTGACATTTTTTCGATAAAAAGTTAAGGTTAACCCCTTTACTTTTGGGCCATTCTTGGCTTCTTTTAAAAAACTCAAAACGTGACCGAAAATGGCCAAAATGTAAAGGCTAACCGCTTGGCATTTTTTCGACGAAAAGTTAAGGCCAGCCCTTTATTTTTGGCCAACCCTTTATTTTTGGCCATTTTTTTCAAAAATTCAAACAGTGTCCACTAAGGCCAAAAAAGTAAAGGCTAACCCCTTTACTTGTTGGCCATTTATGGCTAGTTTTTCAAAAAGTGACCTAAAATGGCCAAAAAGTAAAGGCTATATAAACCCTTAACATTTTTTCGACAAAAAGTAAAGGCTAAACCCTGAACATTTTTTCGACAAAAAGTTAAGGCTAAAGGCCATGTTACACGAGGCAATTTTCGCTGCAACTTGTCTCGCAATGTTTGCTGGAAAAAAACATTGCAGGTTGCAGTGACATGTCAGACGTACGCAACTTGTTTTGCGACCTGCAATGTTCCTGCAATGCGTATGCATCTTTAACTTGAATTTCCCGTCTTAAAGAGTAATTTGTTCTCCTGCTCGCGGGTCACTCTGTTTGTGATTGGTTCTTTTCCCAAACATTGCGAGACAAGTTGCAATGGGGGTGTCACACGCTGCAACTTGTCTCGTAGCGTTGCGAAAAGTAGAAGCTGCTTCAACTTTCTCTGCAACTTGCAACGCAATTTTTCGTTGCGACACAAGTTGCAAAATAGGGGTGTTACACGAGGAAATTTCCCTTGCGACCTGCAATGCAACGCCGTTGCGAGACAAGTTGCAGCGAAAATTGCCTCGTGTAACATGGCCTTAACCGCTTTACTTTTTGTCCATTTTTGGCTAGTTTTTCAAAAACTCAAAGAGTGTCCAAAAAGTAAACGTGAACCCTTTTTTGTGGAAAACGAATTCCACTTCGCCTTCATATGCCTGAAATACCAACATTTACGAGACAACTCAAACAACATTCTCAAAAATCTGTTTGATCTCAACACAACAACAGAAACTAAACAGAAATTACTTGAACACACGATGTCTTCGGACGATCCTGTTCTAATAAATCTATTTTCCAAGTATATATTTCTCTGCACAACGGAACGAGAAGATAGCCTCAAATTCCTGGAAACCCCAAATAATTGAAAAAAAACCCATTGGGATACAACCATACATATTATATTAATATAAAAAAAACTTATATTATAAAGTAGTCATAACATTATTGTTTGGACATTCAAACAATTTATAGATTATCTCATATATACATTATATTGTTGTTCAGTGCTCTTACAGCACTCTTATACTTTAGCAATGCCTGTAATTGGGTCATGCCAATAAAGTTAAATAAAAAAAACCCTTAACATTTTTTCGACAAAAGTTGAGGCTACTTCCTTTACTTTTTGGCCATTTTTGGTTAGCTTTTAAAAAAGTGGCTTAAAATGGCCGAAAAGTAAAGGCTAAACACTTAACATTTTTTCAACAAAAAGTTAAGGCTAACCCCTTTACTTTTGGCAATTTTTGGCTACTTTTAAAAAACTCTGATAGTGACCGAAAACGGCCAAAAAGTAAAGGCTACCTTTAACATTTTTCGACCACCCTTTACTCTTTCGCCATTTTTGGCCGCATTTTCAAAATCTCAAAAAGTGGCTTAAAATGGCCAAAAAGTAAAGGCCAGCCCCTTTATTTTTGGCCATTTTCGGCCACTTTTTCAAAAATTCAAAAAGTGCCCAAAAAGTAAAGTTAACTTGATTTTTGGTTGACTTTTAACGATCTCCAAGTTATGATACGTAATAGCAACCAACAGACAAGATAGTCAAGAATTAGACAAGATAGTGGACAATTCGTAGTTTCGCATGTGTGAAAACTATGGATCAATCTCTGCTGAAGTGCATAAGTTAAGGCTGCCAGCCTTTACTTTTTGGCCATTTTAGCCATTTTTTTTAGTTTCTTAAAAAGTGTCTAAAAATGCCAAAAAGTAAAGAGGTTAAGCTTTGCCTTTCGTCGACATAAAAGTTAAGGGGTTAGCCCAGGGTTAGCCTTTACTCTTTGACTTTGCACAATTTTTGTCACTTCACCTTCGGTTGACTTTTAAATATCTCCAAAGTGGTCAAGAATTAAAGTAATTATTAATTCCACCTGATACAGAACAGGGTTAAGGAAAATAAATACACAGGCCTACATCTAACAAGCAACGGACAAGATAGTCTAGTGGGCACTTGGTAGCTTCGGATGCATGAGAACTATGGATCAATCCCTGCTGAAGTGCAAGTCATTTTAGGCTTTGAAAATCTTGTTCATTAATTCCACCTGATACAGAAAAGGGTTAAGGAAAATAAATACATATATCTAACGGACAAGATGGTCTGATGGTCAGGGCGAAGTGTAGCATGTGTCCGAAGTCAGGATCGATTCCTGGCTCTGTCAAAGAGCGTTTTAGCCTTTGACAGGGGTATGAACTCATTATAGCCTGCAAAAAAAGGATTACCTAAGATAGAAAACCTTAGTCTTTCACTACAAGATCTGGTGGTCTAGTGGTGAAGATGACGGCCTTCCAAGTGCTCAGTGGATGGATCGAGACCGGCGAAGACGGAGAGATGACGGTCCAGAGTGAGGTGAAAAGAAATGTTGAATGGAAAGTTGTGTGGTGTGATGGGGGCGGTTTCCCCCCCATTCTCCGGGAGGTTGAAAGCGAGGAGGGGCAGCTGGAAAGAAATAAAATACCAACCTATATTCTTCAAAAAAGCCCGGAAAAAGTAGACACTTAGTAAAATTTTTAACTTATCTTCTATATATCTATACTTGCTTGTTTTTTTTCTTCTTTTACTAAGTCTTTTTATCCACTGTTGTCCATCATTATCCCCTGTCCACCATGTTTTTCACTAAAGATTAATTTCCTTTTTTTGGATGCCACCGCCATATTGTATTCCGTCCGCCATTTTTGTTTCTCCATTACTAGGTACCGATGTTGACTCACGTCCTCGATCCATCGACTTTCGACCTGATAGTCTGTTGTCTTTATACCGTTATACCATCTGCTTGTTGTTGGAAACTTACCGCAACTTATGCACCTTAATCCTTTACTTTACACTGTATAATTATTAATTAACACTTGAACAACACACTGGAACAATAAGGAGTAACCCTTATTGGAGCGCTGAAGAGGACACTTTAGAACTGATAGATCTATCTAGCATAAATAAATTTAGTTCAAATTAGGTTTCCTCCCATAAAAACTTTAGATTAATAGGGGATTGTCCTTACTCCTTAGTAGAACTCTAGAGAGCACAGTTTAGAACTGATAGACCTATCTAGTATAAATAAATTTAGTTCAAATTGGATTTCCTCCTGTAAAAACATTAGATCAATAGGGTATTGTCCTTAGTAGAACTCTAGGGAGAACTGCATGTTTACAACTATAGTGTTAACCAGAACAAAAAAGTAAGGTTAGTTTAGTTTAAATAATGTTTTTATTGGAATACCTGCTAAACTTCCAGACATGGCAGCGTCAAGTGTGGACACCTGAAACAATCTCAAAGCTTCATCAACGTCGGCTTCGGTGGAAATGGCGCTTGTCTCATTTTCGCCAGAGATTCAGAAATACGAACAATGGCTTCTAGTTGTCTGAAATATAAAATAATATTTACATATACGCTCAAAATAGCCATGAAAACAATTATGGCTAACCTAACAGTAATAGATCAAAGAAGACAAGTTCACGGCAACCAATGATAACATCAGACATGTTTCACTTAAATATCTCAGTGTAATCCTAGATAACAATCAAGAGTCTTCATCAGGGGTGATTTAAACTCTCAATGTGCCCCCTTACATAATCAAGGATGACGTCACCACCAATCAAGATGAAGGTAGTCTAATGTAGATATAGCTACCGTTAATCCTATTCAAATTTGAAAGCATAATGATTCATATTTATGTTCCATGCTTCAAGGCAACGCCTTTCACCGTAACAATTGTTTGGTGGTAACGACTAGTGAGTTATCCCACACAGTTATCTTATACACGAAATTACCATGTGCCAATCTTTATGTGCAAATGCTTTACCTATCGCGCTTTGAATGGGAATGATGGTAGCCATATTAAATAGGTAAAATATCTCGGCCTTGACGATGACGTCGTTCCTGGAGTACGTAAGGAGCGACTTCAGATCTTCACTGATGAAGATACTACACTGGAGTGCCTAAATGTTGGGTCGAGGACGTCATTTGTTTGGGGATTACATCCAAAACAATTACGTCAAAACAATTTTGGGAAAGATGTGAAATTTTGGGAAAATCACGAACTACATATTCAAACTGATTCTGTAACAAATACAAATGCGAAAATTTTGTTTCATGAGAACTTTAAAGAAAATCATTGCATGTGATGAAAAGACGCTTATTACCTCTTCACCTTGGGTTTCATCCCATCTTCCAAACACAGAGTTAGCAGCAGCAAGAACTGAACATCTTGTATTTAATGTCGTTGTAATACCAGCCTAAACGTATTGAACAAACCGTAAATAGTCGATTAAGCTCCCCGATGCAGAGTTGCCAAAATGCTGCGGAGTGCGGGTATGGGGGTACTATTCGTGAGGAGGTTTTACTGGCATTTAGGATATTTGAAAATGAAATACTGAATAAAACATTGCAAAGCAGTAAGTACTAGACTAGCTATAATCAGGCTAGTATATTAGTAGCAACAGTCAGCACTCAGCCAGACTAGCAGTGCTGCAATGGTCAACTTGCAAACTTACCCAAGCTAAAGCCCGAATGTAGGAAAAATTACAGCTATTTTGAGGAAAGTTGTGAAAACCTAAAACCCGGAGGAAGGTTGAAAACGTTTTGCAACTCTGCCCCGATGAGTTTATATATTTCAGGTACATTTGGGCGAGCGTTTATTGAAGGAGTGAGGGCTTAGAGTCGCGGGGCTCGTGGATTTAGCAAGTACGGTACATAAAATTTAGACGAACTGCATACATCTATTCAGTATACACGTGTATTTTTGTTGTGAAGGAGGGGGGTGTGGGGGTTTAAAGAAGGGACATATTTGTGATGGGGGATTAATAAAGGAATGTGCGGTAATAAATATCTTCCTCTAAAAGGGGGCTTATCAGAGTGGGGGGAAATATATTTGGAGGATTTAGGGTATTTAACATATTGTTTTGTTTTCTATAAATATATACATAACAAACGTATCTATACATTGTCATCAATTGCAGGCTCAAACTTAAGTTGGCGGAATGGTCAGATCTGACAGATGGTCCCGGTTACTGTTCTAGTGCAAATTTGACTGAAGAAGATCCGGTCCTGTGGCTTAATGGTTGATTTTCATCTATATGTATTTAACTTCGCCAGTATGCATACAACATATTCTATGCACTTACTACAATATTGCACTTTACCTTAGCAATTGAAATAGTTTGTTGTTCCATCGCTTCGTGAATGGCAACTCTGTCGTCCTGTCTCATCTAAGAAATTGTACAAAATATGTTTATAGGTTCCATTAGTAACTCATAAAGCCGCAATGAGACCGATTGTTTTTCTCTGTTAAACGCTAGACGAGTATACCCATCATGGATAGATTATATCTACTCATAATTCCCTTGTTAACTCATTTTAGCTAAGACGTATGCAATGCGCTCTAGTTTATTTTTTCACGTAATATCATAGTATATTATCAGTGCTATCAGCTCCAGTAAGAATCATTCCTTATTCATCCAGTGATCCTTGTCTGTCTACATTTTCAAGACGACAAAAGCGGACGCGTAGTACAATAGAACATCTTTTCTCAACATAGTTAAACTATCCTTGACATATATTACCTTATCAAATCATCAATGCAAACAACTCCACCATCAGCCAAGACCATAGCCCCGCCCTCCACGATGAAATTACTTGGAACAAATAGGCAAACAATATTGGAAAGGAAAAATGTTTAAAATATACTTAAATGCAGAGTTGTCCAGAACAATGTTTGCCTGACCGTGTCGGTAGTAAATGCATGATGAGTAACAATTGCTACTTTGTTCATTTTTTACATATCAATCTATGTGGCATTGTAAGGTGTTCGATATGGAATCCCTTTGATAATACTCAACGTATTATGGAATCCCATAATACGTTGAGTTTTGTTATGTAGACTTGTAACTTGTTACGTGTCAGTAGTAAATGCATGGTTGAAACAAATTTTCACTTTCTTCATGCATTTTTTTACATACGATAATTCTTCTATTCGGCTCGTGCAGTCACGCGAGAATATTACGTCATGCTAAAGTCACTGGTGGCATTATCGTGGATTTCATCGAATGCCGTTTTTGTTTATATCTTGCGAAATACGACGGACAGTTATAAGACAAGCTATATCTCGCTAGAATCCTTGAACAACGTGGAGTATCTTGGTGTATAGTTTGTTGTTTTAGCATGTCTAGAAATCGAGTTGTTACGGAAAGTTGGCGTACGTGTTGAATTTCATTTTAATTGGTTTAAATTTGCCACCCAAAGTGGCTTAAGCCAAACAGGTTTGAGTTATGACGTCACTTACAAGGGCTGAATAAGTTGAAGTATCAAATCTTGCTAACAAAAGTTTCTCTGAAAATGTTTCAGCAGATGGAAACATTTTCAGAGCTCTTTTCCATTTGTATATCTCCTCGCTTCATTATGTATCAGTTGGTTCAATGTTACTGCAGGAAGAAACCAGGATAGCCAGAGAAAACCTGCAGTGTTTGGTGAAATCACAAGTAGCCCAATCTTGGGTAGAGTTGTTTTAGTATACTATAAGTTTGTTGAATAGTAAAAATATGTGATAAAATGTGCAATTTTAAATAAGATTTACTTGCCTAATTGATAGTTTGTGTTCTCCTTTTATTCCTCCTTTGTTGAGCTATTAATTCATCGCGACTTTTCGCTTGGTGCCTGCAGACGCCTATTAATATGTATTCAGTAGCGTACGCTCTTTAAATTTTTAGTGTCTCGGATGCGGCGTTTATTTGAGGGCGGCAATCGTTCAAAATATTGTATTCGTAAAAAAGAGAAGTTGGGCTTGTTGTGCAGGCAAAGTTCTCCGCCTTCGCGATGGAAATGTGCATTCTCAAAGTTAAATGTAAGAGTAAGCTTATTTAAAGAGAGAGCATTGAAATAAGAGAGGGCATTGAAATATACTTTCTTTAACATATAGGAGAAACACTGGCTAAAATTTAAGATTGAGATGCATTGTTGTTGCTTCTTGAACAATTCTGTATGAGGGTGCTTCTATTCGAGGGCAGTGCTCCTTGTTTATAATTTTACACTCGATCATATGCGGTGCTTCATCGGCAGCGGCGCTTGAACGAGTAAAAATGGTATAGAGTGATCTATTACGCCTAACATAATCTGTTTCACATCATGGAAATTTTACTCCAAATATAATTCGGCACATATAAAATACGCCGTATGAAGACAGTATAGCTGCTCTCTTAAGCGTAAAGGCAAGACTTGATCAAAGGTGCAGCTAAACTAAATATTAAAAACCTTATCCTTTCTCTAAACTTAAACATAAACCCATTTCAAACCTTATTCCAAACCCAAAATATTACTGATAATCATTGATCCTATAACCTTAGACCACCCAGATCACGTCCTAAACTAACCCTTTGAAAATGTTTTCTATAAACAAGATCCCAAACCCAACCTCACAGAAACCCAACAATAGATGGGTTTTAACAATACTGTATATTTCAAATTTAGTCTTATTTCATCTATTTATACAAGAGTCAATGTCTACTATAATTACTGCTAATTCTCAAACCTCTAGCTCTACAAACTCTGTGTCTTTCGATTTCAAGAAGTGATCTCTTGCCTTCCTCAGTAAACTTATAGGAACATAGCCACAATTCATTAAGCACACAATGTTCATCTTGCAATGCCTTACATAGCTCGGGTATACATTGATCTGTTAATGAACACCAAGACAGGTCCAACTTCGCAAGTTTGCAATGCTCGTTTGTTAGAGCATTCTCACACAACATACGTAAACCGTCATCAGTTATACCTTCATTACGTGCAGCGAGTGATAAATCAGTCAGTTTGCAACGTTCATCTTGCAATGCTTTACATAGCTCGGGTATACATTGATCTGTTAATAAACATTCACCCAACTCCAACTTCGCAAGTTTACAATGCTCGTTTGTTAGAGCATTCTCACACAACATACGTAAACCGTCATCAGTTATACCTTCATTACGTGCGAGTGACAAATCAGTCAGTTTGCAACGTTCATCTTGCAATGCTTTACATAGCTCGGGTATACATTGATCTGTTAATGAACATTGAACCAACTCCAACTTCGCAAGTTTACAATGCTCGTTTGTTAAAGCATGTTCACACAACATACGTAAACCTTCATCACGTATACTTTCATTCCATGAGAGTACCAAAACAGTCAGTTTGCAATGTTTATCTCTGAGTAGCTCACACAGAAAAGTTACACATTGATAAGTTAACAAACACCTACCAAGACTCAGCTTAGTAAGCTTAAATAGCTTATGCTTAATAAGAGTATTACACAACTCTATTACACCATCATCACGAATTTCATTAGAACCAAGATTCAGACATGTAAGTTCAGGACAAAATGTATTGTCAAGGACTTGAGAAAGTATGTATATTTCATGTGAACTCATTTTACCATTCCGTAGGTATAATGTTTCAAGACAACTTGCATGCCCGTTTTTAAATAACTCACACATGATCGATAAACTTTCATTGGTTATGACTACATCAGAAAGTTCTAACTCGGTAAGCTTACTGTGTTTGTGGTTCAATGTACACTTTGAGTTCATCAATGCTCTAAAAAGAGGCTCTGCTGTTGAGAAGCTATATAATTGAAGAACGCTAGAAACCTTAAATTGTTCTATGCATCTTTGTTGTAGCAATTTAATAAGTTCCGGATAACATTCTTCACTGGTAAGGCTGAAATCTAATTTCGTCAATTTCTTCATGTGTTTGCAAACAAATGTCACTGCCGTGCAGTCACTTGACGTCAACTCATAATTTGACATTGTCCCAATACTTAGTCTCACAACATCATTCATAGCAGTTGTTTCACAAGCTTCTTTAACAATTTCTTCATCTTCCACTTCTCTCAAACACTTCAATACAAACAATAAACTATACTGAGTATAATTAATTCTAAAATCTCCTAGTTCAAGTAGACCATACTCAACAATGAACCTTTTGGTAAATGCCAAAACACAATCCTTGTAGTAGTTTCTTTTAAACATCTTCATTTTCATGCCCAAAATGCCAGCAATAAACTGAAGCACTAACTGCCACTTACCACTTTCAATATGAGTGGTGATAAACTCCTTTATTTCTTCTGGAGCGAATGTCTCAGTCACATGTTTTGCAGCAAGAAATTCTTGTATAGTTAAATGAATGAAACAGAATTGTGTTTGAATTGGGAAAAGAGGGTTAGATAAACTGTTCAACAAACCAGACTTTTTCATTTCTTCATCAAATAATTCGTTATTGAAAATGAGTTGCCCATGTTCAATGCCATTGTATGCCAATAATTGAAGTTTCTTGATTGCTTCTTCAAAAGATTCAACATGTAATGTTCTATAGTGATGCTTATCAAAATGATCTACGGCTGCCTGATAAAGTTCACTCAGTGTCGTTGGAAGAGCACCGGTCTCATTTCTAGGATCATCGAGACATTCAAATAGGATAACAGAAACGATAGAGCAATTTACCGGAATGTAACATAAATTTAACAAGTCTGACGTGGAATTTATATGGTTCCATATCTTTGTTTTTAGATCACTTCTCTTATTATTGTTACAAAATCTGCTGACATACTCTTCAATTTTATCTGAGGTGAAACCAATAATCTCAACAGTTCTATCACATTTAAGCCTCAAGTAAAACTCACTTGCAGTTGGCCTGCTCGTTACTAGAACTGTTGCCCCTTGCAATAAGTGTCCAGAAATCAGTTTAATAAACAATGAAATTCCAGACATGCAAATACTAGGATCGTTTGGAGGTTGTAAGTGGTCTAAGCATTCCACATGGCCATTAAATTCATCCAAACCATCAAAAATAAGAATGGCTTTTCCTGGCTCTTTTGTTATATCTTCATAAATTCTTTCAAATTTCTGATCGCGCAATCCTGTTCCATAACGAAGAAATGTCTTAAGAGTTATGTTATCCAATTCTTTGGGATTAAACCATCTAAATTTAAAATAGAAGGCAATCTTGCCACAATAATATTCATCAATTCCATTAGCCCAATCACGCATAATTTTTTCAGTCAAGACAGTTTTTCCTATTCCGGGACGACCAACCGCCAGAATCTTGTGAGGAACCTTGTCGTTTGTATCTTTGTTGGGATAAAATAGATCTTTTAACTCTTTTAGAGATCTAGAGTGTTCTGGAACTTCCATATAAACATCAAACATTTCATGACGTTTCATGTTCTTTGAAAACTTGTGTGGAGCTCGTTCAGTATGAATAACAAGGTTTATATACAACTCATCAAAACCAGTTTTTGTTCCATAAATTACGTCAGATATAGGAGAAGGCAGCAAAATTTGTCTTTTGTAAAAGTCTACACATTCTTGCAAATTTGTTAACTGAAGATCAATACGGCTACATCGCTTTCGTAACAAATAGACAATAATGAACTCTCTATCACAACTCCAACCAACTCTACATTTGCAGTTTGGAAATCGTCGGCAAAGACGAATCACTTCCGCAAGCATTATCAAGGCAAAACCTGTGTTTAATACACATACGATGACCGACCACAATCTTTTCTCAGATGCAGTCGAATTCTCACATGTAATAAATGTACTATTCAATTGACTGACACTTGCATTCTTTCCTATCTTGGACATAAACCCTGTTGGTGGCAAAGTACAGCTAAACTCGAAGTCAAAATCACTTGGAAAGAACACTGCATACTGTAGGGTAGTAAACAGTATCCCAGATAGAAAACGGATAGCAAGGTGAGAAAAATAGCAATAAAAAACATAAAAAGTTCCTCTGTTCCGTACCTGATTCTCTGCTTCGCCTTCAGTTTGTGGTTCATTACTTGAATCGATTTCCTCAACACGACTTCGTACCCCGAGAGAATAGACAACAGCGACAATAATTGGGAACCAAATACTCTGTATGACAAAGCCATAAAATGGCAGTGGAGAATTGTAATTCCTTTGGTATCTTGAGTAACATGCTTTGTCGACTTGTATCTTGTATGTCGCCGTACTTTCAGGCGCGACATTACAAGTAAATTTCCCAGCCTCTCCTTCTTTTAAAGCAATAACAATACCTGTAAATACCAGGCCACAAAGAAAATGAACAATCGAACATACGTATGCCAGAATACTGAATGTCTTTGGCGTTAAATAATCCTTAACTGCGTCTATCATCTTGATATTTGAATATTTGAAACGTCGCTTACTATAGAGTACAGTTGTGTTTATGACGCGGCAATGGGTAAATGTTATCAACTTTTGATGACACATTAAGTTATTGTCAATGCATGGTTAAACCAATACAAAAGATCGGAACTGCATGGGGAGCTTTTATGTCTCTGATATTGTATTAAGTTGATTAAAAATTCGTTGTCAAGAATACTAAATGATATAATAGACTAGAAAATATCGAATGTTTCAGATTTTGCAGCGATATAAACTGCTCAAAACGGAATACAAAAACTAGTAAAAATTATTAATGTTCAAAGACAAAGTGCAAAATAAAGTTATTACAAACTAGACGATGTTTAGATTTAGAACAAGTATCAAATTTACAAACAGATATATTGGATGCAGAACAAACAATGTGTCTTCGACCGTCTTA
The DNA here is from genome assembly GCA_016169945.1 of Trachythela sp. YZ-2020. NCBI lineage: Eukaryota > Metazoa > Cnidaria > Anthozoa > Malacalcyonacea > Clavulariidae > Trachythela > Trachythela sp. YZ-2020. Next base: position 4,404,231 of record JADLSH010000363.1, on the reverse strand, counting down.
GGATATAAAAAGATCGGGAAACTTCATGGAGAGCTTTTATGTCTCTGACATTGTATTAAGTTAATTAAAAAAGGCTTGGTATTGATTACTATATGATGTGATAAAATAGACTATAGAAAATGACCAAAATTTCACATTGAACGTCAAGGTGAATGTTCAAAACGGAGAGGATATGAATTACTGATTGATTGATTGTTGCTCAAAATACAATATAGATGTTAGTACATGTTAGTTAGAATCAGCAAAGTATCAAATTTCCAAACAGATATTAGGTGTTCGAACATTATGCTAACAATGAAGGCTGTGATTGAGCTTTTATGTCTCTGACATTGTATTCAGTTAATTAAAAATTGTTTGCGATGGAATACCAAATATGATAGAATAGACTAGAAAATGCCTAAATCTCACTTTTAGCGCCAAGGTAAATTGATCTAAATGTTCAAAACGGAGAGAAATTGAAAAACTAAAATGTTTGATTGACTGGTATTCAAAATAAAGCTGTTAGAATATAGGTATTCAGATTCAGCAAGATCAAATTTACAAATATTTGGTCCGTCTTTCACATTGTGGTCCGGTTGAATAAAGTTAATTTCAGTGTATACATCCTGCTTAGTACGAAGACCACATATTTAAGCTAATTCAGTATATTGTTCTATCTTCACTATGAAGTTTTTTTAAACTTTTTGGGTAGATTTTTAAATATAAAGATTGCCTTTACTCCTGTGTCTATTTTGACGCGAAAATCATAATCAACCAATCGCAAGGCTCCATTTAGTTACGGACCTGGAGTTACGGACCTGGAGACCGGAAAAATATCATGATTATTAATATTAGGTGCTGGAGCGTTGTGCAAACAGCGGGTCTTTGGCATCATATGAAAGATCAGAAAACTGCATATGCAACTTTTGTGTCTCTATTTGCGTGTATTAACTAAAATTAAAAATTATTTGTATTTTAATGCTAGATATGATAAAATAGACCGGATAATGTCAAATATATTTCATATTTGCACCGAGTTCAAGGTTCAAAACGGAGTATAATTTACAAAAATATATATCTGATCCTTGTTTAAAATGAAGCTACATGCATTAGAATATATATTATGTTTAGATTCAGAAAAAGTATCAAATTTTCAAAGAGATTTCAATTAGGCGCTCAAGCGGTGAGTAGACAAAGAGTCTTTGACCATCCTACGCATATGGACTGATCTCGAATTGAGTCAGGTCTAGCAATGGCTCCATATTATGTAGGCTTGTCATTGACATTCTTAATTGATTTTTGAACAAAATGTGATATTTTACTGAAGCAAAAATAGAGTGGATGCGTTCACTATCAGAAATTGTGACTATCGTCTTGCAACAAATTCAGGCTGGCCTGCATTCACAGTAACATGTGTAGAATGTGCACGTCGGATTGTTCTGAATATCCATGGGGTAATGAGATAATATTTTAAGATATAATCTGCAAGTTATAAACCTCAGCCAATAATGATTAAACATATCAACTGAAGGTATACTTCTGTGTTGCATAACAAAATTTAAAATACAAAATATTACACCATTGTACCTTTTCATGGATCCTCCAAAGAGCAGACAAGCAACGGCTTTCTTGATATTCTCACTACCATAAATAGATGGCGCAATACTTCCTGCAATGACATCATAAACATCAGGTCTTGCAGCCACACGTCTGAATTCCTCTTCTTCCTCCATATCTACAGCATTAGCAGCACTTCTTCCTGGGCCATCTGTGTCCACTTGAATACCTACCACACGCAGGTATGGACGACGTAAACCAACACCTACATTTTCTCTGTTATCCTAAAATCAATGTGAATAAAGGTTTATAAACATCAGTAATGGTAATTTAGGCTGAGTTTATTGTGTTTGCCACTCTGATGTGGACGGAAAGCCTTAACAGGTTATACAACCCAATTGACAAAGGTCTCTGAGTGTTAGTTATGGTTAATGCCTTTAAGGGTTAGTTTTAAGTGAGAGGGGAAAACCTCAAATCACGCGATATAGAACCAACCAATTTCAACTTACATGAGTTTATCAAGCATAGTGAAGTTGATCCTTGCCATTAACCTGCTGTATAGCTGGCTTAACTCAGAGGTCAGGGCAGTATTGGACGGCACGGGTGACAGATACCGCGTTGTCCTTTACTGCTGAGTTAATCCCTGCTACTGTAAGTCAATGGTCGGGTATTACTCAGGATGAAAACTTGCGTAACTAGCACTGTGGTTGGTTCTCTCCTATGCTTCGAGGGTTTTCCTCCGGGTCCAACGGTATTCCTCCCTTACGGAAAACTAACCCTTCCGCCTTAGTTGTGCTCCTTGATCAAACATGAATTGTATGGTGGCAGCCAGAGGCGCCCTGGTAATCCTTCGACAAGATCACATTTGAGCTGCGTTCCTTGAAATTGAACATTCAGCTGCAATAAGGGATATTAGTACCCCTAACTTTACCTTAGTTCACTTTGAACCTACAGAACCTGCATCAGGTTATATCAAGTACATGTTGAAATGTTCATGGAATAAAGACAGAGACATTTATAAGCATTTAGTCCAATTTTGTTTTTCATATGATGGAGTTCTGATCTTATTATATAGTACTGGGCCAGTGTGAATGTCTCCGTAAAATTTCTTAATTTTCTCTGCCATAATACCGTGTACAGTTAATGTCAAACTCAGAAAGGCAGAAATTATAGTATAATGACAACCCATGCGCTGCTTACCGCAAATTTAAAACAGCCACAAGTAATTTCCTATAATTTTTGAAAACTTGTGATTTGAAAGTCTAAATGAGTTGAATACTTAACACCAGTGTATACCTAGGGCTATGGGCTCAATAACTCATGATTGACAGGAATCATTCCTAAAGTTTAAAATCATTATTAGAAGACATTATATACAGTATACGAGGACTATAATGGCTAGTTTTGGCACAAGTATACTCTGCAGGCCCGCAGGAAAGATTTATTTTCTCAAGGTAGTACCCAGTAGAAGAAAATCATTTTTTTCACCAATGGTGGGTGTCATTTGCAGTTACTTTGTTGGAAGATGAAGTGGCAGCATATCGACAGACAATGAAAGCATGTTTGAAATTAGTTATAGTTAGGAGCTTTATTAATGTGTCAAAACTTCTGGGGCTGGTTGTATAAAACTCCTAACTACTTTTAACTACTCGAATGAATCAAGCGGACCTGACAGATGGTTCGATATAAACTTGCAATGATGAAGATCACGTTCTGCTTCTTACGGATTAATTGAACTTTACCTTAGCAATTGAAATAGTCTGTTGTTCCATCGCTTCGTGAATGGCAACTCTGTCGTCTTGTCTCATCTAAGAAATTGTAAAAATTATGTTTATAGTTATATATTATTAGTAACTTATCAAGCCACAATGCGACGTATTATACTCTTTTACTCTGTCAAACGCCAAACGATTTTACCATCACGCTGCCCTTGTCAGCTCATTCTAGGCCGAATGTAATGCGCCCTACTTCACTATTTTACATAATATCATACTACATTATCAGTTCTGTCTGACCTGTTCACTTCAGAGGTCCAGTAAGGACAATTCTTTATTGATCCAGTACTATTTGTCTGTCTAGTTTCCTGAACATCTTTTCTCAACATAGTCAAATTATCCTTGACATATTACCTTATCAAATTCATCAATACAAGCAACTCCACCATCAGCCAAGACCATAGCCCCGCCCTCCATGATGAAATTCCTAGACACGCAGGGTCACATATTACTGAACGCTGTCAATCGAGCAGAACTATTCCCCTTAGCAGAAGTGCACACCCATCTCAAGAAACTTAAGTAACTGACTCTTGGCTGTTCAAGAAACTTAAGTAACTCTCATCAAGCAATGAAACCATCTCAAGAAACTTAACTGACGCTTGGCAGTTCCTGGGTCACCAAGCAAGAGTACGCTGATATCCCCTCTTCTTGTTAAACCATCTGGCAACCTTGAAACATGCACATTAACTTACTCTATTAAAAAAGAAAAATGTTAAAAAAATTGCGAAGTTGGCAGGAACAACGTTTTTCTGACTATATCGGTAGTAAATGCATGGTTGAAATAAATTTTCACTTTCTTCATGTATTTTTTACATACGATAATTCTTCTATTTGGCTCGAGCAGAATAATCCGCTATTTTGAGTGGCATTATCGTGGATTTCGTCGAATGCCGTTTTTGCTTATATCTTGCGAAATACGGACAGTTATAAGACAAGTTATATCTCGCTAGAATCCTTGAACAACGAGGAGTATCTTGGTGTATTTAATACTTTTTCATGGTTTAGCGTGCTCAATCTATAATTCATTTTAATTACAGTCGAACCTCCCGTAAGCGGGCACCCTCGGACCACGACCTGGTGTCCGCTACGGGTGTCCGCTTATGAGAGGTTGGTTAATATTTAACCGATTTCGAAATTGTTGAAACATGATCCTTTTAATAATGATGTTAATATGACTATATTATTGACAGCTATTATTGCAAATTTACTCTAAAACCCCACCGTAAAACCTTAACTGTGTCCCTAGATTATATACAAACATTACCAATTTACGCATTATTTATATTGCCGTTGTAAATATGAGACTATAGTTCAGCTAAGATGGGTTGAAAAAATCTGTTATGTGCGCTTGCTTTTGTCCCGCTAAACGTATGTCTGTAAGAATGTCATTAACATTTAAGACAGCTCGGCAAAGTTCTTCGTTGCCGTGAAATACGCGAAATCTAGAAGATTTTCTGCAACATTTGCAGCTTTGGCCGTTGTTTTAATGTCGGGTTCTTTCAAAGGGACGTCGAAATCATCGTCTTCTTGTTCGCCATCAGCGTCTTCGTCGTTGTCAAGGTCATCTAGCTTTGGGCGTTTCTCACTTGTGCTTGTACTCACTAATACTGTATTGTCAACTAGGCGGCATAATTATTAATTTAACAGAAAAAAAAATCAAGTGTGTCCGCTTACAAGAGGTTATAATGTTGTTTGGGAAGATTGTTTTGGTGTCCGCGTCCGCTTACGGTAGCTGTCCGCCTAGGAGAGGTTGTAAATATAGCAGTGTTGTAAAAATTACCAAAAAAAAGTAGTGAGTAAAAATTACAATTACTTCACCGAAAAAGTAATTATTACAAATTACTAATTACTTTCTTTCAAAAGTAACCAATTACAATTATTTGTTAAAAAGTAATTAATTACTAATTACTTTCAGATTACTTTTATTTATAAGATAATATTTTTATTTTTATATTTTTATGTTGCTTTCGCAATGTCATGAAGTATTTACCATGTTCTATGATCGCTGATCAGTAACACCGCAGGCCTCTTCGAGTAAAAACAATTGAAGCGAAATTCAAGGGAATAAAACGATTTTCAACACTGAAACAAACTGTATTACACATGGACGAAATCGTCTAAATGCGGAATTTGTAAGGTTGGAAAATAAGAAGAAGTACACAGAAGTAACGCAAAATTACTTTTGAAAATGTTACTCGTTACCTTCAAAAAGTAATTAATTACGTTACAAATTACTTTCGTACAGAAAGTAACAAATTACCGAAAAATTACTCAAAAAGTAATTAGTAACGCGTTACTTTAGTAACGAGTATTTACAACACTGAAATATAGTAATATAATAGCGTATTGGCCGGGACCCAAAAACAGTGTCCGCTTCCGGGAGGTGTCCGTAAGTAGAGGTTCGACTGTAGTTTAAATTTGTCACCCAAAGTGGCTGAAGCCAAACAGGTTTGAGTTATGACGTCACTTACAAGGGCTGAATAAGTTGAAGTATCAAATCTTGCTAACAAAAGTGTCTCTGAGAATGTTTCAGCAGATGGAAACACTTTCAGAGCTCTTTTCCATTTGTATATCGCCTCACTTCATTCTGTATCAGTTGGTTCAATGTTACTGCAGGAAGAAACCAGGATATCCAGAGAAAACCTGCGGTGTTTGGTGAAATCACAGGTAGCCCAATCTTGGGTAGAGTTGTTTTAGCATACTATAAGTTTGTTTAACAGTAAAAATATGTCATAAAATGTGTATTTTTAAATTAGATTTACTTGCCTAATTGGTAGTTTGTGTTCTCCTTTTGTTCCTCCTTTGTTGAGCTATTAATTCATCGCGACTTTTCGCTTGGTGCCTGCAGACGCCTATTAATATGTATTTAGTAGCGTACGTTCTTTAAATTTTGAGTGTCTCGGATGCGTCGTTTATTCGAGGGCGGCACTCGTTAAAAAATATTGAATTCGTAAAAGAAAGAAGTTGGGCTTGTTGTGCAGGCAAAGTTCTCTGCCTTCGCAATGGAAATGTGCATTCTCAAAGTTAAATGTAAGAGTAAGCTTATTTAAATAGAGAGCATTGAAATAAGAGAGGGCATTGAAATGTACTTTCTTTAACATATAGGAGAAACACTTGCTAAAATTTAAGATTAAGATGCATTGTTGTTGCTTTTTGAACAATTCTGTATGACGGTGCTTCTATTCGAGGACAGTGCTCTTTGTTTATAATTTTACTCTCGATCATATGCGGTGCTTCATCGGGAGCGGCGCTTAAACGAGTAAACACGGTATAGAGTGACTATTACGCCTAACATGATCTGTTTCACATCATGGAAATTTTGCTCCAAATATAATTCGGCACATATAAAATACGCCGTATGAAGACAGTGTAGCTTCTCTCTTAAGGGGGCTCCCTACAGTTTCTAATATATATCAGTGTTTTCAACTAAAAGCTCTTTAAAAGCTTATAGGCTTAGAAAACTCAATTTTTTGCCTAAGCCTTTGTTTCCTCGTATATCAAAGAGTAATTTTAACACACATTCGTTACTCTTGACGTTACCATGGCAACATGACGTCACCATTTATCTAGCCTATATCAGCCAAAAAAACCATCATAGCGGAAAAATAAGAACGGTGACCTACCTTTTTTATTGCAGAAAGTACATTATTATGACATTTTGAATCTTTTTAGAATGGCGATTTTCAAAAGACTTTCTGAAAAGATTCAGAATGTCATAATAATGTACTTTCTGCAATAAAAAAGGTAGGTCACCGTTCTTATTTTTATTCATCACCAACTGATAGTATTCGTCGAAGTCGATCCTTTCTTAGCAAGCTAATGCTTTTCACATTTAATAATTAATCCACTCAACAACAAAAAAAAGGATTAATATCTGTCGTCACCATACTTACCCGTGTGGATGGTTAGGTGCAGACGCGGTCCGCGAATAGTCTAGGGATTTGAGTTACTTGGATTCAGGTCCGAATCACGTGAGCATGTCCAGTCAGGACCTGACCACCAAAGTGATATTTCCTCAAAATGTCACAACTCCAAGTAAATGAAACTCCCACAACCACAAACTACATCCCAAACATCCACACGGGCCCGACTGATGCTATGCCAAGTAGGGACAAGACCCCGTTTCTAAGCCACGCCACCACAGTTAGCAGAGGGACCAGACCCAGTTGCTACGATATGCCGCCACAACTGAAAGTAGCAAAGGGGGCAACTACCAGTTGCTAAGTATTCTTCTCCCAGCAGAGTAATACCGCGGTTGGCTATATGTTAGCTAATGACTAATGAGCAATGAGCCTGTTTGTCGACGTCACTCTCTATATCCGACCCTTGAGGGCATGAGTCGTGCCACCGTGGACAACTTTGAAATTTGAAATTTTTGTTGATATTCGTTGTCCAATCAGGTTTGAGTGTATTTTGAGTTGTTCAACGACTTCCGGTTTTTTAACAGCAAACCTGGCACGCGGATATATTTTTGCCAAATTTTGTCATTCCCACACGGATTTTAGAGCGAATTTAAGCTCTTTGATTAAAGCATCGTTGTTTTGAGAGTTGTACGGTATCATTCTTGCAGGGGATATCGATTAATCTCGAAAGAAATGCATTTAAAGGCGAAAAATCGAGGATAGTTTCGTGTAACATATGCCAAGTCTGGGCTATTTTGGTCTCAATGTTTCCTTCCTCCCTCGTTATAAGGAAGTCACAGGCGGGCGCGGGCAAATAGAGCCTGGGCCTCCTGTGATGTAACCACAGGGAGTCCAACTAAGAACCGTGACGAGTAGGACTAAATATAACATAGTATATTCAAATTATTGTACTTGTATAAATCATAGAGCTTGTATTATGCAGTGAATAGCTTCAAACATTGCTTCAATTCGAACAATGATTCAAAACGAAAATATTGCATCATTTGCATGGCGAATTATTGATAATACGAAATTATTACATGACGTTTCAAGCAATTAAATAACAGCAAGGATTGCGGGCCTCAAGGGCCGGCTCAAGGCGAGGGGAGAAAGAAAAAGAAAGGGATGAAACACCGATCACGTGAACGTTTAGTGTGCTCCATAAGTAGTCGTTCATCTTTTTTGTGTTTACGATTCAGACGATGTTCTATTGCATAAACAAATATGGTAATTACCGAAAAACAGTTGATGAAACTATTTTACGGGATTTAATATAACAGCGGGCATTCTTCGACGTTTTCGCGAGATGTGTTCCATAAGTAGTCGGTTCTCGTGACGTAAATTCGTGACGTAATAGTTCCGATTTCGACCTTCGGCTATTTATTTATTTATTTATTTAGCTTCGCCTATAATTACTTAACAATCAACACGTAAAACACAAACCATTCCTGTTCAACCCCAAAACGCGCAAACTTTAACGCCCCCTTGACATGCACCCTTGACCGTTAAAACTAGGACGGTTTAAATTTTACAATCATATATCTTCATTTTAAAATAGTTTGAAATTTATGAGCACAATATTGGAAAATACGGAAAATTGCTTAAAAGCTTGGCAGTGTTCGGCGTGTGATTATATCTTCGTGAAAGGTTCGGTCGTCGCCTCATTCCGAGAGAACCGACTACTTATGGAGCACACTAAACGTTCACGTGATCGGTGTTTCATCCCTTTCTTTTTCTTTCTCCCCTCAGTCTCCCCTCGCCTTCCCTCGAGCGCCCGCAATCCTTGCTGTTATTTAATTGCTCCAAACGTCGTGTAATAATTTCGTATTATCAATAATTCGGGTTATAATTCCATGACACGCAATCACCAAATACACCAAATACATTATCATAATTAGGTATATAATATATGCCATATAGGCATAATTAGGTATATAATATATGCCATATAGGCATTACTAATATAGATATACATCGCTATAGTTCTATAGTTCTATAGTTCTATAGTTCTATAGTTCTATAGTTCTATAGTTCTATAGTTCTATAGTTCTATAGTTCTATAGTTCTATGGTTCTATGGTTCTATGGTTCTATGGTTCTATGGTTCTATAGTTCTATGGTTCTATGGTTCTATGGTTCTATGGTTCTATGGTTCTATGGTTCTATAGTTCTATGGTTCTATGGTTCTATAGTTCTATGGTTCTATGGTTCTGTAGTTCTATGGTTCTATAGTTCTATAGTTCTATGGTTCGATGGTTCTATGGTTCTATGGTTCTATGGTTCTGTAGTTCTATGGTTCTATGGTTCTATGGTTCTATGGTTCTATGGTTCTATGGTTCTATGGTTCTATGGTTCTATAGTTCTATGGTTCTATGGTTCTATGGTTCTATAGTTCTATGGTTCTAAGGTTCTATGGTTCTATAGTTCCCATGGTTCTGGTTCAGTTCATGGTTCTATGGTTCTATGGTTCTATGGTTCTATGTAGTTCTATGGTTCTATGGTTCTATGGTTCTATAGTTCTATGGTTCTATGGTTCTGTGGTTCTTTGGTTCTATGGTTCTTTTGTTCTATGGTTCTATAGTTCTATTGTTCTATGGTTCTATGGTTCTATAGTTCTATAGTTCTATGGTTCCATGGTTCTATGGTTCTATGGTTCTATGGTTCTATGGTTCTATGGTTCATGGTTCATAGTTCCATGGTTCTATGGTTCTATGGTTCTATGGTTCTCATGGTTCTATGGTTCTATGGTTCTATGGTTCTATAGTTCCCATGGTTCTGTGGTTCTGTGGTTCTATAGTTCTGTGGTTCTATGGTTCTATGGTTCTATGGTTCTATGGTTCTAGGGTTCTATAGTTCTATGGTTCTATGGTTCTATGGTTCCATGGTTCTATGGTTCTATAGTTCTATGGTTCTATGGTTCTATGGTTCTATAGTTCTATGGTTCTATGGTTCTATGGTTCTATGGTTCTATGGTTCTATGGTTCTATGGTTCTATAGTTCTATGGTTCTATGGTTCCTATGGTTCTATGGTTCTGTAGTTCTATGGTTCTATGGTTCTATGGTTCTATGGTTCTATGGTTCTATGGTTCCATGGTTCTATGGTTCTATGGTTCTATGGTTCTATGGTTCTATGGTTCTGGTTCTATGGTTCTATGGTTCTATGGTTCTATGGTTCTATAGTTCTATGGTTCTATGGTTCTATGGTTCTATGGTTCTATGGTTCTGGTTCTAGTTCTATGGTTCCATGGTTCTATGGTTCTATGGTTCTATGGTTCTATGGTTCTATGGTTCTATGGTTCTATGGTTCTATGGTTCTATGGTTCTATGGTTCTATGGTTCTATGGTTCTATGGTTCTATGGTTCATGGTTCTATGGTTCTGTAGTTCTATGGTTTCATGGTTCTATGGTTCTGTGGTTCTATGGTTCTATAGTTCCATGGTTCTATGGTTCTATGGTTCTATGGTTCTGGTTCATGGTTCCATGGTTCTATGGTTCCCATGGTTCTATGGTTCTATGGTTCTATGGTTCTATGGTTCTATGGTTCTATGGTTCTATGGTTCTATGGTTCTATGGTTCCATGGTTCTATGGTTCTATGGTTCTATAGTTCTATGGTTCATGGTTCTATGGTTCTATGGTTCATGGTTCTATGGTTCTATGGTTCTATGGTTCTATGGTTCTATGGTTCCATGGTTCTATGGTTCTATGGTTCTATGGTTCTATGGTTCTATGGTTCTATAGTTCCATGGTTCTATGGTTCTATGGTTCTATGGTTCTATGGTTCTATGGTTCCATGGTTCTATAGTTCTATGGTTCTATGGTTCATGGTTCTATGGTTCTATGGTTCTGTAGTTCTATGGTTCTGTGGTTCCATGGTTCTATGGTTCTATGGTTCTATGGTTCTATGGTTCTATGGTTCTATGGTTCTATAGTTCATGGTTCTATGGTTCTATGGTTCTATGGTTCTATGGTTCTATGGTTCTATGGTTCTATGGATCTATGGTTCTATGGTTCTATGGTTCCCATGGTTCTATGGTTCTATGGTTCTATAGTTCTATGGTTCTATGGTTCTATGGTTCTATGGTTCTATGGTTCTATGGTTCTATGGTTCTATGGTTCTATGGTTCTATGGTTCTATGGTTCATGGTTCTATGGTTCTGGTTCTATGGTTCTATGGTTCTATGGTTCTATGGTTCTATGGTTCTATGGTTCTATGGTTCTATAGGTTCTATGGTTCTATGGTTCTATGGTTCTATGGTTTCTATAGTTCTATGGTTCTGGTTCTATGGTTCTATAGTTCTATGGTTCTATGGTTCTATGGTTCCCATGGTTCTATGGTTCTATGGTTCTATGGTTCTATTGTTCTATGGTTCTATGGTTCTATGGTTCTATGGTTCTATGGTTCTATGGTTCTATGGTTCTATGGTTCTATAGTTCTATGGTTCTATGGTTCTATGGTTCTATGGTTCTATGGTTCTATGGTTCATGGTTCTATGGTTCTGGTTCTATGGTTCTATGGTTCTGGTTCATGGTTCTATGGTTCTATGGTTCCTGGTTCTATGGTTCTATGGTTCTATGGTTCTATGGTTCTGTGGTTCTATGGTTCTATGGTTTCATGGTTCTATGGTTCTATAGTTCTATGGTTCTATGGTTCTATGGTTCTATGGTTCTAGTTCTATGGTTCTATGGTTCTATGGTTCTATGGTTCTATGGTTCTATGGTTCTATGGTTCTATGGTTCTATGGTTCTGGTCTCATGGTTCTATGGTTCTATGGTTCTATGGTTCTATGGTTCTATGGTTCTATGGTTCTATGGTTCTATGGTTCTATAGTTCATGGTTCTATGGTTCTATGGTTCTATGGTTCATGGTTCTATGGTTCTATGGTTCTATGGTTCTATAGTTCTATGGTTCTATGGTTCTATGGTTCTATGGTTCTGGCGGTTCTATGGTTCTATGGTTCATGGTTCTATGGTTCTATGGTTCCATGGTTCTATGGTTCTATGGTTCTAGTTCTATGGTTCTATGGTTCTATGGTTCTATGGTTCTATGGTTATGGTTCTATGGTTCTATGGTATGGTATGGTTCTATGGTTATGGTTTCTATGGTTCTATGGTTCTGTAGTTCCATGGTTCATGGTTCCCGTATGGTTCCTGGTTCTATGGTTCTGGTTCTATGGTTCTATAGTTCTGGTTCTATGGTTCTATGGTTCTGTGGTTCTATGGTTCTGTTCAGTTCTATGGTTCTATGGTTCTATGGTTCTATGGTTCTATGGTTCTATGGTTCTATGGTTCTATGGTTCTATGGTTCTATGGTTCTGTGGTTCTATGGTTCCATGGTTCCATGGTTCTATAGTTCCATGGTTCTATGGTTCTATGGTTCTATGGTTCTGTGGTTCTATGGTTCTATGGTTCCATGGTTCTATGGTTCTATGGTTCTATGGTTCTATGGTTCATGGTTCCCATGGTTCTGTAGTTCTATGGTTCTATGGTTCTATGGTTCTATGGTTCTATGGTTCTAGTTCTATGGTTCATGGTTCTATAGTTCTATGGTTCTATGGTTCTATGGTTCCATGGTTCTATGGTTCTATGGTTCTATGGTTCTATGGTTCTATGGTTCTATGGTTCTATGGTTCCATGGTTCCATGGTTCTATGGTTCTATGGTTCTATGGTTCTATGTAGTGGTGGTTCTGTGGTTCTATAGTTCTGTAGTTCTATGGTTCTATGGTTCTATGGTTCTATGGTTCTATGGTTCTATGGTTCTATGGTTCTATGGTTCTATGGTTCTATGGTTCTATGGTTCTATGGTTCTTTGGTTCCATGGTTCTATGGTTCTATGGTTCTATGGTTCTATGGTTCTATGGTTCTATGGTTCTATGGTTCTATGGTTCTATGGTTCTATGGTTCTATGGTTCTATGGTTCTATATGGTTCTAGTTCTATGGTTCTATGGTTCATGGTTCTATAGTTCTATGGTTCTATGTTCTATGGTTCTATGGTTCTATGGTTCTATGGTTCTATGGTTCTATGGTTCTATGGTTCTGTAGGTTCTATGGTTCTATGGTTCTATGGTTCTATGGTTCTATGGTTCTATGGTTCTATGGTTCTATGGTTCTATGGTTCTATGGTTCTATAGTTCTATGGTTCTGTGGTTCTGTGGTTCTATGGTTCTGTAGTTCTATGGTTCTATGGTTCTATGGTTCTATGGTTCATGGTTCTGGTTCTATGGTTCTATGGTTCTATAGTTCTATGGTTCTATGGTTCTATGGTTCTATGGTTCTATGGTTCTATGGTTCTATGGTTCTATGGTTCTATAGTTCTATGGTTCTATGGTTCTATGGTTCTATGGTTCTATGGTTCTATAGTTCTATGGTTCTATGGTTCCCATAGTTCTATGGTTCTATGGTTCTATGGTTCTGTAGTTCTATGGTTCTATAGTTCTATGGTTCTATGGTTCTATGGTTCTATGGTTCTATGGTTCTATGGTTCTGTAGTTCTATGGTTCTATGGTTCTGGTTCTATGGTTCTATGGTTCTATGGTTCTATGGTTCTATGGTTCTGGTTCTATGGTTCTATGGTTCTATGGTTCTATGGTTCTATGGTTCTATGGTTCTATGGTTCTGTAGTTCTATAGTTCTATGGTTCTATGGTTCTATGGTTCTATGGTTCTATGGTTCTATGGTTCTATGGTTCTATGGTTCTATAGTTCTATGGTTCCTATGGTTCTATGGTTCTATGGTTCTATGGTTCTATGGTTCTATGGTTCTATGGTTCTATGGTTCTATGGTTCTATGGTTCTATAGTTTCCATGGTTCTATAGTTCTATGGTTCTATGGTTCTATGGTTCTGTGGTTCTATGGTTCTGTAGTTCTATGGTTCTATGGTTCTATGGTTCTATGGTTCTATGGTTCTATGGTTCTATGGTTCTATGGTTCTATGGTTCTATGGTTCTATGGTTCTATAGTTCTATGGTTCTGTGGTTCTGTGGTTCTATGGTTCTATGGTTCTATGGTTCTATGGTTCTATGGTTCTATGGTTCTATGGTTCTATGGTTCTAAGGTTTTCTATAGTTCTATGGTTCTATGGTTCTATGGTTCTATGGTTCTATGGTTCTATGGTTCTATGGTTCTATGGTTCTGTGGTTCTATGGTTCTGTGGTTCTGTAGTTCCAGTTCTATGGTTCTATGGTTCTATGGTTCTATGGTTCTATGGTTCTATGGTTCATGGTTCTAAGGTTCTATTGTTCTTTTTTTCTATGTTTCTTTGGTTCTTTGGTTCTTTGGTTCTATGGTTCTATGGTTCTATGGTTCTATAGTTCTATAGTTCTATGGTTCTATGGTTCTATGGTTCTGTGGTTCTATGGTTCTATTGTTCTATAGTTCTATAGTTCTATGGTTCTATGGTTCTATGGTTCTATGGTTCTATGGTTCCTGGTTCTATGGTTCTGTGGTTCTATGGTTCTATGGTTCCTAGGTTCTATGGTTCTATGGTTCTATGGTTCTATGGTTTCTATGGTTCTGTGGTTCTGTGGTTCTATGGTTCTGTAGTTCTATGGTTCTGTATGGTTCTGGTTCTATAGTTCTATGGTTCTATGGTTCCATGGTTCTAAGGTTCTATGGTTCTATTGTTCCCATGGTTCTATGGTTCTATGGTTCTGTGGTTCTGTGGTTCTATGGTTCTGTAGTTCTATGGTTCTATGGTTCTATGGTTCTGGTTCTATATGGTTCTATGGTTCTATGGTTCTATGGTTCTATGGTTCTATGGTTCTATTGTTCTATGGTTCTATGGTTCTATGGTTCTATGGTTCTATGGTTCTATGGTTCTATGGTTCTATAGTTCTATGGTTCCCATGGTTCTATGGTTCTATGGTTCTATGGTTCTATGGTTCTATAGTTCTATAGTTCATGGTTCTATGGTTCTATGGTTCTATGGTTCTATGGTTCTGTAGTTCTATGGTTCTATGGTTCTATGGTTCTATGGTTCTATGGTTCTATGGTTCTATGGTTCTATAGTTCTATGGTTCTATGGTTCTATGGTTCTATAGTTCTATGGTTCTGTGGTTCTGTGGTTCTATGGTTCTGTAGTTCTATGGTTCTATGGTTCTATGGTTCTATGGTTCTATGGTTCTATGGTTCTAAGGTTCTATGGTTCTATTGTTCTATGGTTCTATGGTTCTATGGTTCTATTGTTCTATGGTTCTATGGTTCTATAGTTCTATAGTTCTATGGTTCTATGGTTCTATGGTTCTATGGTTCTATGGTTCTATGGTTCTATAGTTCTATAGTTCTATGGTTCTATGGTTCTATGGTTCTATGGTTCTATGGTTCTGTAGTTCTATGGTTCAATGGTTCTATGGTTCTATGGTTCTCTGGTTCTATGGTTCTATGGTTCTATGGTTCTATGGTTCTATGGTTCTATGGTTCTATGGTTCTATAGTTCTATGGTTCTATGGTTCTATGGTTCTATGGTTCTATGGTTCTATGGTTCTATGGTTCTATAGTTCTATGGTTCTATGGTTCTATGGTTCTATGGTTCTATGGTTCTATGGTTCTATGGTTCTATGGTTCTATGGTTCTATGGTTCTATGGTTCTATGGTTCTATGGTTCTATGGTTCTATGGTTCTATAGTTCTATAGTTCTATGGTTCTATGGTTCTGTAGTTCTATGGTTCTATAGTTCCCATGGTTCTATGGTTCTATGGTTCTATGGTTCTATGGTTCTATGGTTCTGTAGTTCTATGGTTCTATGGTTCTATGGTTCTATGGTTCTATGGTTCTATGGTTCTATGGTTCTATGGTTCTATGGTTCTATGGTTCTATGGTTCTATAGTTCTGTGGTTCTGTGGTTCTGTGGTTCTATGGTTCTGTAGTTCTATGGTTCTATGGTTCTATGGTTCTATGGTTCTATGGTTCTATGGTTCTATGGTTCTATGGTTCTATTGTTCTATGGTTCTATGGTTCGATGGTTGTATGGTTCTATGGTTCTATGGTTTCTATGGTTCTATGGTTCTATGGTTCTATAGTTCTATAGTTCTATGGTTCTATGGTTCTATGGTTCTATGGTTCTATGGTTCTGGTTCTGTAGTTCTATGGTTCTGGCGGTTCTATGGTTCTGGTTCTATGGTTCTATGGTTCTATGGTTCTATGGTTCTATGGTTCTATGGTTCTATCGTTCTATGGTTCTATGGTTCTATGGTTCTATGGTTCTATGGTTCTATAGTTCTATGGTTCTATGGTTCTATAGTTCTATGGTTCTATGGTTCTATGGTTCTATGGTTCTATGGTTCTATGGTTCTATGGTTCTATGGTTCTATGGTTCTATGGTTCTATGGTTCTATGGTTCTATGGTTCTATGGTTCTATGGTTCTATGGTTCTATGGTTCTATAGTTCTATAGTTCTATGGTTCTATGGTTCTATGGTTCTATGGTTCTATGGTTCTGTAGTTCTATGGTTCTATGGTTCTATAGTTCTATGGTTCTGTGGTTCTGTGGTTCTATGGTTCTGTAGTTCTATGGTTCTATGGTTCTATGGTTCTATGGTTCTATGGTTCTATGGTTCTATGGTTCTATTGTTCTATGGTTCTATGGTTCTATGGTTCTATGGTTCTATGGTTCTATGGTTCTATGGTTCTATGGTTCTATGGTTCTATAGTTCTATAGTTCTATGGTTCTATGGTTCTATGGTTCTATGGTACTATGGTTCATGGTTCTTTGGTTCTATGGTTCTGTAGTTCTATGGTTCTATGGTTCTATGGTTCTATGGTTCTATGGTTCTATGGTTCTATGGTTCTATGGTTCTATGGTTCTATGGTTCTATAGTTCTATGGTTCTATGGTTCTATGGTTCTATGGTTCTATGGTTCTATGGTTCTATGGTTCTATGGTTCTATGGTTCTGGCCATGGTTCTATGGTTCTAGGGTTCTATGGTTCTATGGTTCTATGGTTCTATGGTTCTATGGTTCTATGGTTCTATGGTTCTATGGTTCTATGGTTCTATGGTTCTATGGTTCTATGGTTCTATGGTTCTATGGTTCTATGGTTCTATAGTTCTATGGTTCTGTGGTTCTGTGGTTCTATGGTTCTGTAGTTCTATGGTTCTATGGTTCTATGGTTCTATGGTTCTATGGTTCTAAGGTTCTATGGTTCTATAGTTCTATGGTTCTATGGTTCTATGGTTCTATGGTTCTATAGTTCTATGGTTCTATAGTTCTATGGTTCTATGGTTCTATGGTTCTGTAGTTCTATGGTTCTATGGTTCTATAGTTCTATGGTTCTATGGTTCTATGGTTCTATGGTTCTATGGTTCTATGGTTCTATGGTTCTGTAGTTCTATGGTTCTATGGTTCTATGGTTCTATGGTTCTATGGTTCTATGGTTCTATGGTTCTATGGTTCTATGGTTCTATGGTTCTGTGGTTCTGTGGTTCTATGGTTCTGTAGTTCTATGGTTCTATGGTTCTATGGTTCTATGGTTCTATGGTTCTATGGTTCTATGGTTCTATGGTTCTATGGTTCTATGGTTCTATTGTTCTATGGTTCTATGGTTCTATGGTTCTATGGTTCTATGGTTCTATGGTTCTATAGTTCTATAGTTCTATGGTTCTATGGTTCTATGGTTCTATGGTTCTATGGTTCTATGGTTCTATGGTTCTATGGTTCTATGGTTCTATAGTTCTATGGTTCTATAGTTCTATGGTTCTATGGTTCTATGGTTCTATGGTTCTATGGTTCTATGGTTCTGTAGTTCTATGGTTCTATGGTTCTATGGTTCTATGGTTCTATGGTTCTATGGTTCTATGGTTCTATGGTTCTATGGTTCTATGGTTCTATGGTTCTGTGGTTCTGTGGTTCTATGGTTCTGTAGTTCTATGGTTCTATGGTTCTATGGTTCTATGGTTCTATGGTTCTATGGTTCTATGGTTCTATGGTTCTAAGGTTCTATGGTTCTATTGTTCTATGGTTCTATGGTTCTATGGTTCTATGGTTCTATGGTTCTATGGTTCTATAGTTCTATAGTTCTATGGTTCTATGGTTCTATGGTTCTATGGTTCTATGGTTCTATGGTTCTATGGTTCTATGGTTCTATGGTTCTGTAGTTCTATGGTTCTATAGTTCTATGGTTCTATGGTTCTATGGTTCTATGGTTCTATGGTTCTATGGTTCTGTAGTTCTATGGTTCTATGGTTCTATGGTTCTATGGTTCTATGGTTCTATGGTTCTATGGTTCTATGGTTCTATGGTTCTATGGTTCTATGGTTCTATAGTTCTATGGTTCTGTGGTTCTGTGGTTCTATGGTTCTGTAGTTCTATGGTTCTATGGTTCTATGGTTCTATGGTTCTATGGTTCTATGGTTCTAAGGTTCTATGGTTCTATTGTTCTATGGTTCTATGGTTCTATGGTTCTATGGTTCTATGGTTCTATGGTTCTATGGTTCTATGGTTCTATGGTTCTATGGTTCTATAGTTCTATGGTTCTATGGTTCTATGGTTCTGGTTCTGGTTCTATGGTTCTATGGTTCTATGGTTCTATAGTTCTATAGTTCTATGGTTCTATGGTTCTATGGTTCTGTAGTTCTATGGTTCTATAGTTCTATGGTTCTATGGTTCTATGGTTCTATGGTTCTATGGTTCTATGGTTCTGTAGTTCTATGGTTCTATGGTTCTATGGTTCTATGGTTCTATGGTTCTATGGTTCTATGGTTCTATGGTTCTATGGTTCTATGGTTCTATGGTTCTATGGTTCTATGGTTCTATAGTTCTATGGTTCTGTGGTTCTGTGGTTCTATGGTTCTGTAGTTCTATGGTTCTATGGTTCTATGGTTCTATGGTTCTATGGTTCTATGGTTCTAAGGTTCTATGGTTCTATTGTTCTATGGTTCTATGGTTCTATGGTTCTATGGTTCTATGGTTCTATGGTTCTATGGTTCTATGGTTCTATAGTTCTATAGTTCTATGGTTCTATGGTTCTATGGTTCTGTAGTTCTATGGTTCTATAGTTCTATGGTTCTATGGTTCTATGGTTCTATGGTTCTATGGTTCTATGGTTCTATGGTTCTGTAGTTCTATGGTTCTATGGTTCTATGGTTCTATGGTTCTATGGTTCTATGGTTCTATGGTTCTATGGTTCTATGGTTCCATGGTTCATGGTTCTATGGTTCTATGGTTCTAGTTCTATGGTTCTGTGGTTCTGTGGTTCATGGTTCTGTAGTTCTATGGTTCTATGGTTCTATGGTTCTATGGTTCTATGGTTCTATGGTTCTAAGGTTCTATGGTTCTATTGTTCTATGGTTCTATGGTTCTATGGTTCTATGGTTCTATGGTTCTATGGTTCTATGGTTCTATGGTTCTATGGTTCTGTGGTTCTGTGGTTCTATGGTTCTGTAGTTCTATGGTTCTATGGTTCTATGGTTCTGTGGTTCCATGGTTCTATGGTTCTATGGTTCTGTGGTTCTCTTGTTCTATGGTTCTATGGTTCTATGGTTCTATGGTTCTATGGTTCTATGGTTCTATAGTTCTATAGTTCTATGGTTCTATGGTTCTATGGTTCTAAGGTTCTATGGTTCTATTGTTCTATAGTTCTATAGTTCTATGGTTCTATGGTTCTATGGTTCTATGGTTCTATGGTTCTGTAGTTCTATGGTTCTATGGTTCTATGGTTCTATGGTTCTATGGTTCTATGGTTCTATGGTTCTATGGTTCTATGGTTCTATAGTTCTATGGTTCTATGGTTCTATGGTTCTATGGTTCTATGGTTCTATGGTTCTATGGTTCTATAGTTCTATAGTTCTATGGTTCTATGGTTCTATGGTTCTGTAGTTCTATGGTTCTATAGTTCTATGGTTCTATGGTTCTATGGTTCTATGGTTCTATGGTTCTATGGTTCTATGGTTCTATGGTTCTATGGTTCTATGGTTCTATGGTTCTATGGTTCTATGGTTCTATGGTTCTATGGTTCTATAGTTCTATGGTTCTGTGGTTCTGTGGTTCTATGGTTCTGTAGTTCTATGGTTCTATGGTTCTATGGTTCTATGGTTCTATGGTTCTAAGGTTCTATGGTTCTATTGTTCTATGGTTCTATGGTTCTATGGTTCTATGGTTCTATGGTTCTATGGTTCTATAGTTCTATAGTTCTATGGTTCTATGGTTCTATGGTTCTATGGTTCTATGGTTCTATGGTTCTATAGTTCTATAGTTCTATGGTTCTATGGTTCTATAGTTCTATGGTTCTATGGTTCTGTAGTTCTATGGTTCTATGGTTCTATGGTTCTATGGTTCTATGGTTCTATGGTTCTATGGTTCTATGGTTCTATGGTTCTATGGTTCTATGGTTCTATGGTTCTATGGTTCTATGGTTCTATGGTTCTATGGTTCTATGGTTCTATGGTTCTATAGTTCTATGGTTCTATGGTTCTATGGTTCTATGGTTCTATGGTTCTATGGTTCTATGGTTCTATGTTTCTATGGTTCTATGGTTCTATGGTTCTATGGTTCTATGGTTCTATGGTTCTATAGTTCTATGGTTCTATGGTTCTATGGTTCTATGGTTCTATGGTTCTATGGTTCTATGGTTCTATAGTTCTATGGTTCTGTGGTTCTGTGGTTCTATGGTTCTGTAGTTCTATGGTTCTATGGTTCTATGGTTCTATGGTTCTATGGTTCTAAGGTTCTATGGTTCTATAGTTCTATGGTTCTATGGTTCTATGGTTCTATGGTTCTATAGTTCTATGGTTCTATGGTTCTATGGTTCTATGGTTCTATAGTTCTATGGTTCTATGGTTCTATGGTTCTATGGTTCTATGGTTCTATGGTTCTATGGTTCTATGGTTCTATGGTTCTATGGTTCTATGGTTCTATGGTTCTGTAGTTCTATGGTTCCATGGTTCTATGGTTCTATGGTTCTATGGTTCTATGGTTCTATGGTTCTATAGTTCTATGGTTCTATGGTTCTATGGTTCTGTAGTTCTGTAGTTCTGTAGTTCTATGGTTCTATAGTTCTATGGTTCTATGGTTCTATGGTTCTATGGTTCTATAGTTCTATAGTTCTATGGTTCTATGGTTCTATGGTTCTATGGTTCTATGGTTCTATGGTTCTATGGTTCTATAGTTCTATGGTTCTATGGTTCTATGGTTCTATGGTTCTATAGTTCTATAGTTCTATGGTTCTATGGTTCTGTGGTTCTGTGGTTCTATGGTTCTATGGTTCCATGGTTCTATAGTTCTATGGTTCTATGGTTCTATGGTTCTATGGTTCTATGGTTCTATAGTTCTATAGTTCTATAGTTCTATGGTTCTATGGTTCTATGGTTCTGTAGTTCTATGGTTCTATGGTTCTATAGTTCTATGGTTCTATGGTTCTATGGTTCTATGGTTCTATGGTTCTATGGTTCTATGGTTCTGTAGTTCTATGGTTCTATGGTTCTATGGTTCTATGGTTCTATGGTTCTATGGTTCTATGGTTCTATGGTTCTATGGTTCTATGGTTCTGTGGTTCTGTGGTTCTATGGTTCTGTAGTTCTATGGTTCTATGGTTCTATGGTTCTATGGTTCTATGGTTCTATGGTTCTATGGTTCTATGGTTCTATGGTTCTATGGTTCTATGGTTCTATGGTTCTATGGTTCTATGGTTCTATGGTTCTATGGTTCTATAGTTCTATGGTTCTATGGTTCTATGGTTCTATGGTTCTATGGTTCTATGGTTCTATGGTTCTATAGTTCTATAGTTCTATGGTTCTATGGTTCTATGGTTCTATGGTTCTATGGTTCTGTAGTTCTATGGTTCTATGGTTCTATGGTTCTATGGTTCTATGGTTCTATGGTTCTATGGTTCTATGGTTCTATGGTTCTATGGTTCTATAGTTCTATGGTTCTATGGTTCTATGGTTCTATGGTTCTATGGTTCTATGGTTCTATGGTTCTATAGTTCTATAGTTCTATGGTTCTATGGTTCTATGGTTCTGTAGTTCTATGGTTCTATAGTTCTATGGTTCTATGGTTCTATGGTTCTATGGTTCTATGGTTCTATGGTTCTATGGTTCTATGGTTCTATGGTTCTATGGTTCTATGGTTCTATGGTTCTATGGTTCTATGGTTCTATGGTTCTATAGTTCTATGGTTCTGTGGTTCTGTGGTTCTATGGTTCTGTAGTTCTATGGTTCTATGGTTCTATGGTTCTATGGTTCTATGGTTCTATGGTTCTATGGTTCTATGGTTCTATGGTTCTATGGTTCTATGGTTCTATGGTTCTATGGTTCTATGGTTCTATGGTTCTATGGTTCTGTGGTTCTGTGGTTCTATGGTTCTGTAGTTCTATGGTTCTATGGTTCTATGGTTCTATGGTTCTATGGTTCTATGGTTCTATGGTTCTAAGGTTCTATGGTTCTATTGTTCTATGGTTCTATGGTTCTATGGTTCTATGGTTCTATGGTTCTATGGTTCTATAGTTCTATAGTTCTATGGTTCTATGGTTCTATGGTTCTATGGTTCTATGGTTCTATGGTTCTATAGTTCTATAGTTCTATGGTTCTATGGTTCTATGGTTCTATGGTTCTGTAGTTCTATGGTTCTATGGTTCTATGGTTCTATGGTTCTATGGTTCTATGGTTCTATGGTTCTATGGTTCTATGGTTCTATAGTTCTATGGTTCTATGGTTCTATGGTTCTATGGTTCTATGGTTCTATGGTTCTATGGTTCTATAGTTCTATAGTTCTATGGTTCTATGGTTCTATGGTTCTGTAGTTCTATGGTTCTATAGTTCTATGGTTCTATGGTTCTATGGTTCTATGGTTCTATGGTTCTATGGTTCTATGGTTCTGTAGTTCTATGGTTCTATGGTTCTATGGTTCTATGGTTCTATGGTTCTATGGTTCTATGGTTCTATGGTTCTATGGTTCTATGGTTCTATGGTTCTATAGTTCTATGGTTCTGTGGTTCTGTGGTTCTATGGTTCTGTAGTTCTATGGTTCTATGGTTCTATGGTTCTATGGTTCTATGGTTCTATGGTTCTAAGGTTCTATGGTTCTATTGTTCTATGGTTCTATGGTTCTATGGTTCTATGGTTCTATGGTTCTATGGTTCTATAGTTCTATAGTTCTATGGTTCTATGGTTCTATGGTTCTATGGTTCTATGGTTCTATAGTTCTATAGTTCTATGGTTCTATGGTTCTATGGTTCTATGGTTCTATGGTTCTGTAGTTCTATGGTTCTATGGTTCTATGGTTCTATGGTTCTATGGTTCTATGGTTCTATGGTTCTATGGTTCTATGGTTCTATGGTTCTATGGTTCTATGGTTCTATAGTTCTATGGTTCTATGGTTCTATGGTTCTATGGTTCTATGGTTCTATGGTTCTATGGTTCTATGGTTCTATGGTTCTATGGTTCTATGGTTCTATGGTTCTATGGTTCTATGGTTCTATGGTTCTATGGTTCTATGGTTCTATGGTTCTATGGTTCTATGGTTCTATGGTTCTATAGTTCTATGGTTCTATGGTTCTATAGTTCTATGGTTCTATGGTTCTATGGTTCTATGGTTCTATAGTTCTATGGTTCTATGGTTCTATGGTTCTATGGTTCTATGGTTCTATGGTTCTATAGTTCTATAGTTCTATGGTTCTATGGTTCTATGGTTCTATGGTTCTATAGTTCTATGGTTCTATGGTTCTATGGTTCTATGGTTCTATGGTTCTATAGTTCTATGGTTCTATGGTTCTATGGTTCTATGGTGCTCTCTCATCAGGTGTAACATACTATCAGCTAACCTAGGTCTTATTTATACTCATCGACTATGCGTTCCTTAGTAAAAGTCTGCCTCCGTGACGGCATTTATTAGCAAGTTCATTCCTACTGTTCAATGAGCACATGTGGAGTTTACATATAATAAAAACTTTTCAGTCATGCATAAATTGCATCGTTTGCTATCATGTACCGGCAGGCTTTGAATATAAGCGGATACATGCAGCTACACCCTTAAATACGAAAAGCAACACGAAGAAAGACAACAGAAAAGAAAAAAATATGTCACGCAATTAATATAACCTGGTA
The DNA here is from genome assembly GCA_016169945.1 of Trachythela sp. YZ-2020. NCBI lineage: Eukaryota > Metazoa > Cnidaria > Anthozoa > Malacalcyonacea > Clavulariidae > Trachythela > Trachythela sp. YZ-2020. Next base: position 4,379,987 of record JADLSH010000363.1, on the reverse strand, counting down.
CATCCCACCCTCCAGTAAGCAGGTACCAACCAATGTAGGACAATTCTTTTTAACAATTGTCAAGGGAGGATTTGCGAGCGATCACCTTCTGAGGCAAATCTTTAATAAGAATACTCTGAAAGAAAGATTAGTAGACACAATAAATCGATCCTCCAGAAGAGTCAAGGGAATATCAACAACCAGCAAGCGTGCAATTGCATCTCATCACCAATTTGTTTTACGAAGCTACGGTAGAGACCGGCACAACTAAGGAAACCTATATCGGATTGACGCAAAACAAATTGAAAACCAGGTACAAAACCAAGACCGAAACAATATGCACGCGACACAGCTGAGCAAATACATTTGGGTTTTGAAGGACCAACGCATTCGTTTCAAATTAGCATTGTAAGTTGTGTTGTTGAGCATTGTTGTGTTGTTGAGCACTCTGTGAGGTTAATTGGTGGCTATAAGCTATAATGCAAAAGCTCACTTCCCTTGTGGTCGTTTGAGCACTCTGGCCCCAAGACACTTCACGCATGTCTGGATGCGCATGTGTCTGAGTATTGTACCACATGCGCTTGGTGAGGGCAAGAGTATGGTGTATAAATACGAAGTCACTCGCATCTAGACTGCGTTACAAGCTGCATTGACGAGCCGTTGAACGGCGAAACATGCATTTCTGCAGATTTGACTATATATATGTAGACGTAGCATATATATGTGACGAAGCAAATGCTTGGCGGTATTCACTTTAGTCCAAGAGTGCTCAACACGAACAGTGGAGCGAACTATATACAGTTAATATTTACAAATAAAAATACTGTTACTCGAGTTTTCATGGTCCCCAACGCGACGTGAAACTTGAGTAACAGTATTTTTATTTATAAATATTCCATTTTAACTGTATATATATACATGCATATCTGCAGATTGAATGTGCGCGCAAGATTTGGGTTAACAACAAGAAACACGATAAACGATAATATTCTATTAAGTATTCAAAATTTGAAATTATTGATAGCTCAAATCTTGAGCGCACAAGATGCTTTTAATCTTTTGGGTAGCACGGGTGGCGGAAGCGGTTAGCGCGCTGCCTCTTACCACTGAGTTGAGCCTGTTTCACAACAGGTCGAGGTCACTGTTGGTACTCGCATGAGATCGGCAGTGTGCTAAAATAACTCATTTAAGTTGAGATTCTCTCCTGTGCTTCGAGGGTTTTCCCCGGGTACTCCGGTTTCTCTCCTCTAATACTAACCCTTAGGAACTAACAATGGGGCCGCAGTAATTGGCTGACGCTGTTGTGGATTCCCTGCCATTGAGGCGAAGTTGAATAATAATAATCTCATTAATCATTATATTCAGGGACAGGATTTTGACACTCATGTTGTCATCCTAGTGACAGATGTGTATTGTTAGGCTAAATGCGCGTCTACCTATTCCGCAATTATAAAAACTCGCATGCTTTGAAGTACTTCCATTTTTGCTAGTTTTAATAACTACAAGGATGCGGCAACTGAAGATTTTTAAATAAAATTTGTGCGCACTCACTGTATAATGCGTCACTGAACCAGAACTCGATCGCAAGTAAGGGATGGTCATTTTTCTAGTACCTTAGAGGACGCAATGCCCTTAGCTTTGGCTAACGTATTACAGATTCCTTTATTAATATTAATACCGAATAACTTGATTCCATTTCTCTCTATTTTCCCTCGCTATAATATGGAATGTCTCTCACCTCTTTTACTGAGTTACAATAATGAAGGACCAGGGCATTATGACGCACTAGTTGCACGAAAATTAGCGCGCGATATCGCTAACCCACAAGAAGAGAGAAGTCATGGTGAAACCAATGGAAAATTAGAGAGAGAGCGCAACATCGTGGACGAGAAGGGGAAAAATATTGCCTGCCGCTGTGGAATCAATTCTAAGAAACGACAAAGTGTCGATTCTAGTAAAACTCCAAAGAGAACATATAACCCCACGAATCGTTGCAAATGTATCTCAAAGCGCGGTAAGTGTTTGAAAGAGTGTAAGTGTGCTGGTGCTTGTGGGGAAAAAGACAGCAAGAAGGGCATCCAAAATGGTATTGACATATTCGCGAAAGTTCCTAGACAATCGCGAAAAAGAGGGGCTCATGAAATACATACAACGCCGAACAAATTTATGAAAATATCACCATCAGAACACGAACAACTCAATGTCCTGGAATACTTTATTGTGGTAGCAGTTGTTAACTACTTCGTTTCCAAAGGTTTAGCTAACAATATCAAACAAATGATAAGTGTGTATAACGAAATAGTAGATATTATTGCCAACGAAGAAAGTTTGAAGTATTTACCAGTGTCAATTCATTCTGGAAGGAGGATCTCGAGCACTATACGTCAAATACAGAAAAAGGACAATTTAACATAAACTTGTTTTATATATATATGCATGATATATACGTCACTCAGTTTCTTTTCTACAGACTACAGTATAACTAATACCAACTTTCATAGCACGGATAGATATTTTATATACAAATGTAATAGTTACCAAAAATTATACACTAATTTTGAAATTTTTTTTGAATTTGAATTTATTTGATTTAGCACCACATTACATAAAGATTACAACACAACAAATATACAAAAAATTAGAATTTTATCATGTTGGTGACAAGGAAGCCCAAAACGAAACCACGAGGCTTATATAAATTTAGGCTCCCTTTAAATATACACCATATATATATAAAAACACAATTAGGTCTAATAAATTATGAAATGCAGACGTGCTTCAGTTTACAAACTAAAATTTTACATCATAATTATTAATACATTGAACACAAATATTGTTTTAGTTTTCTCTTAAATAAAATAGAGGACACAATGTCAACCAGCTCACGAGGAAGAGAGTTAAAAAATTTTGGACCTTGAAAGCGCACCGAAAATTGTCTGATATTTGTCCTACATGAAGGTACATGATACTTGGAGGAGTTTCTTGTATTAAAAGTGTGAATTTGATCATTTTTTAAAAACATGTTATCAAATCGTTCAGGTAAAAGAGAAAATTTATGATGAAACATAAATTGACCAAGTTGTAGCATACAAATATCATTCAGTTTTAATAAGCCAAGCTTCTTAAATATAGGGCTAGTATGTGCATCGAATGCGCTTTTATTCAGTATTCTAATTATACGTTTCTGAAGTAATTCAATGCGACGAATATTAGTAGGATACGTTAGTCCCCAAACAATAACACAATATTGTAGGTAAGGATAAATAATCGAATAGTACAATGTACGTAGAGACTCTAGTGGCAAACAGAAACTAGCTTTATAAATTATACCAATAGATTTTGATATTTTATTAGCAATATGGGAGAAATGAGATTTCCAACTCAGATTTTCATCCAGAATAACTCCCAAAAACACAGTTTCCTTAACTTGTTCAATACACTTATTATTAATAAATAGTTTTATGTCCAAACAGAATTTTTTTGTCTAGGTTTAAATACCATAAATTTCGTTTTTTCCGTATTAAGCGACAATTTATTTGCTTGAAACCAATCAGACAGTTTTTCCAATTCATTATTCAAAGAATCGATCACATATTGCGGGTCTTTATGTGAAAAGAAAATGTTTGTATCATCAGCAAATAAAATTGTTTCAACTAATTGTGACACATTGCAAATATCATTAATATAAAGTAAAAAGAATAAAGGGCCAAGGATAGAACCCTGAGGCACCCCGCAACAAACAGCACTAGGAGATGAGCGATGTTCATTAAATTGAACAAATTGGGTTCTATTGGTAAAATAACTTTTTATCCATTGCAATGGCAAGCCGCGAATTCCGTAATGTTCCAACTTATCAAATAGAATCTCATGATTGACAGTATCAAAGGCTTTAGATAAATCCAGGAAAATCCCCACAGAAGTTTCTTTTCTGTCAATCGCATCTGAAATCTTGTCATATAAATCGATCAAAGCAAGTGAAGTTGAATGATTTTTGCGAAATCCATATTGATTATCATATAATATCTTAAATTTATCGAGATATGCCAATAAACGATTATACATAGCCCTTTCAAGAAACTTTGAAAAACATGGAAGTATAGATACTGGTCTATAATTTGAGAATATTGCACGATCACCTGCTTTAAATAAGGAATTACACATGCAATTTTCATATCATCAGGACAATGCCACTAGCAATGGACAAATTAAGTATATGAGAAAGTGGTTCTGCAATGATATTAATAAACTGTTTAATTATTGACATAGGAATTTTATCATAACCAGCAGATTTATTTGGGTGAAACGATTTAGCAATTTCAACAATTTCAGCGGAGGTCACACTATCAAGAAAAACAGATTGAGAATAACATCCAGAAAGAAACAAACGATGTGACTGAGAAGGTTTTATTTTCTTAGCAAGATTTGGGCCAATATTAGTGAAATAGTTGCAAAATTTATTGGCAATTAAAATTGGATCAGAGATCTCATTATCATTATCATTCGTTTTAAATAATGGACTTATGGTAGGCTTTGATTTCTTTTTATTAATAACCTCATTGAGAACCTTCCAAGTAGATTTCATGTCAGATTTCATATTTTGCAATTTACTAGCGTAGTATGATGATTTGGCAATCTTTATTGAATGATTCAGTTTGTTCTTGTATCTTTTGTAATACGAATCGTTTTCAGGTGTAGGGTTACGTAAGTAACGTCTATATAATTTATTTTTTCTTTTTATGGATTTTAAAATTCCTTTTGACAACCATGGATTACATGAAAAATTATGTTTTCTCTTTATATGCTTAACTGGAAAACACGTGTTATATATTTTAGTAAATTCAGAATGGAAGGCCTTATATGACTGATTTGGATCATTAAAACCTTCAAGTTCTGACCAATTAACCCTGGACAATTGCTCACTAAACTTATTTAAATTATACTCGTTTTTTTCTCGAATAGTGATTGATTCATTTTTCTTATTTACTGTCTGATTATTTTCAAAGCAAATACAAAAAATTGGAAGATGATCCGAAATATCAGTAAACAACAAGCCACTTTTCATATTGCTATGCAATTGATTGGTAAATATATTATCAATTAGTGTAGCCGAATGAGAAGTTATTCTTGAGGGACGAAGCTCTGGGGACGAAGTATCAAAGGAAAGATTGAGTTGGAGTACATTTGCTCCAAAAACTCGCCGGTCAGCGAGTGTTGCTGGAAGCTTAACAAGTTTAAATTAAAATCCCCCATTATGTAACAAGTCTTATTTTCCTTTGTAATTTTACTAAGCAATTCATTATAATTAGTCAAAAAACTGGTAACATCTTGGTTAGGAGGTCTATAAATTACCCCTACAATAATATTCTTACCGATAGAATTATTTATTTCAATAAATAAAGACTCCGCTATTTCTTCGTTTTCAAAACACAAATCACCACGGATTCTCGAATCATAATTTTCGGATAAATACAAGCCAACTAATATAACGTTTAAAGTAAGTTGTATTTTTGTTATGTTATGATGATCGAAAACGTAATCTAGTTTGGCGAGTAGTGTATTATAGTCATCATATAAACGAAAAAAAAAATAAGAAAATTTTATTAATAGAACTATGTAAAAATGATTATCTAAAAATGAATAAAACTCTTTATTTCTCTTGTTTATTAGCCTTAGTTAAGTCTTCAATTCAATTCAATTCAATTCAATTCAATTCAATTCAATTCAACTCAATTCAATTCAATTCCATTCCATTCCATTCAATTCAATAAATGTTCTTCAAAGTTATTATTCAGTTATTTTGCAATTAATATGGCAACAAAGACGTTCCAAAGTTTTCATATAATTTTAGACCGCCAAAATAGAACCGCATGGGCCTCATGGGCGTCTCTCTCGAGTCAAATGAGTATAAAGCCAAAATATGGGACACCATGTTTACTATAGATAGCACCGGCAGATTTTCATTAATAATACCAAATATTAAGGTATTCATTTCAATAATAAGTCTGATACTTTTTGTTCAGTCGGTGAGAATATGAACCGAAATCATAAATGTTCCACTTTCCAAAAAGCACTGAATTAGGAAGCCAAATGCTGATGTACAAATTAAAAACAAAAGTTTTGCCGTCGCCAATCATGAAGAGGCCAGTTACTAGTTTAGCTCGATATAAACTCGCGTATGCGTATAACGTAGAAAAACCGTTAATGGCATCGCGGCGTACGACTTTTGGTTTCGCCAGGCCGCTACGTCCTCGATCACATACGTGGTGTAAATATCCGAGCGGAATTAGTACCCTCGCCGAGCCTCGGGAATAATATATATTTCTTAAGTATTCCAATACATTTAGCCAACATAGAACCATAGAACCATAGAACCATAGAACCATAGAACCATAGAACCATAGAACCATAGAACCATAGAACCATAGAACCATAGAACTATAGAACCATAGAACTATAGAACCATAGAACCATAGAAACATAGAACTATAGAACTATAGAACCATAGAACCATAGAACCATAGAACTACAGAACCATAGAACCATAGAACCATAGAACTATAGAACCATAGAACCATAGAACCATAGAACCATAGAACTATAGAACCATAGAACCATAGAACCATAGAACCATAGAACCATAGAACCATAGAACTATAGAACCATAGAACCATAGAACCATAGAACTATAGAACTATAGAACCATAGAACTACAGAACCATAGAACCATAGAACTATAGAACCATAGAACCATAGAACCATAGAACCATAGAACCATAGAACCATAGAACCATAGAACCACAGAACCATAGAACCATAGAACCATAGAACTATAGAACCATAGAACCATAGAACTATAGAACCATAGAACTACAGAACCATAGAACCATAGAACTATAGAACCATAGAACCATAGAACTATAGAACTATAGAACCATAGAACCATAGAACTACAGAACCATAGAACCATAGAACCATAGAACCATAGAACTATAGAACCATAGAACCATAGAACCATAGAACCATAGAACCATAGAACCATAGAACCATAGAACCATAGAACTATAGAACCATAGAACCATAGAACTATAGAACCATAGAACCATAGAACTATAGAACCATAGAACCATAGAACCATAGAACCATAGAACCATAGAACCATAGAACTATAGAACCATAGAACCATAGAACTATAGAACCATAGAACCATAGAACCATAGAACCATAGAACCATAGAACCATAGAACCATAGAACCATAGAACCATAGAACCATAGAACCATAGAACCATAGAACTATAGAACCATAGAACCATAGAACCATAGAAACATAGAACTATAGAACTATAGAACCATAGAACCATAGAACCAGAGAACTACAGAACCATAGAACCATAGAACCATAGAACCATAGAACTATAGAACCATAGAACCATAGAACCATAGAACCATAGAACTATAGAACCATAGAACCATAGAACCATAGAACCATAGAACCATAGAACTATAGAACCATAGAACCATAGAACCATAGAACTATAGAACTATAGAACCATAGAACTACAGAACCATAGAACCATAGAACTATAGAACCATAGAACCATAGAACCATAGAACCACAGAACCATAGAACCATAGAACCATAGAACCACAGAACCATAGAACCATAGAACCACAGAACCATAGAACTATAGAACCATAGAACTACAGAACCATAGAACCATAGAACTATAGAACCATAGAACCATAGAACTATAGAACTATAGAACCATAGAACCATAGAACTACAGAACCATAGAACCATAGAACCATAGAACTATAGAACCATAGAACTATAGAACCATAGAACCATAGAACCATAGAACCATAGAACCATAGAACCATAGAACTATAGAACCATAGAACCATAGAACTATAGAACCATAGAACTATAGAACCATAGAACCATAGAACTACAGAACCATAGAACCATAGAACCATAGAACCATAGAACCATAGAACCATAGAACTATAGAACCATAGAACCATAGAACCATAGAACCATAGAACCATAGAACCATAGAACCATAGAACCATAGAACTATAGAACCATAGAACCATAGAACCATAGAACCATAGAACCATAGAACCACAGAACCATAGAACCATAGAACCATAGAACCACAGAACCATAGAACCATAGAACCATAGAACCATAGAACCATAGAACCATAGAACCATAGAACTATAGAACCATAGAACTACAGAACCATAGAACCATAGAACTATAGAACCATAGAACCATAGAACTATAGAACCATAGAACCATAGAACCATAGAACTACAGAACCATAGAACCATAGAACCATAGAACCATAGAACTATAGAACCATAGAACCATAGAACTATAGAACCATAGAACCATAGAACCATAGAACCATAGAACCATAGAACTATAGAACTATAGAACCATAGAACCATAGAACTATAGAACCATAGAACCATAGAACCATAGAACCATAGAACCATAGAACTACAGAACCATAGAACCATAGAACCATAGAACCATAGAACCATAGAACCATAGAACCATAGAACTATAGAACCATAGAACCATAGAACCATAGAACCATAGAACCATAGAACCATAGAACTATAGAACCATAGAGCCATAGAACCATAGAACTATAGAACCATAGAACCATAGAACCACAGAACCATAGAACTATAGAACCATAGAACCATAGAACCATAGAACTATAGAACCATAGAACCATAGAACCATAGAACCATAGAACCATAGAACCATAGAACCATAGAACCATAGAACTATAGAACCATAGAACCATAGAACTATAGAACTATAGAACCATAGAACCATAGAACTACAGAACCATAGAACTATAGAACTATAGAACTATAGAACCATAGAACCATAGAACTATAGAACCATAGAACCATAGAACTACAGAACTATAGAACTATAGAACCATAGAACCATAGAACCATAGAACTATAGAACCATAGAACCATAGAACCATAGAACCATAGAACCATAGAACCATAGAACCATAGAACTACAGAACTATAGAACTATAGAACCATAGAACCATAGAACCATAGAACCATAGAACCATAGAACCATAGAACTATAGAACCATAGAACCATAGAACTACAGAACCATAGAACTATAGAACTATAGAACTATAGAACCATAGAACCATAGAACCATAGAACTATAGAACTATAGAACCATAGAACCATAGAACTACAGAACTATAGAACTATAGAACCATAGAACCATAGAACCATAGAACTATAGAACCATAGAACCATAGAACCATAGAACCATAGAACCATAGAACCATAGAACTACAGAACTATAGAACTATAGAACCATAGAACCATAGAACCATAGAACCATAGAACCATAGAACCATAGAACTATAGAACCATAGAACCATAGAACCATAGAACCATAGAACCATAGAACTATAGAACCATAGAACCATAGAACCATAGAACCATAGAACCATAGAACCATAGAACCATAGAACTACAGAACCATAGAACCATAGAACCATAGAACTATAGAACTATAGAACCATAGAACTACAGAACCATAGAACCATAGAACTATAGAACCATAGAACCATAGAACCATAGAACTATAGAACCATAGAACCATAGAACCATAGAACTACAGAACCATAGAACCATAGAACCATAGAACCATAGAACCATAGAACCATAGAACTATAGAACCATAGAACCATAGAACTATAGAACTATAGAACTATAGAACTATAGAACTATAGAACTATAGAACTATAGAACTATAGCGATGTATATCTATATTAGTAATGCCTATATGGCATATATTATATACCTAATTATGCCTATATGGCATATATTATATACCTAATTATGATAATGTATTTGGTGTATTTGGTGATTGCGTGTCATGGAATTATAACCATAATTCGCCATGAAAATGATGCAATATTTTCGTTTTGAATCATTGTTCGAATTGAAGTAATGTTTGAAGCTATTCACTGCATAATATCAGCTCTATGATTTATACAAGTAAGTACAATAATTTGAATATACTACGCTATATTTAGTCCTACTCGTCACAGTTCTTAGTTGGACTCCCTGTGATGTAACCTCATTAAAAACGTACTAACGATGATATGCTGCATCAAAGGCACGATTTTATTCCCACACATAAAATGTCAACTATTTGCAGTTGGCCGATAGCCAGTCTACATGGCCAACGACAATGTGTGCAACTGGACTTTCATAGTTTCATCAGATAAATTGGCGGAAATTAATAACAGTACATATGGATTGTTTCAACATTAAATTCATGCGCCTAACTTCTGTTATGCTATATTGCTATATAGTTCTTCTAGTAGAATAATTGTACAGTGTATATGGCCTCGAAGAAAGCTTGTTTTTTATTTATTGAAAATTTGATATAGAAAAAGGCATTATCACTGCATCAGGTATTTATGAACATGAGTTTCTTACAGTGTATGATCCACTAAAAAATTCAGCAATATTTTCTGAATAGTTCATAAACAAATCGTCAAAAATTTTTGAAGAATAACGTCATTAATAATATACATGAAAATATTTCTCAATTCTGATTGGCTGAGAGCAGTGCAGTTTTGAGGAAATACAGTGCAGAAAAAAGGAAATATAGTGCAAATTTTTAAATTTTTTTTAATTTGCACAAAAATAATTTTTGACTAGAAAAAACCTCTTCCTGTTACATTTTTTTTTCATGTTATTTGCATAAAGTATTCCGATTGGAAGGATTCTCTTTGTGTTAAATTTTTTCATGTATATTATTAATAAGTAATAGCATGATTTGGTAATTTGAAAAAACATGCACTCGTGAGTTTTTCAAAGACCTCAAATAGCACTCGTCCTTCCGGACTCGTGCAATTTTGATAGTCTTTGAAAAACTCACTCGTGCATGTTTTTTCCAAATTGCACTCGAAACCATGCTATTACCTATACGAATTATTCATGAACATAATTTAACGAAAAGATGGTTCCATGAAATTCATTAAACCAAATTCTATGAAATTTTCATGTCCAAATCACACCCTAAACTAACCCTTTGAAAATCTTTTCTATAAATAAAATCCCAATAGCCCAGCCTAACAGAAACCCAAAACCTCAAAACCCAACCGAAACCCTAAAAAATTATGGGCTAACCACCCAGGAAAGAAAGATAACTACCAACAGTTCCCACCTTAGTCATGCACGTACGTCGTGTTTCTATAATAATCATAAAATATATGATCAATTGGGGTTTTTACAATATATTTCAAATTTAGTCTTATTTTGTCTATTTATACAAGAGTCAATGTCTATAATATAATAACTGCATGCTATTTATATAATAATATAAGTTTCAAACCTCTAGCTTTACAAACTGTATGTGTTTCTATTTCAAGAAGTGACTTCTTGCCTTCCTCAGTAAACTCATTGTCCTGTAGCCACAATTCATTAAGCACACAATGTTCATCTTGCAATGCCTTACATAACTCTGGTATACATTGATCTGTTAATGAACAACAAGACAGGACCAACTTCGCAAGTTTACAATGCTCGTTTGTTAAAGCATATTCACACAACATACGTAAACCTTCATCACCTATACCTATATTAGATGCTAGTGACAAATTAGTCAGTTTGCAATGTTCATCTTGCAATGCCTTACATAGCTCGGATATACATTGATCTGTTAGTGAACATTTAGACAGGTCCAACTTTGCAAGTTTACAATGCTCCTTTGTTAAAGCATTTTCACACAACATACGTAAACCATCACCTTTCCTCATATCTTTATTACATGCGAGTGACAAATCAGTCAGTTTGCAATGTTCATCTCTGAGTAGCTCACACAGCAAAGTTATACATTCACCAGTTAACAAACACGCACCAAGATCCAGCTCAGTAAGCTTAAATAGCTTATGTTCAATAAGAGTATTACACAACACTCTTACACCCTTATATTGAATTTCACTTAGACCAAGATATGTAAGTTCAGGACAAAATGTATTGTCAAGGACTTGACAAAGTATGGATATTCCAAGTGAACCCATTCTACCATCACATAGGTATAATCTTTCAAGACAACTTGCATGCCCGTTTTTAAATAACTCACACATGATCGATAAACTTTCATTGGTTATGAATAAATCTTCAAGTTTTAACTCGGTAAGCTTACTGTGTTTGTGGTTCAATGTACACTTTGAGTTCATTAATGCTCTAAAAAGAGGCTCTGCTGTCAAGCGGTGACTGGAATGTCTGCTCATTGACACACTTAACACCACTTGTTCTATGCATCTTTGTTGTAGCAATTTAACAAGTTCTAGATAGCATTCTTCATTCGAGTTAAATAGCTCCAAATCTAATTTCGTTAATTTCTTCATGTGTTTGCAAACAAAAGTCACTGCTGCGCAGTCACTTGATGTCAATCTTGAAAAATGTAGACTCACGACATCATTCATAGCAGTTTTTTCACAAGCTTCTTTAACAATGTCTTCATGCCCACTTCTCTCAAACATTTAATTACAAACAATAAACAATAATCTGCAAGTTGAAGTAGACCATTTTCAACAATGAACCTTTTTGTAAATGCCAAAACACAATCCTTGTAGTAGTTTCTTTTAAACATCTTCATTTTCTTGCCCAAAATGCCAGCAATAAACTGAAGCACTAACTGCCATTTACCACTTTCAATATGAAAGGTAATAAACTCCTTTATTTCTTCTGGAGCAAATGTCTCAATCATGTGTTTTGCAGCAAGAAATTCTTGTATAGTTAAATGAATGAAACAGAATTGTGTTTGAATTGGGAAAAAAGGGTTAGATAAACTGTTCAACAAACCAGACCTTTTCATTTCTTCATCAAATAATTCGTTATTGAAAATCAGCTGCCCATGTTCAATTCCATTGTATGCCAATAATTCAAGTTTCTTGATTGCTTCTTCAGAAGACTCACCGTTTAATGTTCTAAAGCGATGTTTATCAAAATGATCTATGGCTGCCTGGTAAAGTTCAGTCAGTGTTGTTGGAAGAGCACCGGTCTCATTTATAGGATCACTGAGACATTCAAATAGGATAACAGAAACGATAAAGCAATTTACTGGAATGTAACATAAATTTAGCAAGTCTGATGAGGATTTTATGTGGTTCCACATCTTTTGTTTGATTTCATCTACTTTTAGATCACTTCTGTTATGATTGTCACAAAATCTGCTGACATACTCTTCAATTTTATCTGAGGTAAAACCAATAATCTCAACAGTTCGATCAAAATTCAAACTGGAGTAAAACTCACTTGCAGTTGGTCTACTGGTTACTAGAACCGTTGCTCCTGGCAATAAACGATCAGAAATCAGTTTCTTAAACAAGGAAATTCCAGACATGCAACTATTGGGATCATTTGGACGTGGTAAGTCGTCTAAGCAGTCTAAGTTGCCATTAAATTCATCCAAACCATCAAAAATGAGAATTGCTTTCTCTGGCTCTTTCATGATATCTTCATAAATTTTTTCAAATTCTTCATTGCTCAATTCACCTGTTCCATAACAAAGAAACGTCTTAAGAGTTATGTTCTTCAATTGGTTCAAATTGAACCATCTAAATTTAAAAAAAAAGGCAATCTTGCCAGGATAGTATTCATCAATTCCTTTAGCCCAATCACACATAATTTTTACGGTCAAGACAGTTTTTCCTATGCCGGGACGACCAACCACCAGAATCTTGCGAGGAGAATTGCCGTTTGTATCTTTGTTGGGATAAAATAAATCCTTTACCTCTTCTAGACGTATAGAGTGTTGGGGAACTGTCATATAAACATCAAATATTTCATGACGTTCCATGTTTTTTGAAAACTTGTGCGGAGCTCGTTCAGTATGAATAACAAGATTAATATACAACTTATCTAAGTCAGTTTTTGTTCCATAAAGTACATCAGACATACGAGAAGGGAGCAAAACTTGTCTTTTGTAAGAGTCTATACATTCCTGCAAGTTTGTTAACTGAAGATCAATACGGCTATATCGCTTTCGTAACAAATAGACAATAATGAACTCTCTATCACAACTCCAACCAACTCTACATTTGCAGTTTGGAAATCGTCGGCAAAGACGAATCACTTCCGCAAGCATTATCAAGGCAAACCCTGTGTTTAATACACATACGATGACCGACCACAATCTTTTCTCAGATGCAGTCGAATTCTCACATGTAATAAATGTACTATTCAATTGACTGACACTTGCATTCTTTACTATCTTGGACATAAACCCTGTTGGTGGCAAAGTACAGCTAAACTCGAAGTCAAAATCACTTGGAAAGAACACTGCATACTGTAGGGTAGTAAACAGTATCCCAGATAGAAAACGGATAGCAAGGTGAGAAAAATAGCAATAAAAAACATAAAAAGTTCCTCTGTTTCGTACCTGATTCTCTGCTTCGCCTTCAGTTTGTGGTTCATTACTCGAATCGACTTCCTCAACACGACTTCGTACCCCGAGAGAATAGACAACAGCGACAATAATTGGGAACCAAATACTCTGTATGACAAATCCATAAAATGGCAGTGGAGAATTGTAATTTCTTTGGTATCTTGAGTAACATGCTTTGTCGACTTGTATCTTGTATGTCGCCGTACTTTCAGGCGCGACATTACAAGTAAATTTCCCAGCCTCTCCTTCTTTTAAAGCAATAACAATACCTGTAAATACCAGGCCACAAAGAAAATGAACAATCGAACATACGTATGCCAGAATACTGAATGTCTTTGGCGCTAAATAATCTTTAACTGAGTCTATCATCTTGAACGTTTTTAAAATATCACTGAGGTGTGTTGTTTTAGCTAGCTAGGTCTTGTGATTTGTCATATACTCATATGACCCAGAGATATGACCATTCATGTGACCAAATATGACCATATCAACCATATCAATCAATCAGAATCAATCATTGCTTACTGCTTCCACTTCCAAATTTCTAATTTGTATATTAGGCCGTATTCTGAGGCCCAAAATGTCGCTCACAAAGTCACAAAACAATTTTTGTTGCTCCCTTTCGGGCACTACTTCCAAATTGCGTTAATCTATAGATTTTTATGCTCTGAATACGATTTATCTTTTTGTGACTCGTGTAAACCCGCAGTTTATTTGTATTTTACGAGAATTTTCACTCATTGGAAATTCAAATTTCCTTGGGACAGATTTAACTATGTCTCTGATTGGCTGATAAATGTAACTGCTCGGCATCTCGCTTTATCGAGGTCGGGAATCTTCGAGTTAAGCCCTTTTCGAGTTAAGCCCCGACCACGCCCTTTTTTGCCCCGACCACGCCCTTTTTCAAAAAGGGCTTAACTCGAAGAACGAAACACGATTTGGGTTATTCGAGTTAAGCCCCGGGGCTTAACTCGAAGTTTGACAAAATTGTTGTTGCTCGAGTTAAGCCCCGACTTTTGAAGTATGTCAACGAGGCAATATTAAATATTTAAATTGTCAAATTTTCAATACAAAATAGCCAAAACACAGACATTTCTCCCGAAAAGAACGTATAAATCGCTAATGTAACACGACTATCAAAAACAATCACAACTATTATATCGTTAACACTATTTTAGGTTTTTCATACTTTTGGCGGTTCGTGGTGTCGTGGTCACCACGCTTGCCTTTCAAGCTGGGAGACCTGGGTTCAATCCTTGGTCGGACCTCTACTTATTGCACTTGTTGAGTCGTTGACATACTTCAAAAGTCGGGGCTTAACTCGAGCAACAACAATTTTGTCAAACTTCGAGTTAAGCCCCGGGGCTTAACTCGAATGATCCAAATCGTGTTTCGTTCTTCGAGTTAAGCCCTTTTTGGAAAAGGGCGTGGTCGGGGCTTAACTCGAAAAGGGCTTAACTCGAGGGGCTTAACTCGAAGGGCTTAACTCGAAGATTCCCGACCTCCGCTTTATCCCGGGAGGGACGTTTGCGAAATATTGCGCGTGTACTCAATAATAGTAATAATAATCAATAATAATATACATACGTGGTTCTTCGGAAATTGGTTCAAATTCAGACGATTCAAACATTTTGCGGCATTGTGAAACCATAAGTGAAACCATGCGTTCAAAAGCTTCCAAATTTGCATGACTGGCAGAATCCGTAGCCTGCGTGGCAGGCGTTCTGTTGTCGGGCTGCGAGTTTTGTTAGTTTTAGCCATGCATGTATTATCAATTGCCCAACTAAAAGCCCAATTATATAAAGTGGGTATGCTATTATGTACTCTTTTAGCTTTGATTTACTGTAACATTCAACCTTAGACCTTCACAAAACGTTTCGAAATTTTCATACTACTTTTCGAGCAGTATTTTTATACTTCGCACTTGCTTTTGAAATGAAGTGTTTGAGATTTAATATGTTTTTTATTTTTCTATAACGTATTTGACTCAATACTAAAATACTCTTAAGATCAATCAATGTTGTATTGACCACACAGAATGCTCTACACATTTTCAAATTCACAAACTATACTGCATGCTATATAAAATCGGCAAAGTAAGCATGCAAAATAGACACTTGCCCGTTTAAAGCGCTCCTTTTTCGGTCTTTCGACTGTTTTTCCTCTTGTTAATTTGTCCTCTAAATAATTTTCATTTATCTTGTTTTGGATACTTGCTTATAAAAGACTTGCTTATAAAATGAGTGCAAAACTATTTTTGAAAAAAGTTAAATTAGTTTTTGAAATGAAATCAGTTGGAAATATACAAATTCTCTCGTGTGAAACGATTTCGCTTTCTTTTTAAGTTGGACCTTTTTGATAGCATAAAATATAGGATATTTTAATTGTAAAAAGATGAAAATCTATGTAAATAAAACAACATTCTTACGGCTATATCAACAATTTAATATAAGAAACTTGCCATATTTTTTCGACCATCTATTATATCTCTATTTATCCTTTTTTATAAAGTATAAACGATAAATTTGTTCCGCAGCTTTTCCTGAAGTCCCAAAAAGCTATTTATAAGTTATAATTCAGACTTACTGATATGACTTACTCATGTTTTTTTATAATTCGCTCATTCCACTCCTAACAAAGATTAGTTAGATGACCACCCACCACACCCACTGATTCAGATCAGTGATCACACCCATGAAACATAGCCATGCGCCCGCAAAACTTGATGAACTTTGGATTTCCCATTGCTTTCCTTTTTTTCCGGGTGTAAATATCCGCGCGGAATTAGTACCCTCGCACGGCGCTTCGCTGCTCGGGCAGCGAGTTTTGTTTAGGGTTTGCTTAGTGTAGACACGAAACAAGAAAAATTAAGCGAGCTGAGAATAAGATAGTTTTAGCCATTGTAACATAGCCTGCGTCACAGACGCTCGTGTAGAAAGGTGGACAATGTCTGCCACAGACTATGTCGTAGTCTATTGTAACATTACAGAATGTTTTTCCGCTAATTTGGCAACCTCAATCATATGGAAAATGCCTGTCATCGCTCGCCAATTTTGAGTCACAGACTGACGCATAATGTAATATAAGTCTCTTCTCTCAAATATGTCCCTCCACCCCGCCCCCCTCTAACAAGCCAGGCAGCCTTCCTTTGAGGTATGTTATGGGTAACGAGATGGTTCAAAAGGCCCTCGAAACGAGGTTCCGAATCAAAGCATGGCATCATGGCTAATAGCCAACCATATGACCACGTCTTGCGTCTAAACTATTCTATATAATTCGGATTCAAAATCAATATGTAGTTAGTATTGTTCTAGTCTGTGAGAACAGAGAATAGAACAAAGGTAACTTAGGTAACAAAGATAAGAATGATCTACAGGGGTGAATAGCTCTTATACATAATTCTAATGCATAGTTACCTTGGTTCTAATCAACCTCGTTACCAGGCTCTTCCCTCGTGTGGAGGAAAGACCCTGGTAGGAGCTGGTCACATGATCTGCTAAAATCTAACAGATTCTTAATTAGCGTTGTTGTGTCGTTTTGGGCAGGGGGCGGAAAGACTAGTTGACCTCCGCTCGGTGAATAGTTTTGTTAACCTCGTGCCCAGTAAAATGACATAACAACTCTAATTATAAACCTGCTAGATTTTAGCAGATCACGTGACCAGCTCCTACCAGGGTCTTTCCTCCACAAGAGGGAAGAGCCTCGGAACGAGGTTGGGTTCTAATCTATGTTTTTGCAAATTAGAATAATAGTAACTAGGCATGTCAGTTATCCAGCAACGATGTAAATAGCGTTAACCAAATTTGCCTATTCTAGACATGAAATTTCAAAAGTTAACTCGCGAAAGGTATAAGCTATAACGTATACGAATTTTATTATAGTACAAAAATTTGTTTTTTAAACAAAATTTATGTAAAGATACAAATAATGGAAAATACAAAATAATAATACAAAAATACTACGTAGAAAATTTGAATACAAAACTTAAAGTAAATCCCATCTGAAAGAACTCGTCAAATTTATACACAATGACTTTTCTATTATAAAGATGAGATATTTGTTTTGGTTTGTGGAAACACCACGTCTATATATTATTGCAAAGCTTCCCATCCGTAACCTAGACTTGCTCCAAGTCTCTCTTTCATTGTCACTCTTTATGTATAGATCCATTATAACCGGTAAATAACACCAGTTACACTATAGCAGATCAACACAATTAGTCAATGAAAGAGAGAACTGGAGCAAGTCTATAGGCGTTCGGTTCAGTTTTGAACGTAGATTTCCCGAGGTTGACAAGTCTCCCTTTCCTTTCTCGCTCCGCCACCCCGCCCTACGTCATGTTGTCGCCATCTCTGACTATAGTGGATAGATACAGAATGACAATGAAAGAGAGACAGTCAGAGACTTGGAGCAAGTCAATGCGTAACCCTGCCCTGGATCTTCATCAAGGCTAATAATATCAATAGCATATTATTTCAGCTGATGAAAATTAGGGGCATACAGATCGGAAATTTTGCAACCAACAAACATGGTGTTTTCGACAAACAAAAACAAATATTATCGCTATGCAAACTTACAAAGAACTTCTTGCAGGTGAGATGATAGAAAACAGTCAGAGATGGCGACAATTATTTTATAATAGAGGACATTAAACTGTTCAGAGACCAGCAAGGTCCAAGCTTAGAAAGATAATAATTATGAATTTACCCAGTTGTGTCGTCACATGCGTATTGGTACTCAAAAATTAAGAACAATAAATAGACCTGAGAACAATACATAAAATGGACCTTATCGGCGAACGTTTACGCCCCTTGCCACCAAGATCACGCACATGTGTATAATTTAAATGCTTGTTCCATTATATCATAGCATTACCTCAAAAGTGATATAAACTAGGCATGCGAGTTATCCGAAAATGTGAATTGGGTACCAGGGGCACAAAGACGTATTAGCCAATTAGGTCTATTGGGAACTAACTATTCAATTTGCTGAGTTCTTTCGAAAAGCAAGAACTTCACTTTTACTTCGAATGCTTCGAAGACACGTTTCGATAGCTTGCATTGTTTTAACGCACTCTGTACAGGACTTTTCGTTGAAACCGATGCGCCATTTCACCTCGTCTTAACATGATCTGAAGCACTGTAATAATTGACCTCTCTGAGTATTTCTGTGAAGAGAAAAATAAATGTAAGATGCTGCAAGAATCTACTTGCAACTAAGAGAACAACCGTCACTGAAACTTGGGAAGGAAAAAATAAACTTAGTTCAATAAACTAAACTTGAACTAGTAAACTAAACTATAATCTATAACTAAATCTATTTTTTTATACCATAGACAGCCCTATCAGTAAAACTGTTCTCCTTAGTGAGCCTGTTATCCCTTACTGATCCGGTGTTACAAGAGAAACAATAGAAAACCAATCGACAGCTAGAGGCAAAATAATAATTTCGAACCGCCCCCCCCCCCGTTCACAGATACACCTCTCAGGTATGAAAAAACATGTTTTCTTTCCTGGCAACAAAAGTTTAAGACTAATAACTTCACTTCCCCTAAGCGACAATATTAACGAATAGAAACGTTCACTAGTCAAATCATACCTGTTTCATAAAGTCCTGTATGATTCTTTGTTCTGAAACCTAAATGAAAAATCTTTGCTGTAGCGTTTGAACAGCTGCAGTATAACACCAAAAAGCATGATAAACGCTCTGTGATAGACTCACAGCATTGCAATTGATAGTTCACGCAGTGTAAATGTCAAAATTCAAAATGGCGAAATGTGTACTATGGCGATGGCAAATTATTTCTTCACTTTCAGTCTCGACTCGTAGCGGTGTTTTATGTGCACTCAGGGAAATAGGAAAGTGCATGTTCATTTGCTCGAAGCAATGGTATTACCAATTCTTAGACTAAAAAATTTGTAATACAATAACGTATATATTTACTAGCCAAATAGTAACACTGCGAAAAAGCGTCTGCGCATGTATGAGTAGTAGTGTAGGTACCGTTCGACCCGGATTTTTAGGGGGGCGCAGGGGGGCGCAAACAACACTAATTAGTATGCAAGGGGGCCGCAAACACTAGCATACAGGGGGGCGCAAAGAACACTAATTAGTATGCAAGGGGGCCGCAAACACTAGCATACAGGGGGGCGCAAAGAACACTAATTAGTATGCAAGGGGGCCGCAAACACTAGCATATAGGGGGGCGCAGGGGGCCGCAAACACTAGCATACAGGGGTGCGCAGGGGGGCGCACAGTTATACGATGAAAGACAACAATGTCGGCGGGCCGAGCATTATTTTCAACAGATACCATGAAAAGGATAAGACAAACATTCGTAATGTCGAGATGTGTACGAAAGGACAAGACTTCTGAGTCGACCAATACTAATAAGTTTTCAAGCGTTTATTTAGTAAAGCCTATACAAGCGAGATAATTTACAAACATTTTGGCGTTAGAAACATAAATATTTTGATGCATTTGTTGCTAATGTAAACTAAAGACACAATAGCTTAACTCATTAAGGGATTAAGTCAAAAGGCTTGTTTGGGCGAAACAATCATTAAGATGAACCATCACAATAGCTAGACGTTTCTATATATTTGCCAAGCTTTGTGTTCCAAACACAGTCCGTTTCGACAACGAGTAAATATATTCTCGTATCTAATATCACCTTATACGGAACGGCTTAGACAACTAATATAGCGACGCTTAACCTAGTATTACTTTATGTGAAATAATAACAAGCAGAGATATAGCTTTCTAAAACGAGAAAGGTCTTATAGTCCAAGAGAGGTCTAAGGTCTTATAGAGAAATACAAATATATGTTTGCCAAGCGATTGTTAAAGGGATTTAAACCTTACCGAGTTTCAAGCGTTTTAGATGTAGCAGTGATTTTTAAGCGAGATACAAACATTGTATGCAAACACAATTCTATGCGATTTGTAAGTCATTTGCAAATCGTTAACAGTGATTTGAATAAATTTAGAATATATCATAGGACGGGAAAATATTGTACAATGTACACACACAGAATTAATTTTTAGAACGCATTTATTGATTATAATTTCTTTTACAAAGTGTCTTAAATGTCATCTTGGGAATATTCACTGTCCGAGTCATTTTCGTCGCTACTTTCATCATTCCTTATCCACCTTGTTGGTCTTCTATCCTCGTCGTCTATATTGAAACACAGTCTTTTCCTTTTGGTGGATGGTATATTACTGCGTGAATTTTTTCGTCTCTTATTTCCTCGGCCTGATTGTCGTAGTAACGTCTTTGCTCCCTGTTCGGCAAAGTCTTTGACAACTTCCCGTCCACGAGACTTTATTGATTTTGATACATTTTTCCCATCGAGTACATCTTGACCAACTTCCGTTGCTGCTTGTAACGCTCTTTTACCAACTGTTTTGGCGCCTTGTTTGAATAAAGGTATTGCAAATCTAGCAAGGCTTCTGAAAATATCCCCGATTCCATATCCCCTCTGCATTCTTGCTCCATGAAATCCTTCAATACTACCACCACGTTGATTTCTTGTGTAATGTTCAGTTAGTAGCTTTACGTCAGGGATAAGTACACCCCTCATCTTTTTATGTGTCTTGGTCGGCTTCCAATGTTCAACTGATGGGAGGATGCTTCACTTGTGTATTTTATTTGAATCATAAAAGTGACTTCTATTTGTACGGACGTCTAATATTTCATCACAATAACAATGTGAACAACACGCAATCGTATGTGTGAAATCATCTTTGTTAAGTGTACAATCACAAATCATACAGTGACATCCGGTAAAACGGGAATAAAAATCCGTCCATGTACAGATAGGGCATGTACCCAATTGACATATCTGTAAACAATTTTCACAATTGTTACATTTTGTATCTTCAGACGAATCCTTAGTATCTTCATCTTGCCGTGACTCCATCCGTGCTAGCAT
The DNA here is from genome assembly GCA_016169945.1 of Trachythela sp. YZ-2020. Lineage (NCBI taxonomy): Eukaryota > Metazoa > Cnidaria > Anthozoa > Malacalcyonacea > Clavulariidae > Trachythela > Trachythela sp. YZ-2020. Next base: position 4,357,602 of record JADLSH010000363.1, on the reverse strand, counting down.
TGCGAGGACCCGCCCGTTGGTGATAAGACTTTTATCAATTTCCAATGCCGCAAGACCTTTGAGAAATATACTCAATCCATAAGGCTCTGGAATATATGGATGAAAAGGCCTCGTACAATATTTTAGAATGTTTACAATATCAGTTCCACGTATATCCTGTCCTCTGTAGACGATTTCTCCTTTTGTATTCCACGTCAAAATATCCGTAGATGTGAGAATGGAGTGAAGGATTTCTTCAGCGCCATAACTATTTTCATTGTCAAGATATTCAAGAATGTCTTGAAGTCGCCACTGCTCAGGAGATGGTATTTTGGTGCTATCCATGGTTGGAATGATGGATATGAATTTAATGTTGATCATTTTATACCAATTCTGCAAGTCCTTCTAAGATTGGAGCCAGTACCAATCCTAGGAAACCATTTCCACGCTGAACAAGTATCTTCCTTTTTGTTTTAACACTTTTATTTTTATTAGTCAGATCAATAATATCGTGTTCGAAAGGTCTAAGTTTGTCCATTGTGTGTTTAGGAAGTGCGAGGTTCATAAAACTTTTCACACAATTACATAGAAACCGAATCTGTTCATGAGATGTAGATCTCAACAGAGCTTGTTGTTGAGTTGGATAAGAAGTACATAGGAGTTCTATAAACGATATATGCTTGGGAAGGTTAGTCATATCTACTCGACGGTCAACAATGTAATGAATATTGTATGGATAGATTATATTCTTATATATTTACTTACTCATGGACCATGGTCATAAGTCATAAGTCATAAACTATAGTCATAGTCGTAGTCATAGTCATAAGTCATTAGTCATAAGTCATAAACTATAGTCATAGTCGTAGTCATAGTCATAAACTATAGTCATAGTCGTAGTCGTAGTCATAGTCATAGTCATAGTCATGGACTATAGTCATAGTCATAGTCATAGTCATAGTCATAGTCATAGTCATGGACTATAGTCATAGTCATAGTCATAGTCATAGTCATAGTCATAGTCATAGTCATAGTCATGGACTATATTATAGTCATATGTATTGTCACTGGTATAAATATATCTCATCGCCCTTGTTTCAAATCATTTTACTGTGGTTCTTGAAGAGTAAACATGTCTTATGAGTGCGACGTTTGCGGCAAATCATTTGTAAATATAAGTAACCGTATTCGCCATTTTATTCATGCGAATAAAAATCGTAATCTTGGACAACAATACTTTACGGTTAATGGATCTACAGTACTGCAACACCCCTTTACTTGTATCGTAGCAGGATGTACACAGAGTGGTAAGACTGTATGGGTGAAAAGTCTATTGGAGAATGCCCAGAAAACCATAAGTCCACCTTCTCAGCGTATCGTCTGGTGTTATGGTCAATGGCAGCCATCCTATTTTGATATGATGAGAACAATGCCTGGAATAGAATTCAATGAAGGAATACCTGAAGATATTGACAAAGCAGGTTACCTAGATGTTTCTCAACGCAATTTGATCGTACTAGATGATCTCATGGCACAATCTGGCAAGGATAAACGTATAGCTGATCTTTTCACAAAAGGGAGTCATCACAGAAATTTGTCCGTCATCTACATTGTCCAAAATATATTTCATCAAGGCAAAGAAATGAGAAATATTAGTCTCAACGCTCATTATATCGTGTTGTTTAAGTCACCAAGAGATAAGCAACAAATCTCTATGCTTGCAAGACAAATTCATCCTGGCAAAGTGGGAGAGTTTATGAGAAGTTATGAAGACGCTACGAGCCGTCCTCATGGGTATTTAATGTTGGATTTAAAACCTACAACGGATGATCAACAACGACTCAAAACAAATGTATTGCCAGGCGAGGTCTTAGTCGAATATGTACGGAAACAGTCTTATCGTCAACCATTGTAAATGCAATGTATAACACCGAGCAGCGAATGAAAGAGATCATTAAAGCACCACAGCTTACCCCGGATGAAAAAAGCAAGCTGTATTCTGACCAACTAAATCGATTTCTAACTTTTAAAAACAAGATGGATATTCCAGTCCATCATCCTCCAATTGTTGCAACCCCAGATATCGTTGAACCACCAACCGCTCCTGAACCTATGGAGATAACACAACCAACCACTCCTAGATCTATCGAGATGACACAACCTGTGCCTGCTACTCCTAAACCTGGCTTTCTCACACCACCACCAACACAAGGAGAACGACCCAAACTCAAACACAACTTTTTCCACAATTGGGTAGACTCGGCTGATTGGAGACCTAAAGATTTAGCAATGACGACTCCAGAGCAACGAGAAGGTTACGAACAAAGACTGCTTCACGAGAGACCAAAATATATTCCTATGAAAGCTGAGGATATAGTAAGATTATCACCCGAAGACAGACAAGAATATGAGAATTCTTTACAGACACAAAAGACGCCTAAACGATATGCTCTTAGGAGCAGACCTTACTAACGTTGTAAAAGAAATTATAATCAATAAATGCGTTCTAAAAATTAATTCTGTGTGTGTACATTGTACAATATTTTCCCGTCCTATGATATATTCTAAATTTATTCAAATCACTGTTAACGATTTGCAAATGACTTACAAATCGCATAGAATTGTGTTTGCATACAATGTTTGTATCTCGCTTAAAAATCACTGCTACATCTAAAACGCTTGAAACTCGGTAAGGTTTAAATCCCTTTAACAATCGCTTGGCAAACATATATTTGTATTTCTCTATAAGACCTTAGACCTCTCTTAGACTATAAGACCTTTCTCGTTTTAGAAAGCTATATCTCTGCTTGTTATTATTTCACATAAGGCAATACTAGGTTAAGCGTCGCTATATTAGTTGTCTAAGCCGTTTCGTATAAGGTGATATTAGATACGAGAATATATTTACTCGTTGTCGAAACGGACTGTGTTTGGAACACAAAGCTTGGCAAATATATAGAAACGTCCAGCTATTGTGATGGTTCAGTTTAATTATTGTTTCGCCCAAACAAGCCTTTTGACTTAATCCCTTAATGAGTTAAGCTATTGTGTCTTTAGTTTACATTAGCAACAAATACATCAAAATATTTATGTTTCTAACGCCAAAATGTTTGTAAATCTCACTTGTATAGGCTTTACTAAATAAATGCTTGAAAATTTATTAGTATTGATCGACTCAGAAAGAAATACTTCACTAGATACGAGATTGAAGGAGTTTATAAATCTCGCGACAACAAACCCATATATTTTTGCACACAAAATATGCTGAACTCAACATAATGACTGTCTTGCCCAAACGCGCCTTGCATATCATTATGACGTCAATACATAATTATGTTTATGTTAATGATGAGTTGCGTTCGCGGCCCCCTGCGCCCCCCTATATGCTAGTGTTTGCGGCCCCCTTGCATACTAATTAGTGTTGTTTGCGCCCCCCTGTATGCTAGTGTTTGCGGCCCCCTTGCATACTAATTAGTGTTGTTTGCGCCCCCCTGCGCTCCCCTAAAAATCCGGGTCGAACGGTACCTATATTACTACTTGTATGGAAACTATAAAATGGCGGCAAATTTAAATTCCAACTTTCAAAACAAAAAGAGATTCTTTGTGTTAGGACTGGAAATGTTCAGTATTACTACAAACCTGTGCTCCAATGGGAAATCTTCTCTTCAACTGTCTTTCTATTTGTCTAATTTCCTCGACATCTTGTTGAGGGGTAAATCCATCAGCACCTAAAGTAGATTATAGTAAAACATTTAAGGTGGCTCGATATGTAAATGTTCACGAAGTCCTTTGAAAGAATCGTATATAAAAACTCAATGTCATGTAAACTAATCACATACAATTCGCTTTCTCAACAATAAGAAGTAGCCCTTATTGGAGCGCTGAAGAGAACAGTTTAGAACTGATAGATCTATCTAGTATAAATAAAGTTAGTTAAAATTAGGTTTCCTCCTGTAAGAACAATACATCAATAGAGGATTGTCCTTACTAGAACTCTAGGGAGCACAGTTTAGAACTGATGTTAACCAGTACAAATAAAGTAAGGTTAGTTTACTTTAAAGAGTGTTTTTAGTGGAATACCTGCTAAACTTCCAGACATGGCAGCGTCAAGTGTGGACACCTGAAATAATCTCAAGGCTTCATCAACGTCTGCTTCGGTGGCAAATGGCGCTAGTCTCATCTTCGCAAGAGATTCAGAAATACGAACAATGGCTTCCAGTTGCCTGAAATATAAAATATAAGATAATGTATGAATATACGCTCAAAATTGCCATTAAATCAATCATGGCTATCCTGACAATAATAAATCAAAGTACATAAGGCAGCCTATTATAACATCAGACATGTTTCACTATAAGTATCTCAATGTAATTCTAGAAAAAATTACATTCACGACCCTAGGTCCCGACACTGGAATCTATCGTCTTCATCAGGGGTGATTTAAAGTCCCACTTCCCCTGTGCTACGACAGAGAAGTTAAGGATCTGGTATTCTTTCACAAGGCCATGTATGGTTACATCAAATTGGACATCTCTAAGTTTGTTTCCTTTGTATCGCACGGTCGCACTAGGTTAAGTCAAGCAGGAACATTAAAAACTCCATACTGTAGAACCGGCACTTTCCAAGCTTCATATTTTAATCGTATAATCAAGCTCTGGAACAATATCATAATCACTGGCCCTGCTAAGAACTTCTCTAGCTTATCTCTATTTAAAAACTTTGTCAAAAACGTATATACATTGCAGCTGAACTCAACTTTTAACTTGGATATGACGTGCACATGGAGTCTGGTGCGGGACTGTTCTTGTCATAGACATAGGTCATAACACATATATAGAGTAAACTTTATGCAAAGCGCTCAAATAGAAGTGAATGATGATGTTTCGCGCATCAACTTAATCGGTGTAAGTGAGTTGATTCAATCTTATTATGATTCACCAATCGCTCCTGTTTTATTGTTTTGCTAATCTCGTTCTATTTATAGTATTGCTTACAATATACTTCGTAGTTTTATATTATATTATAATATACAGGGTGTATCAAGGAAGGGTGAACCCTTTGCCATGGCCTGTTGTAATAATTTGACAGCTGGGAATGAATCGATGCGTTCAAACACATGGTCTTGTAATCATGGAATTTAGGATGAGAGCTGTCGAATTAATGCAATGGGTTGTTGCTGTTTTGAATTTGGGGGGTCAACATTTTTTTTATTCACCCCGTATAAGTAGTTTACAGTATTTGCAAAGGGAGGTGCCTTGCATAGGATTTGTATTCAATCTTGTTCGTACCTTTCCTTTTGGGCCAGTAAACATACTTATGTTGTTTATGGTACCAATAAAGTCGTTAAATAAAAAAAGTCCCAACGTATCTCCTTACATACTCAAGGGATCACGTCACCACCCATGAAGATGAAGGTAGTTTAATGTAGATATACAGTAGCTACCGTTAATCACTATTCAAATTTGAAAGCATAATGATTCATATTTATGTGTCATGCTTCAAGGCAACGCCTTTCACCGTAACAATTGTTGGTGGTAACGACTAATGAGTTATCTCACACAGTTGTCTTGCAGGGCTCGAGGGCAGGTAACACCAAAAAATTGGTTACCTTTTCAAAGCTATTACTGCCTTGCCCATTTCAATTAAAAGAACCACAACAATGTATTGCAACCTGGAAGCCTCGACCACGTTTTATTTCACGAGTTGTGTAATGAATTGAATTTACCTATCGCGATTAACACACCTCACGGAAATGGCTTATGGGGAAATCTATTTTATCGCCCATCAATTAAACCCTTTGATATCAACAAATTTTTGTTCAATTTCAACACATTTGATAAATGAACTTTTCACACGGCTTTATTTTGCGAGCCCTGGTTTTTATGTGCAAAGGCTTTATCTATCGCGCTTTAAATATAGGAATGATGGTAGCAATATTAAATAGGTAAAATATATCGGTCTTGACATGACGTCATTCCTCGAGTATATAGGTGGGTCTCCAGTGGCGTGCTGGCTTGTGTTCACCAAGGGAGGCCAGTTGGAAATTTGGCGCCCCCTTGTAATATGTGTATAGTTTAGCCTCTTAGACGCGATAAAAAAACATTTTTAAAGTGTCGACGGGGGGGGGACGATGTGGTTGTTAAAAAAATTTTCCGGACTACTAACGTTCTTATATTACTATTTAACCAATAAATACGGTTCTTCCTACAAAAAATTTACTTCCAAAAAAATACAAATTCCTTTTTTCTATTCTTTGTGCCAATTTCGGCGCCCCATTTATGTTTTGGCGCCCCCTAAAAAATCTTCGCTGGGGGGGCCATGGCCCCCCGGCCCCCCCTGCCAGCACGCCACTGTGGGTCTCACTGAGCATTATGGTGGTCAACCTGCAGTTACCAAAGTGAGAAAATAATGATAATTCTTTTCATTATACATAGTAGTCTTGTATTTGAAAGCAAATAAATAGAATTGAGAGACTTAGTTTAATTTCCGTGCTGTTATAAGTGTCCACATTTCTGAAGTTGGCCACCATCTGCTGCTCTGCATGTAACACGTGGTGAAACACACCAATATAAGGAGCGACTTCAGATCATTACCGATGAAGATATTATAATGGAGTGCCGAAACGTTGGGTCATGAATGTAGTTTGTTTTGGGATTACACTCATCTGTCAAGTATCAGACAAAGTTGAGCGAGGCATGATATCATAAGTTACCTGACAGTGATAGGAATGTTAATTCTCTTATTTGTATCGTTCTCGTGATCTCTCGCACCAGTTCGCATAAGAACATAACGATTCTTCAATTTTTCAGCAGCCTCGGATGAAATCCGCGGACCACATTTCCTGTGAAAATTCAAATGAAATATTGCTATGTCAAATAGAAAATAGTAGAACGTATCAATATTGAATACGCAGCGGACGACTTGGCTGAACATTTTAAATGTAAAACTAAAGCTCTAAAGGTGGTTTTTAAGAAATTATCTATCAAGTTAAATTTCATCTGAAAAGCCTCTTGTTTTTGGGAGGTGCTAATAATGGTGCTAATAATGTACACCTACCGTTTGCAATATCCGACGTATTTCTTGAGAAAATTCAGACTCAATTCTCCTTCTTGAACCTGGGTGGTCTGTGCTGCGTTCAAATGAACTTGCATGACATGTTTTGCCAGTCGCTAAAAACAACACAATGTTTCTGGATTAGAGTAGCATTGAAGAATATTCTAGGTGGCAGGTGCACATATACCGGGTGGCGCAAAAAAAAGTACGACTGTTTGATTTAGTATAACTTAAACAAGTTTCTTTGTATTCAGCGATGTCTAACTTAAATTTTGATATATGCCATGTGCATTTTTATGCAATATTGACTGAGATAGCTTGAGTAAACATTTTTGGAACTGTCGAGAATTAGCTAAAAACGGCTATTAAACTAATTTGATAACCGTTACCATTTTATCGTTACTATTTCAATGAAGTGAAGTTGCAGTTAGAAATGTTTCTTGAATAGATATGCTCTTTTATTCTAACATTTAGCCTTCTAACGAATACTTACGTGAGATGCTAATGGTTATCAAATTATTTTAATAGGCCATTTTTAGCAAATCCTCGATACTTCCAAAAATGTTTACTCAAGTTTAAACGCAGCTATCTCGGTCAATATTGCATGAAAATGCGCATGGCATATATCAAAATTTAGGTTAGACATCGCTGAATGCAAAGACACTTGTTTTAGTGTAATAGTAAATCAAACAAGTAAAAGTTTTAGTAAATGAAACAGTCGTACTTTTTCTGTGCCACCCGGTATAATATTTATTAGAGGTAATACTACTTTTGGAGTAGATAAAGGCCGATTTACACTAGACAACTTTTACCTACAACTGTCGTATGCAACGATTTACACGGTACAACTCAAGTTGTAAGCAGGTTGCAATGCAACCTGCTTACAACTTGAGTTGTACCGTGTAAATCACCCACAACACGCCTACGACAAATGCGTGCAACACGAAAAAAGTTGTAGGACTGTCGTAGCCAAATATGGTAAAAAGTGTCGTGTCGTGCAGGACTACTTCAAAAGAGAAGCGAGAACGGCTGCCTTCGAGCGCATGGTACAAGAGCTCGAAAAAACTAACTTGTAAAACTGTTTCCATAATGTATACTTGTGCGTAGGTTGTACGCGACTTCACGTGTTGCGAGCTTCAACGTTGTGCATGTGTGGATCAGACGCAAGTCAAGTTGTAAGCAGGTTGCATGCGACAGTTGTAGGTTAAAGTTGTGTGGTGTAAATCGGCCTTAAGCCTGCTGCGCTGTTTCCCATTTCAACAGTGTCGCAACGCGCCAACAACACTGGAACAACATTATTAATTTTGCGTATTCATTTACTGATTACGTCATTTCTTTCAAAACTCAAGCACAGCCCGCTTAACCGCTCAGTACTGGCAAACTATTTCCTTATTATACTGTACATATATATTTTAATTACCATATCTTTCCCTTGGTCGTGGACATCTTTCACAATAAAGATCATGTCAAAACGAGACAAAATCGTCGGCATAAAGTCAATGTTCTGCAAGGAAAAGAATAAGAGACTTTTATATGTTGCATATTCTTACTTAACGTGCATTTCCACAGGTTACCCCACAGAACAAACGTAACTTTCTTGCTTTCTTTTAATATAAAGATATTTTTTATTGGGACACTTCCGTGTTTGACGCTATCTTAGTTACGAAGTTACCTTTGGGTCATTATGGGTTATTATTATATGGCAAGCGCTAGTTCCTGTAATTTACGCGATATGATTGGCTAATCAGCGGTCCGGAGAAACTTGTTTGCCGTACACACGAACAAGTAAACTCAACAAGGAACTTGTCAAGGAAAACTTGCTCGTCAGAATGGAACTACCTACTTAGACATGCGGTAAAGTCACTTCATAGGTAAATCCGTTATTCCAAAAGTCTAAAATTCTCGGAGAATCACGAGCTCAAGGTCCTGATTCAAACATTATATTTCATGAGAACTTCAAGTTCGAACCACTGCGAGCATTTCAAATTTTGTTTCATGAGAAGTTTAAAGAAAACGACCGCATACAGTATAATGAAAAGACAATCATTACCTCTTCACCTTTGGTTTCATCCCATCTTCCAAACACAGAGTTAGCAGCAGCAAGAACTGAACATCTTGTATTTAATGTCGTTGTAATACCAGCCTAAACATATTAAACAAACCTTATTTATTTCAGGCACGTTTGAGGGAGGCATAGTGAGTCACGGGGGGTTTATAAAGCTGCTCAGTATACGTGCACGTATTTCTTTGTAGTGAGCGGGGAGGGGTGTTTAGAGATGGGCATATTTGAGAGAGCGAAGGCCCTTTGTCTGGAAGTTCGTAGTGTGGGTCGAGGAAAAACATTTGAGATACATTTCTTCCTCTAAAAGAAAGGTGAATTAGAGTGCGGGAATTATTGGATAGAGGGAATGGGCTAATTAATTGGGTATATGGGATATTAAACATGTTGTTTTGTTTTCTACAAATAAATTATACATATTAAACGTATCTACCCTATCATGCACTGGGGGGTCAGACTTATGCTGGCAGCCATTTTACGAAGCGTGCGGATCTGACAGATGGTCCGAGTACTGGAACAGTGCAAATTTGCACTGACAAAGACCTGGTCCTGTTGCTTTGGGATTGATCTTCTTTTTTATTTATATGTATTTATTAACTTCGCATGAATGAAGAGTTGCCATACAATGACTGTGAGCCCAGATTGAACTTTACCTTAGCAATTGAAATAGTCTGTTGTTCCATCGCTTCGTGAATGGCAACTCTGTCGTCCTGTCTCATCTAAGAAATTGTACAAAATATGTTTACAGTTATATATTATTAGTAACTTATTATATATGTTTGTACATGGAAATTTTGAGCGAAAACTGTACCCATATTTTAGACCTAACCAGAAGAATATAGTTGCAAAAAATGCATATATAGGCCATTATTTCCACAGGCGGAAACTATTTGAAATAGGCGGCTTCCCCACAAAAAGTAGCGGTCTGTGACTAATGGTGACCGAGAGTAAAAAAAAGTAAAAAATCTAGACGGGTCTGGGTGCATGCTCTCGCATGGAAGTTTAAAAAACGCGCGGAGATATAAAAAACAAAGGACACCTCTGCAGAAAATTTAATATTATCGCTTTTTCGACAGCAAACAAACAAAATTATGGTAGCTAACTCCTTTATTTGTTACCTTAAATTTGAATATATTAATCCTCCAAATTTAAGGATGGACAGACCGTGTTTGACTAAATTCCGTGTGGAAGATCGATTTGCTTTTAATTTTTGCTCTGATCTGATAAAAAGTAGCCGGCGATAAAACTTAAAAACTTATTTTGAAAGCTCTGCGCTTCCGGTGCAAAGCACTGACCACTGACCTACTAGTCCAGAATCCAGATGCCAAGATCGGAGCAAAAGTTCATGCATATATAAACTAGAGTGAAGCCAGTGTATGGTAAATACCTTATCAAATTCATCAATACAAACAACTCCACCATCAGCCAAGACCATAGCCCCACCCTCCATGATGAAATTCCTGGACACAGGGTCACGTATCACCGACGCTGTCAATCCAGCAGCACTACTCCCCTTGCCAGAGGTGTACACCCCTATAGGAGAGACCTTCTCTACAAACTTGAGTAACTGACTCTTGGCAGTTCCTGGGTCACCAAGCAAGAGTAGGTTGATATCTCCTCTTCTTGTCAGACCATCTGGCAACCTAGGAACAAGTAAACAAACCGTGTTGGAAAGGAAAAATGTTAAAACTATACTTAAACGCAGAGTTCCCAGAGTAAGGCTGGATTTTGGTGTAAATGCTAAGGGAGTGGTCAGGTGGAAAAAAATTTAGAGGAGGCGCGGCGTTCCGTGGAATTAGGTATCTAAGCTTGGAGTTGAGTTAGCTCCATTCGAAGATTGGCTACCTCAACAAAAATAATATCTACAGCCATGCTGAAGCCAATTATGTGACTGTATGTATGTAATATATGTATTGTATCAATATACTTATGGATTATGACTGCAGTGTAGGACTCATCCAATTGGAATTGTGTTTGATCGAACTTGGCAAGTTGGTTGTAATGTTTTGTTATTTTTTTAAATTTTAAGTTTTGACTTTAAGCCATCATTCTATTTTTCACAAAGGGAAGTGCGTGAATTTTATTTAGGGAGAGGTAGAGAAATTATCAGGGGAGATGCAATGTGATCTCAGGGGAGTGCCCACCTCCACACCACACCACCCTTCAAAATACTGTTTTGCCCCAGAGCAACGTGGTAAATGCATGGTTTTCACTTTTCAGTTTTTCACTTTCTTCATGTACTTTTCACATACGTTAATTCGTCTATAAGCTAACAGATCTAATCTTGCTAACTGGAAAGTCCCCGAGAATGTTTCAGCAGACGAAAAATGGAAATACTATCCGAGCTCTTATCGTTTTAATTCATTCTGTACCAGTTGGTTCAATGTTACTGCCGGAAGAAACTGGAGCACCCGGAGAAAACCTGCAGTGCATGTTGAATTGTATGTATACTGCGCATTCTGAATATAAGTGAGGCAAACTACTGCAAATATTTGAAGATATAGTCTAAATAAATATTAAAACCTCAAACTATAGAAGGCTAACGCCTTATAAAAACATGAAATTCAACTAACAACTGAGCATTAACTGTATTCATGCACTTACTGTATTAACTGTTTTACTTGCTGACCTGTATTAACTGACCATCACGATCATTGCTCAAATCACGAATTCATCGCGAATGCTCCGTTATACAAATTTGGTCCCACAAGCATTAACTTAAATTCTTATTCCTATATTGCAGTAAAGTGGAGACCGTAATATAGGAAGAACATACCCTCTTATAGAGACGAGAGCACGCGTCTCAAAATATCAATATCCCCGACTATTATGGCGCGCATATCCTAAAAAGTCCAAGGCGCTTAGAATGCTACCCACACTGACCCCATATTTGAAACCGACATTTGAAACCGATACTTTGAAACAGTCGAAATATTATTTCAAATTTATTAGTTCGGTTGATAAATAGAAAAATATATAGTTTAGAATGGCAACGATTTGAAAACTGCTGTGATTTATCTAAATTATAAAATCCCTGAACAAATTACATTCACCATTCAACGTTTCGACAATCCACTCGAAGGGACGATCTATTAAGACTTGATAAGAATATCATTGCAACTATTTGGAGATATAGTCTGCAAAGTGTGTCATTTTGACCTTGATATTTATTCAGGATAATTGTCAGAAAAACTTAATCGAAAAATGATTTAATATATCCAAGTATGTTGGGTATAGAAGGTTTAAAATACAAAATATTACGTCATCGTACCTTTTCCTGGATCCTCCAAAGAGCAGACAAGCAATTGCTTTCTTGATATTCTCACTACCATAAATGGATGGTGCAATACTTCCTGCAATGACATCATAAACATCAGGTCTTGCAGCCACACGTCTGAATTCCTCTTCTTCCTCCATATCTACAGCATTAGCAGCACTTCTTCCTGGGCCATCTGTGTCCACTTGAATACCTACCACACGCAGGTATGGACGACGTAAACCAACTCCCACATTTTCTCTGTTATCCTAAAATCATGCAATGTGAATGTAGGTTTACAACAGCGGTGAACGCTTCAAGAAATGTTCGAATACACTGGTGAGAGATACGGTTAACGCTGTACCCCTATTGCAGGAGGAGGTGTAACAAGTCGCTCTATGGAACGTTACGTCACCAGGGCTATGTAAGGACAAAAAATGCAACTTTAGGCCCTCTGGCAGGAATCGAATTTGCGGCCCTGCGATTCCGGTGCAGCTCTAGCGCTCTAACCACCTGAGCTACAAAGTCAGTTGCTGAGCTTTAACCACAAATACGTGTATATATGATGGGAGTGATGCCAGTATAAGGTATGGGTAAATATCAAGATTTTTTCTCGGCATCTCGTTCGATAGGACTAATCGCAGGGCCGGAATCGCAGACCGCAGGTTCGATTTCTGCCATAGGGCATCAAGTTGCATTTTTCGCAACTGCTCCTGGTTAGGTCTAAAAATGTATATAAATTTTCGTTTGAATATTCCATCTACAAAAACCTTCTACTATTAGTCCTATCAAACGAGATGCCGAGAAAAATCTTGAATGAACGCTGGTGTTCCCAAAGATATTGAAAGTAATACGCTCGACCCGCTTAAAAGGGGTCTACAGAAAACACAGTATGAGGAAAATGTATGTGTGTAATTTGAGTATCAAAAAAGTTTACAATTTATAATGTCAAGGCAAAGACGCTCAAGCGTGTCCGTGAGATCTACCTGCCAAATTACAAACGAATACAATGAAATATCAAATGATATGGAAGTTATTGGTCACATCCCTAAGTTGGTGGCGCTGTCACCGCTGTGGGTAACAAAATTTTTGAAGCGTGCGAGTAATTCAGGAAATGTTACAATAGAACTAGAAAATTAGTTCAGGCTTTCATCTTATATGTCGTAAAAATTACTTTGAATTGATATTTACTCTTGATTGTTATGAAAATGGTGTTAGACCTACCTCCTCCTCAGGCCCTTTTTCCCGCGGGCGGGTGATATTTTGCATCAGGGGAAAGAGTGACGAAGGGCCTGCCATATAATGGTCGAAAATCAGGCATAAATGTCGACAATCGGGAATCCAAAAAAATCTGCCTGAAATATTGCCCATCACAGCGTATATATTTTAAAAGTTATTGCTGAAATATGATCCATATTAATCGAAATATGAAACGTTGAATCAAAGTGTTTTTGTCCTCAGTCTCGATGGGCGACAACACCGAAAAATGCACTCAAAATGCGAAGGGTTCAATTGACTTCAGACTCTTCAGTGCTAGTGATGTCGACATCATTAATGTGTCATTCAGTATGTAGTATGAGTATGTATTTGACTACGAATATGTATAACTTGAAAGGAAAATTATATGCAAAATAATAACAAATATGTATAACAAATCTAAAAGTATATATGCTCATTTATTTTTGCCATCAGTAGCGTGACAGTTAGGGCAAAGTACTTTCCCACCTTCCTTAACCTTTTGTAAGAGCCTACGTTCATAAGAATCATTAACAAACTCTTTCTCCGGACGATTATAGTCAAATAAATGGTGAATAGCTTCTGCCACCTTGAGAACATTAGTCAGCAGGCGCTTCTCTTCGCCTTACCCGCATTTTTTATGCCGCCCGTGCGTCCCTTCCCTAATTTTCCAAGCCCGCTCCAATTAATAAAGCGCCTGTGGAGGAGGTAGGTGTTAGACCATCTGTCGTCTGTCCGCTTAAGAGGGGTTATATACAGTAATAGTATGTTATTATAGAAATAATTGGGACTTGAGATGTGTCCGCTTAAAAGGGTGTCCGCTTAAGAGAGATGTCCGCATAAGAGAGGTGTCTGCTTAAGAGAGGTGTCCGCTTAAGAGAGGTGTCCGCTTAATAGGGGTTACGATAATAGTATTTTATTATAGAAACGATTGGGACCTGAGATATGTGTCCGCTTAAAAGGGATGTCCGCTTAAGAGAGATGTCCGCTTAAGAGAGGTGTCCGCTTAAGAGAGGTGTCCGCTTAAGAGAGGTGTCCGCTTAAGAGAGGTGTCCGCTTAAGAGAGGTGTCTGCTTAAGAGAGGTGTCTGCTTAAGAGAGGTGTCTGCTTAAGAGAGGTGTCTGCTTAAGAAAGGTGTCTGCTTAAGAGAGGTGTCTGCTTAAGAGAGGTGTCTGCTTAAGAGAGGTGTCCGCTTAAGAGAGGTGTCTGCTTAAGAGAGGTGTCTGCTTAAGAGAGGTGTCTGCTTAAGAGAGGTGTCTGCTTAAGAGAGGTGTCTGCTTAAGAGAGGTGTCCGCTTAAGAGAGGTGTCCGCTTAAGAGAGGTGTCTGCTTAAGAGAGGTGTCCGCTTAAGAGAGGTGTCTGCTTAAGAGAGGTGTCTGCTTAAGAGAGGTGTCTGCTTAAGAGAGGTGTCCGCTTAAGAGAGGTGTCTGCTTAAAGGACATTTTCCATTACGGTCGTTTTGCCCGCGCGGGCGAAGCGACCGATTCGAATCACGTGAATAATTAGTCGCGCGGGCACGCCAAGAAAGTTGAATGTAGTTCAACTTTCAGGCGTGTCCGCGAGGTGTAAAGTGGACAAAAAAATCTCATGCTAGACACCTACAGCGAAAGTTGAAACATGGTCGCTCCGCCCGCGCGGGCAAAGCGGCTGTAATGGAAAATTGCCTTAAGAGAGGTGTCTGCTTAAGAGAGGTGTCTGCTTAAGAGAGGTGTCTGCTTAAGAGAGGTGTCTGCTTAAGAGAGGTGTCCGCTTAAGAGAGGTGTCCGCTTAAGAGAGGTGTCTGCTTAAGAGAGGTGTCTGCTTAAGAGAGGTGTCTCCTTAAGAGAGGTGTCTGCTTAAGAGAGGTGTCTGCTTAAGAGAGGTGTCTGCTTAAGAGAGGTGTCTGCTTAAGAGAGGTGTCTGCTTAAGAGAGGTGTCTGCTTAAGAGAGGTGTCCGCTTAAGAGAGGTGTCTGCTTAAGAGAGGTGTCTGCTTAAGAGAGGTGTCTGATTAAGAGAGGTGTCCGCTTAAGAGAGGTGTCTGCTTAAGAGAGGTGTCCGCTTAACTGCTTAAGAGAGGTGTCTGTTAATAGGGGGTTCAACTGTAGTTAAATAATTCCTTCTTTTACAGTATGTATGTGGGAGCAGAGGGCAATCCAATTATATAAGTCGCTCCCGCTCAGCGACTGAATTAAATAGAGCCGCGATTGTTAATTTCCTGTGCTTCGAGACTTTTTCACCGGATCCTGCGGTTTTCCTGCCTCAACAAAAATCTAACCCCTGGTCTGAAAATTTGACTGGATAATCCGCCATTACTAAGTGACCAAATGTACAGGAAAATTGTACGCATTTCTTTTTAAAACGTCTTCGAAATCTAAAAATACTAGAATACAGTACTACGTTATTTTAACATATGAAGCATCAAAAATAGATTTGAAGCAATGACATTCTACCATTACACGCTGAAAATGTTGCAAGTTGGTCCCTTAGTAATGGCTGATTTCCGGCTTCATTTTTCACACAATACTGTAAATACTAAAGCAGTATTACTGTATTTCCAGATCACTGCCTTACACACATTATTCAGTTCACTCCCCATTGGGGCTTTTCAATGACTGATTACATCGAGTATCTCGCTTACCTATACTACGTACTTAGCCTACACTATCTATTTTACAACAACTGTAATATTACTTCCTAATCTGTATATCCCAACCCACCCAGTCAACTTTCCCTGTGGGAGGAGACCGGAGTGCCTGGAGAAAACCCAAAACTTTTGGCAGAGCGTTGACTTACTCTTTTCACATGAGTGTGATGAGTAAAGTCCTCAACGGGATCACTCCTGAAGTCAGTTAAAATCATGTTCAGTATACATGCAGTACGTACGAGCACTATAATGGCTAGATTTTGTACAAATATACTGTCAGTGCTGGTCCACACATGAAATACTCATCTTTGCTTCGGATCTTTAGGTTGAAAGTTATAGCTACTAACTTCCAGACGAAGAGCCTTCGCATGAAACATCGTAGTTCTTGTTGAATTTTCCAGGTGTCCGTTTAACAGGGATTATGATAATCAGGTAGTTTGATCCTAAAGACTCGAAGTTTATTTTATAGACGCTACCTACACTGGCACCGCACGTTCAAAATACTAAAGGATTACCGAATGGTTTTCCGTGCAGGATTGCGTGCAGGAAGCGTAAAAAATACGAGCCGATAGGCGAGTATTTTTTAGCTTTCAGAAAGTCGAGCAACATCCCAAGTGTTAGGATCACACAATCCTGCACGGAAAACCTTTTTGGTAATTATTTTATAAAATAACGACAAAGAAACAACGGACATTTTAAAAACCCAGCGAAGCGCCTAAAATTTTCCGTGCGTGATTGTCTCATCCTGCACGGGTATTGACCAATCACAGCTCGCGTAGTAAACATGTTATTTTATAATTATCTTTACCAGGTAATACCCAGAAGAAGAAAATCATTGATTCCACCTCAGGTGGATGTCATTTCCCGTCACGTAGTTGGAAGATGAAGTCTGTGGCACAGCACATCCTCAGAGAATGAAAGCGCGTTTCAAATTACTTAGTTGGTTCGGTAGAAGCCTTATTAGTGTGTCAAAACGTCTGGCTGTTACAACGTCTGGCTGTTGGGGACTCAAGTGTATGCTGTTGTGCGGAGAGTACGCCCTGCGGAGAGTAGATCGTGTTATATTGGTTAAGTTCGCTGTTTGTTTTCAAGATCGTACCGTACCTTCTTATTAAGTTTTCCCGATTTCTTTATGGAGTATATGCCCATAATTGTGACTCTGTTGCCAGGAACGACTTTTTCTGTCATATATCTGAAAAATAGAAAATTGTCAGTGCACGGATATTGTCTTGGAATTATGGAATATAGTTATAAAGTGCTGTGGCACAGTAAAATGTGCCTTTCACCCCCCTGCAACTAACTTGTAACTCTACGAGTTTTTGGGCTAAATACCTATTTTTTCCTTGGCTGAGGCCCTGTTTACATGAGACCGGGACGAAGTCAGAACGGAATGAAAATTTAAATTGTCAGTTGGTTTACATGAGACCAATACGAAAATCATTACACACTCTATTGCGTATATCAAAAATGCATTCAACAATTTTTAATTTTTTAATTTTATTTTATTTAGCTTCGCCAACTAGCACAGGGTCACCACAACAGCATATGCCAATTACTGTGGGCCCTTTTACCTAACCCACCCTGTCAACTTTCCCTGTGGGAGGAAACCGGAGTACCCGGAGAAAACCCACGACTTTCGGCAGAGCGTTGACTTTACTCTTTTCACTTGAGGACTGGGTTCGAGCGTTGACTTTACTCTTTTCACTTGAGGACTGGGTTACTCTTTTCAATTGATGCTGTTCATTTTGTCTATACCGTTGTTTACTCAGCATTGTACCAAAATTCTGACCGGTCTGAAAATAATTTGTGTTTAAATTCGTCCCGGTCTGAATATTGTTGGTTCGGTCCAGCAAGCGGGATGACTTCAGACAGGTCTGAGCAATTTTTCGTCCCTAAATAATACTATGACCGAAACGAAATCGTCCTGGTTCGACTTCGTCCCGGTCTCATGTAAACGGGGCCTGAGAGTTCAGATACTGGGGCCTGTTGTATGAAGGCAGCTCTAGGATACTGCAGTGCTATCCAAGATTGCTAAAATTGTCCGTTGGTTGGTATACTCATAATAGCATTTTTACAACGGTTTAACAATCACAATCTGTGGCCGGTTGTTCAAATGCCGGTTAGCCTAACCCTAGGTTAACGAAAATCTTCAAATCAAACTTCCAACAGTCTGTTTATAAGGTTGAATATGTTTTTCCAGAAATCTTTTCTGGATCAGTAGAAGTTTTATATTCTAAAGTTTTGAAACGAACGGCCAGGCAGAAATACATAACTCAAAACAGCGGGTTAAAATTTAACCCAGGGTTAGCGCTAATCGAACTTTGAACAACCGGCGCCCGGTGGATAGCGCTATACGCGGCCTCTGGTCACAGATTATATACTGTGTTGTGTTGTGCTGTGCTGTCCTGTCCTGTGCTGTACTGTACTGTACCTAGTCTAATCTGTGCCCTAACCAGAAAAAATATTCGGCAACTTAATGAAATTGGGAAATCCAGTTAGGAGACATTTCTTGGAAACTCGGGTCTGAATGTCGCGTCTCTTAAATGGAATGCATTCTCTGTGCGTTCGAATGGCGCTTTTAAGCAGAATTTTAAACCGTCTAAATATATAAAATCTAGCCATAGTAATACTGTATGTGTGATATACAGCTCTCAGTAAAGTCAACTCATCATAAAATACAAATTTGCCTAAGAATACGCTGATCTGGTTCTCAATTCTTCTTGAGCGGAGTTTTGAAGTTGAGCAAGATCGAACTTGGGAAATTGCTAGCTAAACGTAATTGCGAAAACGGCAGATAACGCAGAATTTTTACTGTAGCTAACACCCTCCCAGAAAATGTGTAGGCTCCCAGACAATGTTTGGATATAGTGAGAAAGAAAGAAGAAAAGACAAAATGAATGAATAAAATAAAAACAAAGAATGAAAGAAAGGAACAAATATATGAAAAGATGCAGAAACAGAAGGACTAAATAGAAGTGCTGATGTTAGGTGACAAGGGTTTGAAGGACAAAGGTGGTTAAGTTTAATCCTACAACTGGTAAACAATGTATAACAGTGGCGTGCTGGCTTGTGTTCACCAAGGGAGGCCAGCTGGAAATTTGGCGCCCCCTTGCAATATGTGTATAGTTGAGCCTCTTTCACGTGATAAATATTTCTTTTTATGTGTCGACGGGGGGGGGTAAAAAAATTTCCCGGACTACTAACGTTCTTATATTACTATTTAACCAATAAATACGTTTGTTCCTAAAACACAAATTCCTTGTTTTTTTTTCTTTCTGCCAATTTCGGCGCCCCATTTATGTTTTGGCGCCCCCTACAAAATCTTCGCTGGGGGGGCCATGGCTCCCCGGCCCCCCCTGCCAGCACGCCACTGATGTATAATAATTAGATTAGATCATTTAGACAGACTCGATAGCCTATGACATTTACGTTTAGTTTTCCGTTCTTGCCAAGTTAGTTTATGCCAGAATATTTGCAGAAAATTTTTGTTCTGTAACTATGATCACTGAAAGAAATTATTTTTCCAGGCCTGTACTTCAGTACTGCCATACATGTAGTAACACTAAGGCAGGCTGTGCTAGCTGCATCCCTGTGCAGAACAGTTTAGAACGAATGGGGCTATCAAATCTCAATAGAGTTAGTTTAAGTATCTTAATTAGCATGTGTGGGTATCAGAAAAGTAAATATATAAAATATATACTGAATATTTCATATTTCAAAACGTATAATCAGTTCACAATTCTTCGTAGTTCAGAACTTGAAAACACGATCGACGGTGATGACGGATCCAGCTTGATCTGTTAGAGGTGCTAAGTGGGCGGTGGTCATGAAGCAGGGTGTGGCAGGCAACGGAGGCAGGGTGAATCATCATCGAGGACCCCCTGCAGGGTTAAGGGAGTCACTTGTCAGAAAATGTTTGAGAAATATGATTGCCTAGATGGTCAAAATAACCTATCAGTGGCCCAAATGTTAGACTTCTGTGTTTGATACATGACCTGTCAAATCCAAAAATTTGGTTTTGAACTTTTGATATGGGAATTGGCACCCCTCCTATACACCCCTTGGCCAAGCATTAAGGAGAGGTGGGCACTCCCTGCACCCCCAGTAAATCCATCCATGCACTCTGTATTAAAATTAGTGTGAAACATGGCAAAGTGCTTTCTTGAATTAAAATTTTATTAGTTCGGTCGCTTGATTGATCAGACCTTACCTATCACAATATAGCTGCATGTGTCGAGGCATTTCTCCTTTGGGAACTGCATCGGGCAATTCTTGCAACTTTAGAACTTGGAAATCAACACATTTACATTTATCTGGAATGATGAAGAACGGATCCATCGGACAAGGCTGTCGGCCAACTTGCTCTCTAAAGTTTGAACAATAATTACATCGTTATACAAATTTATTACTGCGTGAATTAATCAAACAAGAATGAACAAATTGTATTTTAGCATTTTCATTCTCAAATTCTTTGTTACACATGGCAGCAATTGTGTTGAAAAGAAATTAAAGAACAATACTGAACATCATGCAATATATTGACTGCAGTCACGTAGAGTTAAGGCAATGTCACACGAGGCAATTTTCGCTGCAACTTGCAACGCAATTTCAGACACAGAGCGATGTTAGGTAAAAAGTATATTCGCAGAGAAATTGTGAGCATGAATCTCGTTTTACTTTGCCAACATTTTTCTTGCTAAACATACCCATAAGGCCACCATTTGCATTAAAGCATTTTCATTCATGAAATACAGTTGTTGTTTGAACGTTGTGTATTTTTGCTTAATTTCTATTTACTGTAGTTTCGTTTCGTTTCCCTTGAATCACAATGTGTCCTGAGACAAACTCTGGCGTTAGACAGAAGAAAATATCAAAGCAGGTGCATCTGGATGCATTGCCAGCTAATGGGTTAACAAGAGACACCGGCAGATAGTGTTGTTAACCCATTAACTGGCAGTACTTCCTAGTAACTAGTCTTCCACTGAGGAGTAAAATTGTCTCGCTATGCACATAGTAAAATACTAAAGTAGGCGCATCTGGGTGCATTGCCAACTAATGGGTTTAAATGCTAACCCATACTTATCCAAGTAATTACTATTTAGACTGTCAATACTGTACAGATGATTATACACTTACGTTGGACACTTCCTTGGCATCGTATAACCTTCCAGTCCTGGTCTCAGAGCAATGTTTGGCAAAGTGTTCCTGCAGGCTCGACATTGAAGTGTTATCCTTGTTGCTTTTGCTCGAATTGCTGATGCACTGATTATAATGCCAGAAACCTTCACAAGTTTTGATACATGATCAGACTAAATGGGATAAAATATGCAAACAATTTACCTTAAAATAGTACGTAAAATAGCACAATATTTTGGTATTTGAATTTCCTTCTGGTTCTGCTTCTTGGGAGCATGCCAGGCATTGGTGATAGACATGGCTAGCATGCTGCCTAGTACTGTTGAGTTAAAAGCCTGTTGAGGGTAAGGTCCAACATAATACCTGAATACGATACGATAAAATACGATACGATACAATACAATACTTTATGGATAACTTCCCAAACAGGCATTTAAGAGACAGATTGAAGGTAAATAATTGTTATTCATGGGTGACTATCCTGTTCATTCTTGATGTGCTTGAAAACTCATGTAAGTTGAGTTGTGGACTTGTGGTTGGTTTTCATATAGATGTTTAAACGGTTTTCCAACCAGCACTATGAACAACCAGTACGTTTGATCCATGATTTTGCAAAGGGTACTCCAACCAGATTTTCTCGCTCATCACCTAAGCTGTGCTCCATGACCTTGTCTGGGTTGTATGGTGCAAACGGCAGCAGGGAGAGGCACCCTAGCTAGTACACAAGCCTCTGATGTTCTTTGCAATTCAGCTCTGAGGTGCAACGACAGATAATTAACACCCCTACAGTACCTTTACGTTTACATACTGTACCTTCAAGTATCTTATTCCGTCCGGGTTAGCATCAGATTTCAACGTAACTTGTATATCCTGAATTTCTTCTTCACCCTCAGGTCGTGGTCTGGTTGATTCATCTGCAGCCTCCTTTGCAGCCTCTTCAAACTAGGAAATAATTTTTAACATAAATTGCTATCATTTTTTACAGTCCATGCAACAAATACACAGGGAGTTGCATTGCCTCAAAACTTTTCACCCCTCACCCCTTGAAAGAAAGCCAGTGCTGAAATGCATACCCAATTAAAATATAAACAATTGAAAAGATTCTGACAATTTGCTGTATATTGATATATAAATTCTTTAAATACTGGTTATTCACTATTTTACCAAAATAAGCATGCATAGTAATGGTTGTATTATTGAGTTCATCTAGTATATTTTATTAGTTCAACTGGGCAGGTCAAATTGGAAAAGGTCACGTGGTTCATAAACTACTTTGTTTTTCAATACAACCTACAGGTAAACTGCGCCAAACTGCTAGGGTTCAAATTACCGGTGTGCTATGCATCCCTCGAAAATTGAGGTTGGTGAAAAAATGCCGAATTTGACCCAGGTCGACACCTCTCGGCATTGTTTAAGGCCATTTTCAGTTTGACCTCTGGAATAGCAATTTCGAATGAGCTGCAAGCACTAGTAGCACGGCATTCCAAATATCATGAGTTTCCTACAACTATATAGACACTGACAAAGTCGTGCAGCAGTCTGGTCACACAAAGATCTGGAACAGAAACATGAACGAACAACAACAAAAATGCTTCTGCTAAGAAGAACTTCAGACCTGGGAGGTTGATAGGTCAGCATTTAGGTCGGAATTGCCATATGTGTCCACCTCGTTTTCGAGGGCTAGCAATGTGTAATTTACACATCTTAGTAATTTACACATTTACTATCGTCATGGTTGATTGGTTATGGATATAACTTCTCAATCAAGAACTTTGATGTTTCGAGTGTTCAAAGACCATTCCAGACTAATTGACTACAGATGTTCATTGTACAATACTACAGTACTGCTCAGAAATAACCTAACACTGCGTTCTCATTCCATTTGCGTTCGGAACGCGTCCGGAATGCGTTCCAAAATGCGCTCCAAAGCGTTCCGAACGCTTGAAACTTCTTGAAGAAACTCCCACTTGGTTAAAACTCATGCGCTCGCATCGAAAAATCCCGACACCGAATGAAACCTGAGCTACTGTACGGTTTGACAGTTGACAATTGTGAACTGTTATTTTAAGTTTCATCCCGGGCTGAAATTCCAACCCGGTTTGACCCAGACTGAAACTCGACTCAGTCCGGGTAGCATGTAATCGCAAATAATTTTAAAAATCGTTTAAATGGCTTTGTTTTGCGTGTTTGTTCAACTGCATATTTCAACTATCGACATTTTCCCCTTCAAATCTTGAGAAGTTAGTTCATCGTTTTCTTGCATTTTTGCTTCAATATATGCGATGGCTTCTGGTGTCAATTTAGTTTTTCGACCACTGCATGGAGCGTCGCCTAAGTCGCCTGTCTTCGAATAACGCGACAGGAAAAGACTTATCGCACTTCTCGAGGTTTTAATCCCCTCTTGATCAAGTGATTCTTTTATTTTTGTCTGTTTTATTCCGCTCGATCTTAAAGAAATTATTCTTTTTCTCGCATATTCCGAAAGTTTCCCCATAGCTCTCAGTGTAAACACAAAATGTGAAAGTGACGCTAATTAATACTCGGGAAATCGAGATAATTTCCGACGATGGCCGGTTTCATTACGAGTGTAACCGGAACGCGTTCCGCAATGGTTCCGGAACGCGTTCCCATAAAAGCGAAACGCAAATGGAACGCAAATTGGAACACTTAGGAACGCAAATGGAACGCATTGACGAACGCGTTTTCTGTTAGGTTATTTCTGAGCAGTACTGTACCTGCAACACCATGTACATTTGAGATTTCTATTTGAAACTTCTGGACAAAATACTTACCAATGGCAAATACTCTGAAGGTCGTTTGACCAGTTTATCACACAATGTTTCATCGTAACTCCTCAAATCTTGAATATCAACCTCCAATGTATAATCATGAAGATTATAGTTTCTGATAAGCTGATCCCTGGAAAGATATAATAAGCAGTCGTCAAACAATGAGTCAGAGATGCAGCCACGTTTTCCCATCAAGGGAAAGGCCACATAAAAAATCACACCTTGTCAACAAGATGTGTTCACAACAGACTTGTAGCAAGTTTGTCAACAAGTTGTAACAAGGTTGTGAATTTAGCAAGTTGGGTGCATTAGGGTGCATAATGGGTTAATGCCCCAGTGGAAAAGTTGTATCCTGCAACTGAGATAACAAAGATGCAGTTATGTATATATTATTTGCCATGAAATTGTCCAAATATTTAGCTACAATTTCAAAAATTTCCAGTCAGGGGTTCATGGGTTAGGGTAGGAGTTGATACCATATGCTGTTTGTCAGGTTAGCATTAGGACTTACCATTGTTTTTATCTAAGGATGAACAGTCATAGAGAAAAGCATTATTTTTTCTCACATGGAACATTCATTTTTGTCAAGAGCATGTGACAGGTTGTCAATCATGTTTAGAAATTGAATGTTTGTTATAAACTTTGAGGTTTCATGTGTGAATAAACAATGTTTTTATCTCTGACTGTTCGTCCTGCATTGAATTCCTAAAGTTTAAAATATTTATAACTATTCCAGAAATTGAACAGGTCAGGAAGAGGCTGGGGGGGGGAAGGCGAATATAATATTGAACACCTCCTCAAATATATACACGTGTTTGCATTAATATATTTCCTTTAAAAACGTATTTGACAGAAAATTGCAAATTTCTAATGTATATCCTACAGTACACACTTTCCTATTATTAAGATACCACTATCAAGTAAACACAGGTAGTTAAAACAACCGAATACATCAAAGTGGACATTTAATATTACCGATACGGATAAACAAATGTGCCCTCGTGAAATTCGCGAATAAACTTCTTCAATTGTTTTTGAGTGGCCGTTCGTGTCAATTGGTTTTGGTCTAATTGATCCTCTGACCCAAATACATCACTGTACAATATTTCTCCTTCGTCAAAACCTGACATTTTCCAGCAAAATTATTGCAATAAAGCCTTTCTTCAAATGTGTATGATTTAAATGGCCACACTTTACATTTCCCAAGTTTTGGCGGGAACAGGAACGAACTGTTACCGTCATTTTCCGAATACCTTTCGGCCACATTTCGGATAAAACCAATGACGTGCCGCTAATGTATTGGAGGTGGAAACGCATTTTATTCCAATTTGTAGGTGGAAATCAGTAAAAATTTCCGAATTATATCGCAAAAACAATGTAGTTTTTCCGGATAAGAATAAGTTTAGCTTCTTGTACAATAAGTTTGCCATAAAGTATTTAATATGTAGATTATAGCAGTTGTGGCAACAGGCCAACTGGCAATATTATGGTTCTATTTCAAAGTAGTTTGTTTTAGCATTTACAGTGCTTCAGTGCTTCTGTAAATATTCAACATATGCACGCCACAAGATTGAAACAGGATATTCAGCAAACTTTATATTTTAATTAATGCAACGATTGAAGTCGGTCTCTGAAACTATTTAGCCAGTCTCGTATAGCATTACGTGGCATAATGCGTCCAATTTAACAATGAATATCTTGAGACCGACTGCACATTTTGAGACCGACTGGATCATGATCTCTGGGGGTGTACCACCCCCCCCCCACATTTACGCTCCTACCCGCTTTGCTTCGCTATCTTCCGGGAGGCGGGGATTCACAATGACTGGTGCATAATACAACGTATACAATTTGTTCATACCACAATAACATATTTTGAAGCGCAATGTCTATTATTCGCGCGCAATTTCTTCCCACCAAGGCGGGAGTATTGGCGAGATAAACACATTCTTAATCATAGTTACAAAATTTACAAATACAACAGTTACAAAGTATTGCTGTACAAAGTTCACTCTGTATTTATTAAAGACAACAGAAAATTTGTCGACTAAATAATTCTGCTGAGAGAAAGTGTTTTTTGAAAATAATCTATATGTCTTTATAGACCATTTGCATGGCCTCGACTTCACCGTTACCAGCCTGGTCCTTAATTATAACACTACACAAGCCATATACGCAGTGGACCTATCACTATGGCATGGGACTAGTCTTCTTAATTTTCCTCGTCTCAGCGTAGAGCATATGGCCTGTATGCTGTCCAAGGTAGAGTGATCTTGAAGAAGGATGTCCATTGGTAGTATATTATGAAACTTCCATGGCTGCTTGTTGGATTTTTTTCTGAAACTCCTCCGACTGAACTTGTTCCAAAGTTAATAACGACAATCCCAATTGATCTTCCTGGAAGATATTTTAAAATATCAATTGACGATGCCGATGCCGATTGAGATATGTAATGTTGTGGTTTCTATTTAAATTAATGATATTCAGATTTGAATCAATGCATTCTGAATAGAATGACAAAGAAACCAAAATATCACATAGCTCAAAAGGGGTCACATGATTTGAAATGGCTAATTTGCATACGAAGCCGAGGAGGTCTATTGCAGTTGAATAATAACATGTAGCTGAGACTGGAAGATTTAAAATATGCTTATCAAAGACAACTCAACTGTTTAAGTGTTCTCGACGTCATTAATAATTGATGAGCAAAACACAAAGGAAATCACCACCGTATCGTTATCTTGATACCACGGTAATAAACACCCATAAATTAACTCAACTTTCGCGTTGAATTTCTCTTTAAATACTGGTTTGTTTGAGAAGTTATATCATACACTCGAAGTCGTTAATTATAGTGATTTAAAAACACCTCAAAATATGTTAAAAAAACTCGGCTAGGCCTTGTTTTTCAACACACTTTTCGGTGTTTCAAATCACTATAATAAACTCCTTCCCGTGTATGATATACTGTACAGTATTACATGATTACTGGCATCACTCCCATCTTATATATCGAACTTGTGGTTAATGTTCAGCAACTGGACTCTGTAGCTCAGTTGGTTAGAGCGTTGCACCGGAATCGCAGGGTCGCAGGTTCAATTCCTGCCAGAGGGCTTAAGTTGCATTTTTCGCAACTGCTCCTGGCTAGGTCTAAAAATGTATATAAATTTCCGTTCGAATATTCCATCTACAAACACCTTCTATATATATACTATTAATCCTATCGAACGAGATGCCGAGAGAAATGTTGTCAATTAAGATTCATTTTGGGCTGGTGTTACTGCAGGATGATACCGGACTAACCGACAAAAATATGGGGGTTTTCTGTATAATAGAGTCAAAATGGAAGCATTCTTTTCGGACAACCGCATATTTCAGAAATTGAATCCTGGTCGCAGGGTGAAAGGCATGCACTTACACTAACCAGCATGACCGCCCAGAGAAATTTGGAGGTCCTCGTCACTCTGGACGCCCATGAGCGTCCAACTGCAATTATATATTGCAACCGTACTAATTTTTGGGCCCTCTTTCAATTCGAAGTCAAACGAAGATAACAGTTGATGAGATATTGAAGGTTAATGAGAGTTGCAATTCTCGCTCGCGTTTGACCACCAACTAATTTCTTACCCTACGAAAAGGTTGTGCCATTTGACGTAGAAAATGCTTAGCAACCTAAAAACAATATAAAAAATTATAAGTGTCAGGTCTATAGTCTAAAATATTAATGAATTAAGAATATGACTGCATGTCCATCGACAAAACGTCATGCAATAAAGGCTTGCATCATGAATAGTGTAAATTACTGATCAGAAAGATCACTCTATTACTGATCAGAAAGCTACAAATTGCAACGCAATTTCTGACATCGAGTGCATGATGTTATGTTATTCACAGAAAATCGGTGAGCATGGACTACATATATATACTTCTCACTTT
Organism: Trachythela sp. YZ-2020; assembly: GCA_016169945.1. Taxonomy (NCBI): domain Eukaryota; kingdom Metazoa; phylum Cnidaria; class Anthozoa; order Malacalcyonacea; family Clavulariidae; genus Trachythela; species Trachythela sp. YZ-2020. The sequence continues at coordinate 4,329,534 of JADLSH010000363.1, read as the reverse complement.
TCTGATATTTTTCACTCTTAACGTTCATTTCTTTCATGCCATTATATGGTATGTTACGTAAGAAAAATGTTAGGGGAGTAAAATGAGGGACAAATTCTCAATTTTACTGTCAATAGGTTTTACATAAAATGACTCATTGTGTCAGAGGTTTCTTGCGAGTTGCTGAAAAATTACATCGCGTGTAACATCGCCTCTGTCAATCCGAAGGCATAAGTGCATCTTCAAGTAAAACACAAAATATTGCAAGTTATATGTAGTTTTGCATTGCGACAAGAATAAAGTCCCGTACAGACGAGCAAGTTTTCCTTGACAAGTTCCTTGACGAGTTTATTTGTTCGTGTATGTATACGGCAAACAAGATTTTTCGATCAATATCCCAAAAGCTGGTATGACTAGCTTTTAAACAAGGCCCTTGTCAAGGAAAACTTGTTCATTTTTGTCATACACATGAGCAAATATCCAGATTTACGAATCGAAAGCTTTGCAAAATAGATAAACGTGGTGTATTCGCCAAAATAAAACAATTATAATGAAATACCAATTTACCTGAACGGCTTCGTCAATGGTCAAATTACACGCAGAATCTTTCACATGTTCCTATAAATATTTATATGAGTGAAGCAGTTAAACCCCGGTCGAAAGGGGGATGAGAGTTACTAAGTAATGAGAGTTGCAACTCTCAGTCGCGTTTGATCATCAACTCTCATCAACTCTCATCAACTCTCATCAACTCTCATCAACTCTCATCAACTCTCATCAACTCTCATCGACCCTCATCAACTCTCATCAACTCTCATCAACTCTCATCAACTCTCATCGACCCTCATCGACTCTCATCGACTCTCATCGACTCTCATCAACTCTCATCAACTCTCATCAACTCTCATCAACTCTCATCAACTCTCATCAACTCTCATCAACTCTCATCAACTCTCATCAACTCTCATCAACTCTCATCGACCCTCATTAACTCTCATCGACTCTCATCAACTCTCATCAACTCTCATCGACTCTCATCGACTCTCATCGACTCTCATCGACTCTCATCAACTCTCATCAACTCTCATCAACTCTCATCAACTCTCATCAACTCTCATCAACTCTCATCAACTCTCATCAACTCTCATCGACCCTCATGAACTCTCATCGACTCTCATCGACTCTCATCAACTCTCATCAACTCTCATCAACTCTCATCAACTCTCATCAACTCTCATCAACTCTCATCAACTCTCATCAACTCTCATCAACTCTCATCAACTCTCATCAACTCTCATCGACCCTCATTAACTCTCATCGACTCTCATCAACTCTCATCAACTCTCATCAACTCTCATCAACTCTCATCGACCCTCATTAACTCTCATCGACCCTCATCAACTCTCATCAACTCTCATTAACTCTCATCAACTCTCATCAACTGTCATCAACTCTCATCAACTCTCATCAACTCTCATCAACTCTCATCAACTCTCATCGACCCTCATTAACTCTCATCGACTCTCATCAACTCTCATCAACTCTCATCAACTCTCATCAACTCTCATTAACTCTCATCGACCCTCATCAACTCTCATCAACTCTCATCAACTCTCATTAACTCTCATCAACTCTCATCAACTCTCATCAACTCTCAGCAACTCTCATCGACCCTCATCAACTCTCATTAACTCTCATCAACTCTCATTAACTCTCACCAACTCTCATTAACTCTCACCAACTCTCATCAACTCTCATCAACTCTCATTAACTCTCATCAACTCTCATCAACTCTCATCAACTCTCATTAACTCTCATCAACTCTCATCAACTCTCATCAACTCTCATCAACTCTCATCAACTCTCATCAACTCTCATCAACTCTCATCAACTCTCATCAACTCTCATCGACCCTCATCAACTCTCATCGACCCTCATCAACTCTCATCAACTCTCATCAACTCTCATCAACTCTCACTAAACTCTCATTAAACTCTCATTAAACTCTCATCAACTCTCATCAACTCTCATCAACTCTCATCAACTCTCATCAACTCTCATCAACTCTCATCAACTCTCATCAACTCTCATCAACTCTCATCAACTCTCATCAACTCTCATCAACTCTCATCAACTCTCATTAAACTCTCATCAACTCTCATCAACTCTCATCGACCCTCATCAACTCTCATTAACTCTCATCAACTCTCATCAACTCTCATCGACTCTCATCGACTCTCATCAACTCTCATTAACTCTCATCGACCCTCATCAACTCTCATTAACTCTCATCAACTCTCATCAACTCTGAGCTGGTTCAAAGATGATGAGAGTTTTGCTCGTTTGACCGGTCATGAGAGTTGCACAAGAATTTTGAACAACTATAATCAGACTAGTGTTTTGCACTTTCTATAAGAATTAGCTTAACAAAATAACACGTTATGCATGACTGTGTCTATAACAAGACAAGCTAAGCGGATGGAAATTTAAACACTTTGTTTCCCAAAATTTTAAAATTATTCTCAGGCCTCCATTTTGCGAGCTAAATTATTTCTGTCGCAACTCTCATGCAATTCTCGTTCTCATTTGACCGGGACATGAGAGTTGAACAAACTCTCATGCAAACTCTCATCAACTCTCATGCATCCTCAGCGTTTGACCGGGGCTTTAGTTTTCATGTTCAAATTTTGCTGTGACACAAAATGAAAAATATTACATAATTATGTACCTGGATCCATTTAGGTAGTTTACCGCGTTTGTCCATCTTTGCAAATCTCTGAATAAAAATACAGTTTTTAGAAACATAAACACCGAACATGAATCGTAGGCGAAAATTTATATTGTCTTAAAAAAATCTCGTTGAATACATTTCATGTTTTTTTGCTTTGTTGTTGAGATATTTCATCTCGTTTAAAATGCATCGTGGCCATGTCAACATGCATATACACATGCACAACGAGATATCAGCTGTGAATGTTCCACATCTTTGCAGTTTTGGATAGAAAAATATTTTGAAATATATACGTCTACATGCTTGGATATATGGAAATGATATTTTCATATCATATTCAAATTATATCTATAGTATGAAAATGACAATTATGAAATTTGTATAATGTTCATACCTGCAATTGCCTTTTTCATACTATTTCGAGCTAGTATATATTCATACTCTATTCCCAGAGTAAGGATTTTGAAAAAGAATTTACACGAAATAGTGAATTTTACAGTTTAGTACTGACACCTCTTTACAACACCTCTCTCTTGGCATTTATTCTATTTCGAGCAAGTTTGATGGATGCTTTACAAGTCCTCGCAATCTTCGACGGCAAACGACAATTGCCGCCAATAATGCCGCCGAAGATGATATTATCGACAACAATTTTTTGTCAATGGTTATCAAACACTTATGTCTTATTACTTACTATAAATTGTAAAATAAACTATCAAATACATTAACAACAATTGAATGCAGATATAATACAATTGTATTTCAGGTTTCAAATAATCCGTTTGTTATCAACAAACATCTTCAAATTGTCATTGTGGGACAAACAAATTACCATCGAACTGCCGCCGAACTCCAAAATATCGACGACAATTTGTTGTCTACGCAATGATTTATTAAAATTTACTACCAATTATGGATTTAATCAGTACACATGTGATGTACATCATTGTTGATTTGTTGTAAGGAGAGGGGGGGGGGCAAGGGGGTGAATAAAGATGAGGGGTGTAATAGAGAGGGGGGCTTAATAAAGAGGAGAACTTTAAAAATTTCTTCCTCTAAAAAGGGTGCTTATTAAAGAAAAGAGGGAGGGTGGGTTAATAGACGATTTACATGCAGTACTCTAAGAAACTGTGATAAGAAATGATCCATATATAATATGATCCAAGTAATACATACTTTATCAGCAAACACCATAACTCCATAGTCAGTTTTACCACGGATAGCTCTGCCTACGCACTATATAGTAAAAACAACATCAGAATCAGAAACGTTGCAATGCACAAGGTTTTACAAAATTTGCGGTAACGACTGAGTACTTTTATAAAATACAATACAATGCATGGAGATGATCTATAATCAGGATAATTCCTGAAGATGACTGAAGATTAGTCGAAACGTAGAATTATAAAAATGACATTTTTCGGAGTCTCCATTATATTGTATTTACAAGGTTTTACCAGTGGTGTAACTTGCACGCTTGCCTGGGGCAACTGAAAATCGTCACAGGCAAGTAGAAGTTTCACTTTGGTTGCCCTATATCGGGAAATCTCTGTTTCAGCTTTGCCAGAAAAAGCTGGCCAACTTTGAGTTATTATCCCGATGCAAGTACAGTATTAAATGAATAAAATATAGACAAGTTAACTGTTCATTCTGTTGGATAATTTGAAAAATGTAAATATATGAACATGCCTCAACAGCTCAACGGACATGGTCCGACCATTGTACGACGGACATTGTGCCTCAACTTAAATTCAACTTGTGATTGGTGTTATATATAATGTAAATTGTCATATCACGCTTACTGCAATCACTTGCTTCAAATTTTGTTATTATATGTGAACCAAAGCTGGATCTAATGGCATGCGAATTCTATTAATAATTTTATTTGCCCACATTTTATCTCGAAATGTCAAAATGTCCACTAAATTTTACCAGATTTTAGCAATCTTTCCTGAGATTTTGCTGACTTATACAACTATTTTACCTCGTAGTTGGGGAATGAGGGGGTCACCCCCACAACGTTCCTCCTCCCGCACACCTAATATAACCAAGTTGTCCATAGACGCAAGTTTATCGTTGACATAAAAGAAAAGCAAGGTCTTATAAGATTTACCTGCGCGGCGTGTCTCATCGCGTCAAATGTCAGAAAATCATTTTCTCTGATGTTAAATTGATCCCTCAAGTATTCCAATCTTGCCTGAAAAAGAATGACTGAATCTTAAGACAATTGTGATTTTGCAATTATTTATCCCATGGCCACGTAATGAGGTGCATATAAAAAGCATATTAATACTCAACCTCATTTATAATCCATGACAAATCAATTTTGGCGTGTATTGTGATATTCGAATTATTGATTATCTTGACGTAAATGATTATGGACACCATTAATTGTTTATATAGTTTATACTATTTCTCACCTTCAATATTCTACTCTGTGTATAGACATAAGGAATACCAAACATTATGACTGCGCGGCCAAGATGATGATCTAAGAAAATCACAAATATAAGTTTAGTTTAGATATATTCTGAAGGGTTTTATTGATGAAATGTTTGAGCGAAAACAATAGAAACATATTTTAGACCTAACCAGGAGCCGAGCAGTTGCAAAAAATGCAACTATATAGGTCCTCTGGCAGGAATCGAACCTGCATCCCTGCGATTCCGGTGCAGCGCACTGCCAACGTAGCATGCATGAGTATATATACTGGAGTGATGCATGCCAGTGTTTGGTATAAGGATAAATAATTCTAAATTTTGGCCATCTCTCTGGATAGAACTTAATGTTGATGATGTTTGTAGATGAAAATATCGAGCGAAAATTATACACATTTTTTAAGACCTAACCAGGACCAGTTGCGAAAAATGAAACAATATAGGCCACCCAACATGCAGGATGATTGGAACCTGCAGCCCTGCCATTCCGATGCAGCGCTCGCGATCTGCCAACTGAGCTATATACATGCAGAGTTCAGTTATCAAGAGCTAGCTAACCACAAGTTCGTGTATATATACTAGGGTGCATGATGCCGGTGTTTGGTATAAAAGTAAATATTCTAAATTTTGGGCATCTTGCTCGATAGAATTGAATGTTGCTGGTGTTTGTAGATGGAAATTACGAGCAAAAATTATGTACATATTCTTAGACCTAACCAGGAGTAGTTGCGAAAAATGCAAATATATAGGCCCTCTGGCATGCAGGACGATTTGAACCTACGGCCCTGCGATTCCGGTGCAAGCGCTCTGACAACTGAGCTACAGAGTCCAGTTGCCAAGATCTACAAGTTTAAATATATATATATATATATACCAGGCTAATAAGCTATAATGCAAAAGCTCACTTCCCTTGTGGTCGTTTGAGCACTCTGGCCCCAAGACACTTCACGCATGTCTGGATGCGCATGTGTCTGAGTATTGTACCACATGCGCTTGGTGAGGGCAAGAGTATGGTGTATAAATACGAAGTCACTCGCATCTAGACTGCGTTACAAGCTGCACTGACGAGCCGTTGAACGGCGAAACATGCATGTCTGCAGATTTGACTATACCAGGGTATATATACCAGTTCTGCTCGTGGACTCTGTAGTTCAGTGGTTAGAGACAAGATTCAATAAGATCCATCAGGTGGTTCTTCCCTTATTGAGATAGGAAATAATATATATATAGTAATATATAGTATATATAGTTATGTATAGTATATAGTTATAGTATGTTGCATGGTTGAAATTACTGTGCCTTAGCGCATTTTGATAAATTGGTGTAGATTCTCGAAATGTGTCCTCGTCAGAAGAGAGGAGTGAAATGAGCTTGTTGATTGATGTTGGTAGCTGCTTTGCGATGCATGGTGGGTGGTTTGAATGTCTATTTATGTATAATGGATCATCATTGGGCTTCCTATATGGTTTGTATTTTCCAGTATTGAGGTCGAAAGTAACATCTAGAAAGTTGTGATTTTTAGGTCAAATTGTTCGAAAAGCTTGTGGAGTTCTTTTCTCGTTTTATCTTCTAAACGTGCTGACTTGCCTTTTACGATTGCCAACCCGTCGTCTCTATATACAGGCCAATATTTTCTTTGCCAAACGTTTTTCGTAGGTGTTTAAAATGAAAAGGCCTATACAAGTTGGAAAACTTCAGTACCGTCATAGTTACCCATGGTAACGTCAAATAGACTGTTGCTGTCTCTTTTTATCCGCGAGGTTTCCCGTCGTTGAAAATGAGAGGTTTTCTAGCATGTTTTATAACTGAAATTTCGTCTTTGGAAATAGTTGTCAAATTTGATGTCCAAGATAGTATATATATAGTATATATAGTTATCTAATATATAGTTATGCATGATTGCAATAAAAATTAATCTATAAAAAGCATGATGGTACAATACGGTCTATGAACTTAATTTATAGATAGGAATCTATAGATACAAAAACATGAAATCATTTTAAAAACAAATCATGTGTACGCATGGTGATAATTTGTTATAGTTTCAATATTTTTTGGTATGCTATATTAAATAGTTCACTAGAGATGAGCTGAAAAGTTCCCTTAATCACTATATATAATAAGGTTCAGGGTGCATGCATGTTGCTTGATCGCAAGCTTTCAAAACAACATCACAAGTAAGTCGAAATACTGAATTAACACGTACCAAAATCTATTCCTTCGGAGACTTTACCACGAGCGACAGACAATAGAATTGCCCCACGGCCATTTTCACAAGCCTGCAAAAACAACGTTTTGTCAGAACTACAGTAAACGTGTTTGGATGCATCTAAAACAATAGAATATTTAGTGCTTATTCATATGAGCAAACATATCGGATATCTTTTCCGCAAAAAAGTGTAACATAAATCCTGTGTTTAGCCCCCACCTCTCTATAGTTAAGATCCCCTCTCTAGTTAGCCCACCTATCTTAGAGTAAAACATCTATTGAGCTCCCCCCCCCTAATCAACAAAGAAGCGCGTGTGTACTTATCATATATATTTATTGGCCTGGAAGTTTAATCTATAACGTAATGCGTTATTACTTATTTCGTGTCGACTAAATCAACCGTGCCCCCCTCCCCAATAGGTCCACATTAAAAGTGTCAGAAATAGATAAGCCCCCCGGGTGAGAGAGATCGGGGATTTACGATGTATTATATAATAGTTCTGCTTACTTTTTGGTAATTATTTAAAGCTAAACTTGTTTCAGCAGAATCTTGCGTTTCGATAAACAACAATTTATTCTTCTGAATATTTCCAATTATTCCCTGCAATGAGCAAGCACGTATTGTAACTAAAAGACACTCAGAGATGACATACCTCTGCTAGATAAATTATAGCTTAGTTTCTGGCCTTCCATGCAGACGCGAGCGTGATATTTACGGGTGAACTGATGCGCGTTAGAAGGCCTAGCACATTTCGCAAATCCTTAACGCCTGATTCCAGGCTATTCCAACATGGCATTCGAAAGATTAAATATCATTGTATCGTAAGTTACAATTTCAGTGACAAAATTGCGAATTGTGCTATAGGCCTTCTCGTAGACTTTCTCAAAGTCCGTTTTTTTTTTTACTTCTCGCTCGCCCTCTCGCTTCGCGAGAGGGCTTCGCGACTTCGTCGTTAGTACCTGGTTCAATTAGTACGCGATTCAACTTAGTATTAGAAGAATTAGTACGCGATTCAACTTAGTATTAGAAGAAGTCGACTTGGGGCAAGTCTAGCCTTCTCGCTACCAGCCAATGCCCGGAAGCCAAGCATTGCGGAGTAGGCCAGGAATATATCTGTCTTTCTTGCTTTGTTCACTGCTCCTTATATGCTAATATATTTTGTGATGTGATTTCCATAATATTTTGTTTATAGTTTGTTTTGATTAAATCCATCTGATTGGTTTATTTTTTATCACGTGATCGCTTTTGTATTCACTATAAAAGCACATGTTTTTCCCCGACCCATTCTACTAACTTCCAGACGAAGGGCTCGAATTAAACGTCGAAGTTCTTATTGTATTTTTCAGGTAGTTTCACACAACAGTCAACCGCCGAATACATAAATTATACATTAATTACGCATTCGGTTCTGTTCAGCCGGGGACAGCAGGACCAACTATTGTAAATTTCTCATCCAACATTTTTATGAAATTGAACCAAAATTTAATCGTAGACATTAATCGATTTGTTCTTGGCCTATATATGGAAATTAGCTCCCCAAATGTTCGCATTCAGAAAAGAAGACACACTCCCAGGTGAAAACATAACTTCCGTAACATAAACCGTTAAGAATCGAACAAAATATGCGAGAAAACGAATAAATAAGAAAATATAAATCGCACCTGGTCGTTCCAAGCAGATACAACAGTTTCCTACAAAAAAGGGAAAATTGAAACGTAATAATTTTGCGAGCATCTTACTGGAAATACAAAGTGACCGAGAGTGAGTGACCTATACAACCATTTGACCACCTGCGGAATCTTCAATGTTTGGTCACGTTTTTCTACAACAAACTACCAATCCAAATGCGATAGTGGTTTTCATCACTAGTCACGCCACCTTGGATCGTGATGCGTCATGGTCTTACGCGGGTTAAAAAGCAGGATTAAAACGATGTTTTTGTCGTGCAAAGATACCATGCCGTAGAATTATTGTCAGGAATATAGACTTGATAACAGCGACAAAGTATACACAAATTTCATGACCAACACTAATTCTTGCACGTTTCGACTGTACTCAATATGTTTGAAGTGCGTGCCATCAAAACTGCCTTTGTTTCGTGCGTCTTTTACACGTATGTAAATACGCCAGGAAAGTTTAAAATCTTCTAAACTTTATAATTCAACAAATAAATAAATTTAACAAATGCGCACTAAATCATACAGTACAGTAAATCGAGGGACACTATTTACTTATTTAAAATTTTCCGCACGTATTATACATACGTATAATAGGGTAGCACGGGTGGCGGAAGCGGTTAGCGCGCTGCCTCTTACCACTGAGTTGAGCCTGTTTCACAACAGGTCGAGGTCACTGTTGGTACTCGCATGAGATCGGCAGTGTGCTCAAACAACTCATGTAAGTTGAGATTCTCTCCTGTGCTTCGAGGGTTTTCCCCGGGTACTCCGGTTTCCTTCCTCTAATACTAACCCTTAGGAACTAACAATGGGGTCACAGTAATTGGCTGACGCTGTTGTGGACTCCCTGCCATTGAGGCGAAGTTGAATAAAAAAAAAAAAAAATAACGCCACTAGAAGCGGCAAATTTCATATTAGTGCAAAGTATTTCTTGGCATAAGATATTTCTTACCATGTAATGATAACTTGGGAAGAAGCAGACAACGCCATCGGGCACTGCAGCTGAGAATTCCGACAGTAAGATTCCATAGTTACGAATTACAGCTGAAAATTAACGAATAAAATTGAAATGTTACCGCAAATCGATGATTGAAATAAAATTATAAGCCCACTTCTCCCCTCGAAACCTGCCATAATTTGTTCTCAATTATGAGTGGCGGACGGATGGACGGATGAGTGGCGGACGGATGAGTGGCGGACGGACGGACGGACGGACGGACGGATGTTGTCACGAAACGTTATTTAGAAGTCATATCCGCGTTTTATCCTCTTTGGACAAAAATGGATAAAACGCGGATATAGTAAAAAAAAAGCTTCTCGTGCCTTTAACTGAAAGTCATATCCATTTTTGTTCAAAAAGGATAAAACGCGGATATGACTTTTAAAGGCACGAGAAGTGTTTTTATACCATATCTGCGTTTTATCCATTTTTGTCCAAAAAGGATAAAACGCGGATATGACTTTTAAACAATGTTTCGTGACAACAGAAGCCGTCCGTCCGTTCGTCCGTCCGCAACTCATCCGTCCGCCCGTCCGTCCGCCACTCGTCCGTCCGTCCATCTGTCCGCCACTCGTCCGTCCGTCAGTCCGCCACTCATCCGTCCGTCCGTATCCGCGTTTTATCCTAACCCGTATATATGACCTGTACTTGGTCATTATATCGTAGTTGTTCCTGTCAGAGGGTATAGTTTCAGAACTATACATATCTGATCATATACTAATTATTATATGACATTCTCAACGAAAGTATAGTATTGATTTTCATATGATAGTTATATCTAAATTTTATCTGTAGCATTGAATTGATTCATCCTAATTAGTGAATTATGCAATTGGTACATGTTTTCTATATGTTTTACTATCTATTTAGGTATATATTATGTATATATTTTTATACTGTTTGTTAAAAGGGAGAGTTGCCTCGCATGGGATTTCGAGTTCCGTTCGCACTCTCACCGCTTGGGTATTATCCAATAAAGTTGTTAAAAAACAAAAACTAACAAGTTGTTAAAAACAACCTGTAGCAAGTCTGTTGAATCAACAACCTTGTAGCAAGTTGTCAACAAGTTGGGAACAAGCAGTGACACATCCTGATGACAAGTTGTTGAAACAGCATTGGTACAAGTCTGCTGCAGGTATAATATGTTACAACTTGTGCGTTTTTACGTGGGTAGTTGGATCGCTACTTTATATCAGAACAGGTTAAGGCCGTTTTCCACTTCAAAAATATCGTATCGTAACGTACCGTAGCATTTTCTTTTGTGTCGAAGTCATTAGTTTTACCCGGGTGCTCAGGAAACAAAGAAATACGTTAAGGCTGATTTCCATTCAGTGCAAAATGTCGCGCGATCGACCTTTTGCGATCGTTTTCCTTTGAATTATGAGCCCTCGACTGGAACGGATCCGGTCGAAGGCTCATAATTCAAAAGAACTGAACGATCGCAAAAGGTCGATCGTGCCACATTTTGTACTGAATGGCAATCAGCCTTTACGTTTCGCTACGATACCTTTGAAGTGGCACTAAAAAACTAACCTTAGGCACTAACCTTCGCTAACTAACGCTCGAAATATTTGTCAATTGGGTTGCAAAACCTGTTAAGGCTTTCCGTTCACCTCAGAGTGGTAAACATAATAAACTAAAGCTAGGATGGATGCGTACCCGCAGTAGGCAGTAAATCCATCTCTGGTAAACACATTATACATACCCATGTCTTCTCTGGTTTCGAATTTTGACGAAATCACAACTTGATCATTGCCCCGACTGACAATCTAAAATCAATTACACATGCTACGTTCATATAAAGCGGGTGGACTCTTGCATGTGACCCAGATAGGGATTTTAGAAATATTCATATGTACGCTCAACGCGGGATATTCAATCGTTACAAATGTGGAGTTTTCATATAGTGCAAGTCGTGTACAAAGATGTGGCTGGCAGAGCCGTTAATGCCACTCTCAATTTGTTTGTTTTACGTGAACAAGCTATTAAAATTTATTGCATTACGGGCTTTGACGCTCTGGCAGTTGGGCTAATGGAACTCCATGAAAAGCTGAGAAAAATTCGAGTATTTAAACAATTGAACCGGGCCTGGGTAGAAGCCTTGGAAGTGGAAGTGATGTTGGTCTAAAAGTTGCAATATCAGTCAGAGCGTTTATTAAACAATTTTTAATATTAATTTGTTATATCGCTCTGTTTACATGCATGCATCTTGACTTGAAGTTCTGGAGTCCCACGCGGAGCTCGAACCTCTAACCTCCATACAAATACCAGACACTTTCATTGAAATACATTTACAACTACAAGAAATGGTAGAAATTCGAATCCTGAACTGTATTACAGAAGTTGAATTTCAACCTTTTGATTTCCTAATACGGTGTTACTGTATTCCGATAATAAAAATAAGAGCACAGCATAATATTTTAAACATGAAGAGCCATATACTCAAATATATACATACAAAAATTTTATAAAAGTGACGTTTCGTCTTAACTCAAGACATATTCAGATTCAGACTAACAGTAAATAACAATGACAGGGTTTATGAATAAATTTAAAAAATATAAAACATTTTCCGTGTTTCTATACAGTTATAGAAACACGGGTGGGAGTTTGGGAGAACGAAATATCAGAATATACGTTTCCCGGCCGGAAAACCATGCACTCGGTGCTACTACACATCTGGTACGGCAATAGTCAATATAAGAGATAACTAAATTCAAGCACTAACCAGAGGACACAGACATGTTCTGCTAAGAGTCATTGTAAATGTCGCCATGGTAACAGGATTGAAATCCAACATCTTGGGATACATATCAACTGGAGAAAGAGTCTGTAATTGAACACAGTAAATTTGTTACTGTAACTTAGCTTACTTAGTTACTTACAGTAACTTAACTTACTTGTCATTAAATTCGCATGGTACTCATGGCTAAGACTAAGTCATTAAATTTCGCACACCCTACGCACGACACTTGCGTAAATTTGCGTAAGTTAAAAATGCTATAAAGTCATTCACATTTCAAGACGGTGCTTATGTAATAAAGTTTCACACAAAATGAAATATTCTGCAAGCGCTGACATCTTCGCTAGCTTCATTCAATAGATATTCAACAAGGTTTGATATGCAAAATATACTCATTGTGGCATACCACATTGCACGACTTATATTACTACAATTTTAATACATAATCAATTCAAAATTTCTTGAAATACCTATAGCATTATGTAGTTGTGATATGCTGATATTAACATATACCGCGTAAATGCTCTATTAATCCTCCGGGGGTTATTTCTATCAAAAATCTTATTGGAAAAAGAGAGAGGGGGGTGGGGGTAGAGAGGTTTTATTGATTTACCAAGTAAGTAAGGGACCCATTAAATTCACATGAAATTCCAGGCCAATAAATAAATAAATCTAATCATTACGCATATGTTTCTTAGTTGTGAAGGGAGAGGGAGGACAGACAGGCTTAATAAATTTCTTCCTCCACAGGCGGGGGGGGGAGGTTTTATTAGAGAGGGGTGCGTATTTAAGATGGGGCCTTATAATAGAGAATTTAGGGTTCATCATCCGGAATAATATATATAAACAGCTTAACTACTCTACTTGATGAAAACAAAAAATATTTAAACTTACACCAGACGTGATCACAACAGACTGAAACCGGTCAAAAACAGGTTTGACGGCAATGGAGGCGTCCATACAGCTAAAGTACAAAAATATTGAATACACATCGATACTTGGATGCATGTGTTACAAAAGAAGGTACAATATATATATATATATATATAGTCAAATCTGCAGACATGCATGTTTCGCCGTTCAACGGCTCGTCAGTGCAGCTTGTAACGCAATCTAGATGCGAGTGACTTCGTATTTATACACCATACGCTTGCTCTCCCAAGCGCATGTGGTACAATACTCAGACACATGCGCATCCAGACATGCGTGAAGTATGAAAATATGAAAATATCGCAAAATATAAACTATTTGGAATGATTCACCTGAAATGAAGTATTGGGTTGGGAATGGTCGGCGTCCGATCATCGAAAGGTTCAATAATCAGAACGAAACCTGAAAATAATATATAATGAAAAACTATAATTTGAAGAGAGCAAAAGTTCACGAAATATATTTCTATGTCATTAATGGTACATGACATGGGTCATGAATCAGTAAAATAGAAGAAACATTGTGTATATTAAGCAAGCACTACATCTGTACTTTATACACAAGACGATTTGGACCAAAAAACTTTTACACAGTTAACATTGCACGATCTCAAGCAATTATTACAATAAAGCTTCAACATTATAATTAGAAGACAATTACTGTAATTACTTATATCAGTTCAGTACTAGCACATTAAGTCAGTGTTTCTTATAAAGAAAACAGATAAAGCACAAAAAAATTATCAAAAACAAAGTTAGAAATACACTAAATAAGGAAAAAATTTTGATAGGGAGAAGTATTTATCACACTTTATTAATAAAAAAGTATAAACAATGCCTTGTTGCTTTTACCTTTAGAGTAAGTACTGACAAGAGTTGCAAAGTTAGCAATAAGTCTGAGTGGTCCATACTCTGCAATATCTGGTAGTTCCAATGTGTAAAGCAATGACTGAAGTCTCTCTGAACAAAACCTAGCAAGAGAAGTGTATTGTGAGAGCAAGATGTTTGACTGCGGGCGAGAATACAACGACGACAACATCAACAACATTAACATCAACATCGACAACATCATCAACATCAACAACATCAATATCAACATCATCAACATCAACAACATCAACATCGACAACATCAACAACATCGATAACATCAATATCATCAACATCATCAACATCAACATCAACAACATCAACACCATCAACAACATCGATAGCATCAACATCATCAACATCAACATCAACAACATCATCAACATCAACAACATCATCAACATCAACAACATCAACATCAACATCATCAACATCAACAACATCATCAACATCAACATCATCAACATCAACAACATCATCAACATCAACAACATCATCAAATCAACAACATCATCAACATCAACATCATCATCAACAACATCAACAACATCATCATCAACATCAACAACATCATCAACAACATCATCAACATCAACAACATCATCATCAACAACATCATCATCAACATCAACAACATCATCATCAACATCAACAACGTCAACATCAACAACATCAACATCAACAACATCATCAACATCAACATCACGTGTTTAACGTGTATTTAAAGCCGAACAATCTTAGTTGAAGCTTCCCCAAAAATATCGTTGCTTTCATGTTAGAAAACTTTTATGTCTAGAGAATCTACAAAAAAGGCAACAAATAACCGTATAGTACTCACCGTAACGGCTTTTTCTCTATGCAAACTTGCTGGTAAATATGTTGTAGGAAAGACAGAGGTGTTTCTGATACCACATGGTGTATGCGTAACCTTGTCTGCAACAATTCAAATACGTCACTTTCTATAATATGTTACTAACGATTTTGATGACGATATACCGGTTTTTGGGCCTTTCTTAATAATGGCATTCTGAAGGAGAACTCGCTTTTGAAAAGTCGGAACACTGACTGTAACATATATCGAAGGAATTTCGGCTATAGACGCCTTACTTTTCTCTTCATACCGATATATAGCGATATTGGATTCAATATCAATATTTTCGATATATCAGTATACCGAACAGCCCTAAACGTTATAAAACTACGCGATGGAGAAAAAAATCGAACTAGGATAACTAAAGAAACCACTACTTGCCTTTAGATATTCTATAAATCTTCTCATAAAACCAACAAAATGTTCAGCCTTACGAATGTTCCCAGGAATTGCCTCTATAATTAGAAACAAGTTTGTAGAAATCTATTTTGCTATAGCGACAATATATACGGCAGTGTTACACGGGTCAATTATTAATGAAGATTCGAAATGCAAATTATGCTATACATGAAGTTGGCTTAGTTCGCCATTAGTAATGCACGGATATTCATATTGGCATTGTGGATTTGGTTGATTGGAGTTACTTTATAATTGTATTTTTAAAAACATAATACCTTGTAAAATATCATCGGGTAAAACTACAGCAAAAGAAAAGATCATACATTGTAAGATTAAACATACATACCGCAAATCTCTAAAGGCCAGTTCACACGGGCGATTTTGCTGCGATTTCTAGTGCGATTTTCCTCTTTTCATGGATGTGAACGAGTGGATTAGTTATGAATATTCTGAGTATATGTACCATCATCTGAACATTCCAACTCATCCACTCGTTCGCATCCATCAGAAGAAGAAAATCGCACCTAAATCGCAGCAAAAATCGCCCGTGTGAACTGGCCTTAATAAGCCCTCCTCTCTAATAAGCCCCCCCCTTTTTGGATGAGGAAATTTATTAAGCCCCCCGTCCTCCCCCCCCCCCCCACCATTTACATTTGATAAGATTTGTACGTGCTTGAACAAAATTATCATATAATTTTACGGAAAATAAATAAGCTCCCCACTTTTAAATAAGCCCCCTTCTCCAATAAGCCCCCCCCCCCTTCAAAGGTGCCGGAAAATATAACCCCCAGGGGGTTTATTAGAGAGATTACGGTAGGACTGTTCTCGAAACAAGCTTGTAAAACTCATTAATAATTCATGAAGAAAACACAAAAGAAATCATTAGCGTGAAGGAGTTTGTATATCTGATACAGAATCATGCTGATTTACATAAACTTTAAGTTCAATTTTCTCACCAAATATCATTAATTTATCTTAAATTGTTGAAGAATACGAATGTTCTCATCAAGACGTTTCACAAGCTATTTACAACATTCGCATCCGTGTTGTATCGGATATACAACGCTCGCCTTCGGCTCGAGTTTGTATATCCGATACAACACGGCCGCTCATGTTGTAAATAGTACTTATCATTCAGGATAATATATAATTATCTTATACCTGGATTGGCCATAATTTGATCTGCCTCTCTAGCCACATTTGCCTCTCTTAAACCTTAATACAAAGAGAAACACGGTACAGTTTTGAATACAAGGTACATTCGATGCACTTTGGAGAAAATAACAAAATTGTCTGAGCCTGTAAAAGCCTGCTCACACGATCCGATTTGTCGGACCGATTCTCCTCCTGACGTATGTGATTTTACACAACACAATAAGGCCAATAGCCTTACTCTTGTCAGCAAATCCAGTAAATCACATGCGCGTCAAGAAGAGAATTGAATCCGACAAATCGGATCCTGTGAACAAGCCTTTAAAAGATTAGTGTCACACCAGTGTATCGCAGGTTCAAGTTTCTCCTAACGCGGCCATTTTTTAGGCAGACTAAGATGCGAAGATCTGGAAAAGTTTTTACAATCCATCCTATATTTAAACCATCATTTGATAATCCCTGCTTTTTTATGTGATATTTATTGCAAATGTACCAAACAAGGTATTTTTATCGTTATTTCTTGTTGTGAGATAAAAACAATAACAAACGATGACGTCAAAAGAAGCGATGATCGCAATAAACGTGAGCTTTGAGTTTGAGCATAATTATATAGTTTTTAACTTTTACTTTTTTGTCCATTTTGTTTTTGGTATAACGCGCGCTGCGTAAACTTTACGCTGTATATATATAGAGCACTGTTTCTTGTTCTGGGTTTACCATAAAAAATCAAAATATATACACTTTGTGTTATAGAAAAACATTACCTTCAACAAGTTGATCGTATTCTTCTCTTAATCGTTCTGTATCAGACATTTTTAAACTGAAAAATACGATGTATATGGGAATTTATTAATCACTTATAATATTCTTCGTCCTTGTTCATGGACATGGTCGATATTAAATTAACTATTATAAACTAAACTAAACTAAACTAAACTAAACTAAACTAAACTAAACTAAACTAAACTAAACTTAAATGAATAAAACTAAACTTAAATAGATTTAGTCTTAACCTATAATTAGCTTAACTCAATTTAACATAACTTAACTGAACTAAATCACAAAAAAACAATTGTATCGACTTAAAAATATTATAATATGCCACTGCCAGTGAAAGTCAAGCGCTCGTGCATAAATTATAGACATGCAACAATCATGTATATACATTAAGCTCTTTTACACAGCCCAGTGAAGCAAGGAAAAGTTTTATACATTATCAATTCGTCATTCGTGTAACCAATATTCTCATGTTAAAGACTTCACAATTTTCTGCGCATGCGATCTCTCTTTTTCTAAAGCAGATCAGGCTAACCATGTGGATGCAAAGCTACATTTTCGATACGGAATTATAGTTTACTTACTTATTTATGGTTTGTGAAAGTGATTCGACATTATTATGTGCTCTTTCTAGGGTTCTCCTCGTAATATTTACACTCATTGATTCTATGCACACATTATCTGAAACAAAATAGATCATCAATGGGATAATACCCATTAAGTGGCAATGCACACTAATGCACCTTCTCAGGGATAATCTTAAGGTGCAGTGATAATTGATAATTTGTGCAGTAATAAATTCCTCTTAATCATAAAAATAGGTGTTATGTCTATAAGCAAAGAAAAGTACTGATTCTCAAAACCAAGCATCATTCTCTCTATATAGAATATATAAAAGATTGTGTCTGAAAATACAGAAAATCAAGCCACAGAGGCTCAATAATAGGAAGATTTTCTGGTGAAGCACCCCTAGCGCCCCCCAGTAATTTCTATCTTTTCTAGTTAATCACCTCCTGATGAATTCGCAAAAAAGCCTTGTATTAGATCAACATAATTCAAGAACTGGCAAGAAGCCAATTTTCGGGTAGTTCAGTACTACTTTGAAGAACTGATAAGCTACAGAGTCAGTGGCGGACACTAGGGGGCGCGAAGGGGGGAGACTCTCCCAATAATTTCTCAAAGCCATTGAATGATAGCTGATTAATTGTGTAACAAAGCTGTATCAATAATTTTAAGAACTGGGATTTGCAGCAACAATAGGGTGCTTACATGTTGGCATTCTAAGTTCACCCCCCCAATATTTCGCGAAGTGTCGGCCACTGTACAGTGTTGCTCAGTACTCCTTCGCTGTTTAACATGCCACTACATTAAAATGCTGTCCCTTTTTGCGCTTTGTGCAGTGATAAAATTTCCTTAAAATAATCTCTTGATTTTACTTGTCAAAGGAATAGTTTGGGGGGGGGGATTAACTAGAGTATAACGCCAGCTCACCTATATTATGGGCTTCGTCAAAAACCACAACAGATGACTTAGCGAATTCTTTAGATACCAAGTCAGCTATTTTTGGATCAAGTAAATAATGATAGCTGTAGACGACTACGTTAGCATAGTAAATCTAAATAATGAAGAATTAAAATATAACATCGTTACACGAGGCAATTTTTGCTGCAACTTACAACGCTATTTCTGACATAGAGTGATGTTATGTGAAAAAATATTAACAGTATAAATCAGTGAGCATGAACTGCTTCACACGTTACTGATATATTTTTCATTCTCATTCATTTCTTTCATGCCATTACGCTACGGTATGGTTTGTTATACGTGAGGAAAGGTTTGACGGAGTAAAATCCGGACGAGTTATCAATTTGCTGTCAATACGTTTTTGATAACATGACTCTGTGTCAGACGTCGCGTTTCAGGTTGCAGCAAAAATTGCCTCGTGAAATATGGCCTTTACATTATTAGCTGGTTTAGGATACTTTCAAAACGTCGAGTTTAAATTACGGATGCATACGTAAAAGGGTCACAGCCAAAAAATGCACGGCATTTGCTTTAAAAATTATTCATTCAGGTTTTATCCAAATCCAGCCAAGGCAAATACGTCCAATTTGTCTTTACATTTATACGATGATCATCTCAACTAATTATATTTATGCTCACAATAATTTTTGGAGTTCTCGAAAGAAACGAAAGATAACTCAGAAACTCAAATCTCATAAAATGTAGCACCTCATTCCGCAATGATGAAGCCCCGTAAAGACGAGTATTACTAAGTTTCCCTTAACAAGTTCCTTGACGAGTCTATTTGCTCGTGTGTACGGCAAACAAGTTTTTTCGATCAATTTTTCCTTGTCTGGTATGACTAAAGCTTTTAAACAAGGCTCATTGTCAAGGAAAACTTTTTTCAATCTTTTGCCATACACACAAGCAAATAAAACTTGTCAAGGAAAACTTGCTCGTCTGTGTGCGGGGCTTTACACTAGCGCAACGAATGAATAGCCCATTGCGGACCTTGCTGTTGTGTGTGAAGTCTCATGAACGCGCGATTTTGCCTGGAAAGTTGAAAACATTGCAACTTCAATCGCTCGTCCGCGAGCACAAGAGCGGACGTAAAATTCTTACACAAGACACCACCTGGGCATGTCCAATCAAGGGCAAAGCGATCGTAATGGGAAACGGTCTTAATGCACGAGTCTCATGCCATGCGACCAGAGCTTCTTCAGCGTCTTTCTCGTGACAAGAATGTATTCTTTACCCAATTTGAAGCACGGTTGGCAGATGCGGTTAGCGCGCTGTCCCTTACCTCTGAGTTAAGCCCGCTATACAGCAGATCGAGGACAGGGATTTACTTCGGATGGGTAAGGTTCTTGTGCTTGATTAACTCATGTAAGTTGAGATTGGTTGGTTCTCTCCTGTGCTTCGAGGGTTTTTCTCCGGGTACTCCGGTTTTCCTCCCTCACTAAAAACTAACCCTTAGGAACTAACCTCAACTAACCTCTTATAAATTTGCTAGAAATTCATGAAGTTACTAATTACTTACTGCATATCTTGCCAGGAAGTATGGGCACCAGCCTTTCTCTCGTCCAACATCTTGCAAATCAGGCTAGAGAAACAAAAGACTTTTGTGAAGCAAACTGCTCGCGAATTCCCAACAGAACGTTTGAATATTTAAGTTACTTACAAGGTTATAAACTCCAGGTGCTAATTGTTGTTCTCGTCCGCAGTTTTCAAACTCCTGAAATAAAAGTTAAAAAGATTTCGAGCTGACTGCACTGTCTGCTTTTCACCTCTGCGACCGACAACAACGGTATTTTTCACAACAACGAGGGGCTTAATCGAAGCATCGTTAGACGAAATTGTCCGAGCTGAAAACAACAGTACAGTCTCAATCGTTCTCTAATCAGGATCGAACATCTATCA
The DNA here is from genome assembly GCA_016169945.1 of Trachythela sp. YZ-2020. Classification (NCBI taxonomy): domain Eukaryota; kingdom Metazoa; phylum Cnidaria; class Anthozoa; order Malacalcyonacea; family Clavulariidae; genus Trachythela; species Trachythela sp. YZ-2020. The sequence goes on along the minus strand of JADLSH010000363.1, from coordinate 4,308,337 downwards.
TCCAGTACTACATTGTTTTCAATTTCAAAGTGAGCCCATGCAGTATATTTCTGATCAATGCTCTGTCGTTTAAATCCCTTTCCATAGCACTTTAAAAATGCGCAATTCCTCTGCGAAGGCAATCGATACAATAGAACAATTTTTAAAAAGATTAAACGATTTAAATTTTTTTTAACTGTTTTCGAAGCCAGTGCATGGTTCCCCCAATTCCCAACATGTATTCGCACTCCTAGTATTTCGGGAAGACTTCACCACTAGCACGTGCGTTGCCGTTTAACCTGTGGTTTAACAAACTGATCAAGTCCAAACCTCATAAAAAGAACAAACAGGAACTCTGTTATCATGTTTATGTCTTGCTCTGATATAAGATGCTGTTAACGTCTGACATTTTGCGTCAACCTTTTTACCATCTCTGTCCATGTTCACCTACAAGAGGAAAAATGTACTGTATGTATAAATTAGTTATAGTAATAATAGCATGCAGTAAAAATATACTGTAGTATACATACAGTAACCAGTATTGGAATCTAGATTATAAAGCTGAGTTTACACTTCAAGTCTTGCCTACTGTAATTTTGTTTGCGCTGTTTGGTTGATTAAATTTGGCAGTCAATCAGCAACGCGAAAACATAGGCACGGCCAGACTCGCGTACACTCTTTTACCCCAAGATGATTCTCCCACGTGTAACATACATGTGGTTTTAAAGACACCTTGCGGCCTAGAAATGTGTTATAAGACATGCTTGCTAAGGGAATTACAGCTGCGTGACCTGGTAGATTAATTTAAAGTAATAATATATACTGTACCTCAGGATGAATGCAGAGATTTTTCCTGGAACTTAAACCAACTCCGAGAATGTTAGGTTTTTCACCACTTTCTTTCTCGTAATATTCAAGTAAAACTTTCAATTCCTCTAGAACCTAAAAATAGTAAACACCATCAAGTTGGCAAATTCGATCGAACACAGGATGACAGCTTATTTGATCTTAGATTGATTGATTCAATATAAGCCTTCGGAGCTATGAGAACTAGATTAGCAAGCTGAATATAGCGAATGTAAGCTAAAAATAGCAAGGCTTAGATCCAGTGCGAGTACCACTTCGCTATTTTGCAAATTGAAATCTTGAATTTGAACCAGAATTCCTCCCTGTTATCCTTCAAGTGCAGTCTGTGGCATTTCTCTTTCTTTATTATCACCCCCATGAAACTATGTGGCATAATACTATTGAGTATTGGTCACCCAACGAAAGGAGAGACTGCGGGAGTGCCAGGCTCTATGTCTCAACAAGTCATGAACAGGTTTTCGATGAAAAGATGCGGTGGCAAAAAGAATGCGGTGGGCACGATAAACTATTATTTTTTCATTGGTTTACTTCACCTCAGTTGAATGAAAGATCATGAGTGCTTCAAGTTGGATTCTACCATATACTGCAGATGATTTCTAGATACGAGCAGCGCTCTAACCAACTGAGCTACAGTGTCCAGTTGCTGAGCATTAACCGCAAGTTCGGTATATAAGATGGGAGTGATGCCTGTATATGGTGTATGGGTAAATATCAAGATATTTCTCGGCATCTCGTTCGATGGGATCAATAGTAGGTGTTAGTATATGCAATACTCGAACGGAAATTTATATACATTTTTTAGACCTATAGCCAGGAGCAGTTGCGAAAAATGCAACTTAGGCCCTCAGGCAGGAATTGAACCTGCGGCCCTGCGATTCCGGTGCAGCGCTCTAACCAACTGAGCTACAGAGTCCAGTTGCTGTGCATTAACCGTAAGTTCGGTATATATGATGGGAGTGATGCCAGTATATGGTGTATGGGTAAAAAATATCAAGATATTTCTCGGCATCTCGTTCGATGGGATCAATAGTAGAAGGTGTTAGTAGATGGAATACTCGAACGGAAATTTATATACGTTTTTTAGACCCAGCCAGGAGCAGTTGCGACAAATGCAACTTAGGCCCTCTGGCAGGAATTGAACCTGCGGCCCTGCGATTCCGGTGCAGCGCTCTAACCAACTGAGCTACAGAGTCCAGTTGCTGAGCATTAACCGCAAGTTCGGTATATAAGATGGGAGTGATGCCAGTATATGGTGCATGGGTAAACAATATCAAGATTTTTCTCGGCATCTCGTTCGATGGGATCAATAGTAGAAGGTGTTTGTGGATGGAATACTCGAACGGAAATTTATATACATTTTTTAGACCTAGCCCGAAGCAGTTGCGAAAAATGCAACTTAGGCCCTCTGGCAGGAATTGAACCTGCGGCTCTGCGATTCCGTTGCAAGGTGTTAGTAGATGGAATACTCTAGGTCTAAAAAATGTATATAAATTTCCGTTTGAGTATTCCATCTGCTAACACCTTTTACTATTAATCCCATCGAACGAGATGCCGAGAAAAATCTTGATTTCTAAATATCCAGGTTTCTCCTCCGTTTGTATAACACTAAACTAGACATCTGTAGTTTCGGAATGATAAAACTACCTGGCTCAGGCCATCCCAAAAAGAAAAGGGTAGGAGTGCAATTGAATCGCACTTATTGGGCGTGTTATGCGTGCATTATTCCCAGTGCACTAGGAATTTAATTCATACTTGTTGCACAGCCTTTGCTACAAGGCTTCGCTCGATACGTCGAAGTTCTCATTGCATTTTTCAGGTAGTTTTACACAACAGTCAACCGCCGTATTTGCTATACTCTACCCACACTGGCACCGCACGTTCGTAACATTTAGTAATCTCAGTTACAGTAAAGCGCTTAAATTTTATTCTAGGATGCAAAAATATGAAAGGAACTGACAGAAAGTCATTATTAGCTTCCATATAAAGTTTCCAATGAACGTTGTTACGAATATAAAATATTATATTTACAGATTAGATTGTGTTGCACTACTAATGCTTCATATTTTTACTGAAATATATGAATATGTATACTGTCAGATTGCTCTTAATAATATATTTTGTATTGTGCCTTAAATTGCACTTCTTGATAAACTGAGGCGAGTGCCAAGGCGTGCACGTGCGATCGCACGCCATTCCCACGCAGGATGGCCTGCAACTTATAATAGTAAAACCAACAATAAAGAAAATACAATGTAAGAAAAATCATTATTTTCCAGCTTACCTTCTCCATTTCCGGCACTGTTCGTGAACAATATATCAATTTCGTAAGCTCCAGTGGCTTGTTCTATACAACAAAAACATACAACAAAATTATACTGAATATACAGCACCCTATATCCTCAATGAGCCCCTGGGGAGCTGATTTATTTCAGACATGTTTGAGGGGGGGAGGGGGTATTGGAAAGGGGCGGGTTGATGAGGGGAGCTTGTTGATTTAGCTGAAACGCAAAAAGAAACATGGTTAACTAAGTGAATACGGCGGTTGACTGTTGTGTAAAACTACCTGAAAAATACAATAAGAACTTCGACGTTTCGAGCGAAGGCCCTTCGTCTACTAACTTCCAGACGAAGGGCCTTCGCTCGAAACGTCGAAGTTCTCATTGTATTTTTCAGGTAGTTTTACACAACAGTCAACCGCCGTATTTCCTATACTTTACCCACACTGGCACCGCACGTTAACTAAGTAAACATTAACTTCCAAGCCATTGCAGTAGAACCCCGCAATCTCGAAACAGCCATGAAAGGAAACAACAAAAGTTCGAGACAGCGGGGGTTCGAGACAACCGAATCAATGTCAAGTTACAAAAAGATAATTTTAATAATTATTATACGAAATGAAATTAACGTGGCTGACCCGATGACCCATTGATACAGTGGCGTAGGAAGCGGGGGGGGCCGGGGGGCCGCGGCCCCCCCAATATTATATGAGGGGGGGGCCGAAAATCTTCTTGTCCCCAAGGGGCCGGCCGCCCCAGCGGCATGATAGGGGGGGGCTGAAACATTTTCTTCGGTCCCAAATCAAATAATTTTGATGAAAATGATGGAAACAGCTTAGTTCCCTGAACAAGCTTACTAAAAGAGGTAGATAATACTCTGAAACGGCCGTTTCCGGCGATCTGGGGGCTTCAAATTTTAAAAAATGTTTCCTCGGCGCCAACCATGGTGGCGCCTCGTGAGCTTGGGCCTCCCCAATATTGAATACATTCCTACGCCCCTGCATTGATACGACTGTTATTTGCGAAATATACAATATTAATAATATCTTAACGTGCATGCTTACGCTGCAAAATCAAATACGTGCATGTATTCCCTAATAAAAACGAACTGAAGTCATTAAAGGTCGAGATAACCGGGTAAATTCGGTCAAGGAAAAAAAATTAGTTCGAGATAGCGGGGAGTTCGAGATAACCGAATGAAAATAATGGAAATAGTATGGGGTGAAACCACTGGAATATGTTTAAGATGGCGGGGAGTTCGAGATAAGCGAGTTCGACATAGCGAGGTTCTACTTAGTACACAATCTGTTTCATTGTGGAGAGGGAGGCTTATTAGAGAGAGGGAGGCTTATTAGAGAGAGGGGGGCTTATTAGAGAGGAGGGCTTATTAGAGAGAGGGGGCTTATTAGAGAGAGGGGGGCTTATTAGAGAGAGGGGCTTATTAGAGAGAGGGGGCTTACTAGAGAGAGGCGACTTATCTCAGTGGAGGTGCTCAACTTTTACACAGTCTATAACATGAAAATTCATCCAACTTTCTATAATTAGGCCAGTTTATAAAATTACGCAACTAGCGCACAAATACTTAGACTCTCATTTGATATGTCAGTTTCATGTCATAGCAAGTTCAAAATAGCACGTCACGTAAACAAAAAGCGCACGTTAGGCAAGATTTCACAACAAAAGAAGAATATCAAATCGAGTCAGAGTAACATGTACGGGGTAGCGCAAAAAAAGTACGACTGCTTGATTTAGTATAACTTAAAAACTAAAAGAGCTATTACAACTAAAACAAGTTGCTTTGCATTCAGCGATGTCTGACTTAAATTTTGATATATGACATGTGCATTTTCATGCAATGTTGACTGAGTTAGCTGCGTTTAAACTTGAGTAAACATTTTTGGAACTGTCGAGAATTAGCTAAAAACGGCCTATTAAACTAATTTGATAACCATTACCATTTTATCGCAAGTATTATTTCAATGAAGTGAAGTTGAAGTTAGAAATGTTTCTTGAATAGATATGCTCTTTTATTCTAACATTTGGCCTTCTAACTTTAACTTTAACTTCACTTCATTGAAACGAATACTTACGTAAAATACTAATGGTTATCAAATTATTAATAGGCCATTTTTAGCTAATTCTCGACACTTCCAAAAATGTTTACTCAAGTTTAAACGCAGCTATCTCGGTCAATATTGCATGAAAATGCACATGGCATATATCAAAATTTAAGTTAGACATCGCGCTGAATGCAAAGAAACTTAGCGTAATAGCTCTTTTAGTTTTTAAGTTATACTAAGTCAACCAGTCGTACTTTTTTCGCGCCACCCGGTATAATTATATAGCAACTTAAAAAGCCACGCAATGCTGATGAAGCAATGTCCAAAATGGTAGACTGTCGGTTAAAAAAGATCTACTGTAGAAGGAACTTTAAATCAAAGATGGAAACTAAAGAGCATGCATTTACAGTGATGCCAGCAAAACAAATTTTGAAACCATAGACAGTTGGTTGGACCAATAGTAGAAGGTGTTTGTATAGCTGGAATATCCGAACGAAAATGTATATGCATTCTTATAGACCTATAACCATGCAGAAGCAGTTGCCAAAAATGCAACTTTTAGGCCCTCACTCCCTGCGATTCCGATGCAGCGCTCTAACCACTTGAGCTACAGAGTCCAGTTGCGGAGCATTAACCGCAAATTTGTGTATATATGATGGGAGTGATGCCAGTATAAGGTATGGATAAATTATATTTTTTGGCATCTCATTCAATAGGACTAATAGTAGAAGGTTTTTGTAGATGGAATATTCATGATGCATATACAATACAGCTTATTTTTTCTTAAATATAAGTTTAGAAAAAGAACCTCATAACAAAAAATTGATCTGGAGCCGGTTGTCCAAAAGCTGGTTAACTTAACCCTGGGTTAGTGGTAACTTTCATACAAGTTTCCCAACATCGGTTATATTAATATGAATACTTTTTCAAAATATCAACCTTGTACTGGGCGATATAAGTTTTTGTTTATAAAGTCTTGAAATAAACAAACATGTAGAAGTATAAAAACCAGAACAGCAGATCAAAATTTAACCCGGGGTTAGCGTTAACCGGCTTTTGAACAACAGGCCCAAGTACAATACATTACAAAATACTAGTCATAACAGACATTGTCTCGACAAGCAACTTTCTACCAAAAAGTGGCCTCCCATGTTTTAGCACCCAATAACCATGTACCTACCAAAAGATAAGCAACAATTAAAGACAAGAGAGATATTGTCTTTCCAGTTCCTGAAGGCATTTCCAGGAGACAGTGACCCTAAATATTCAGAACATCTGATTCAATTTAAATGTTTAATCCATTAACTGGCAGTACCCTACCACTGGCGAGTAAAATCGTCTGGCGTTAGACAGAGTAAAATACTAGTAAAGTACGGTGCATCTGGGCGCATTGCCAGCTAATGGGTTAATCACATCAACAAGCTCAACTTCCCATAATTCTGCATTGAACCAAAGCACATTTTGCAAGACCAAATATGATTTAGGCATGCACACATGTTACAGTGCGTTACAATTTTCTCAGGGGTGCCAAACTTTATGGGGTGCATTTTTTTCAAAAGCATACATATTTTCCAGGGTGGGGTGTATATTTTCTTAGTTGTGTGCATTTTAGGAAGGGGTTCTGGTTTTTCCCCCGAGGTGTGCACACATTTTTAGGGGTGCATATTTTCCAGTGGGGGGATGTGGAGGTGCAGAATTTCCTGGGACAGAATTTCATGGGGGTGCACATTTTCCAGGGAAGGGGGCGCAGAATTTCCAGGGGTTAGGAATTTCCATAAGGATTGCAAACTTTTTGGTGGGGGTGCAGATTGGTGGGTGTCTGGTGGAGATTGGGTGTTGGATTCACCCCACCCCAAAATCATCCTATGACTAAATGTGATCTTTCAACTACCTTGGCATCTAAAGATCGCTTCAGTTCAAACATGTATGAGTACTGTTCCGGATAAATGTAGTCATAAGGAAAATATACCAACAAACCATCAATATTAATCCTATAAAACACAGCACATTAAGTGTCAGGTGATTACGCTACAACCTTACTGGGCTGGGATGAAATATGGAATCAAGCCTGGCAGATACAGTAAAGTGCAAATTGCATTCCCTTAGAAATATTTAAATAGGGCTAGGAGTCAGCCACTCTGGAAGGTTTGTATCACACAACCGAGATGTCGGTTGCACAATTTTGATTTCTCTATATATTTACTATTAAATTTTTTAAATCTCGGTCATGCAATTTCCAGTCAGGGGAGTCAGTATTACGCTACTAGAAACTGGTCAATGGCTTCATGCAAGAGTATTTTAGAACAAATTGTCATAATTTAGCATAAAGTAAACATGCAGTTTCATGTTTGGGAGAAGTGCACTTAAAGATGCGGTACAGTCTGTTAGCATCAAATCAATGGACTTTATCAACGAAGTTGTGGCAACTTCATATATTTTCCTGCTTCCACAGTAAAATAAATTATCAAGGTATCACAATCAAGCTTTGTAAGAATATATAACCAAGTTAAATTGTTTGTATTATGATCAGAATGGACTGTACCGCATCTTTAAATAGAGTTTCTGTATCAAATATGTGTTGTCAGTGTTGAAGCTGAAAAGTGAAGACTGAAGTTCAAAAGTTCTGTTAAATATATGATAACAAATATATTACCCTATTAATAATCCTAACATAAAAAGTTAGAAAAGTTTGTTGGGGTCTGCTAACAACAGTCCATGTTTGATAGTTTAATGTGTTGAAATCCAGTTGAATGATGGTATTTGCATCATGTCACATTTGAACTTAAATTGTCCATTTTTCAGGCCTTTTTTAAGAAATTGTTAGTGGGGGGGGGGGGCATCATCGAAAGGGGACGTAACAAGTATGTGGTGTATTACAGGTGTGGGATGCTGGAAATATTTTTGTATTCTTGAGTCTCTGTGGCTTGATTTCCTGCATTTTCAGAGACAATTTTTGATATATCCCATCTAAATGGAGCCAGGTTTTGTTGTGAGAATACCATAACTTTCCTCTAAACTCAGTTTTTTCCCCTTTTTGCTTAGATTTTGGACAAAAGGGACCTTCACTGGGGGGGCCAAAATGCCTTACTGGGGGCAACATGGGGGCTGGGGGGGCTTTGACCCCTCCAGTACATTAGTTAAAAGAGGCCCTGCCATTTTTATTACTCTATTATTTTTTTATTTCCAACAAAACTCCTCCTAAATAGACTTAATAATATACATAAAAATATTACTCGACTGTGATTGGTTGATTTCAGTGCAGTTAATCCCAATTCCCATACCTCAATTTTGAGGTCTTTGAAAAACTCACTCGTGCATGTTTAATATATCCAAATTGCACTCGAAACAATACTATTACCTATAAAAATATCACGTATACACCTATATATAAGATTAGAAAAGTAAAACATACTTCATGTTTATGAAGAAATGACAAAATTCTGTGAATTCTTTAAAAATTCACCGCTCCTTGGTCCGCCATATTGTTTAAAGGAAACATTACAATAGTACTGGAAATATTCGCACGTTTATCGATGTCCGGTTAATTTTGTCGATACTGTACGGTTTTCACTTGTTTCCATCTATCAAACTGACGTTACGCAATTTTCCCGATTTTCAAAGATTTTCATATTCGTTTTTCTTGATTTTACTTCATCAATTTGGTTAGGGTTAGGTTGGGGTTAGGTTTAGGTTTTAGGTTAGGGGTTAGGGTAGGTTTTAGGTTTGAGAAAATGACGTAACATCAGTTTGGTAGATGGAAACAAGTGGTGACGATGCTGTACTCGGCCTGCGACGCGACTTCATGAATTGTAGACCGTAGACTCTACGAAATTGCGACAAAAAACATGTTTTATTCTAAATTTTCAAATCTCCAGTTAAATTTAGATATAAGTGAATAAAAATGTTGATATGTGTATAATTGGAAGCAGGAAACTGCATTATATACTCAAACGATCACCGGAGTATATGTAATAGAGAGATCACCGGAGTATATGTAATAGAGAGATTATAAGTTTCCTCGATAAGTTTGTTCGTTATCCGTGTTGGAGAAGGTCTGTTTAGAAAGGTTTTGTGTTAAAGATTTATGCATGGGAGAATTTTGTAGGTCGTTAGAGAAGCCAAAGTGTCAATGACACGGATACAGAGAGCTAGTGTCTGTAAGAACTAATAAGAAGTTTGACTGTACAGAGAATGGTGTACCGTCTCCGAGTAATTATACTCCAATTTAGTTTAGTTTATTATGTTTTACTGATGTTTACCACTCTGAGGTGAACGGAAAGCCTTAACAGGTTTTACAACCCATTGACAAAGGTTTTTGAGGGTTAGTTAGTTAATAAGGTTAATCCCTAAAGATTAGTTATTTAGTGAGGGAGGAAAAACGGAGTACCCGGAGAGTAAGGCGAAATTCCTAGGAATCCCCCCCCCCCGATAGGAAGGAAGAGTCGATCACTCTATCTCTAATAATGATCAACATAAACTATCTAACGACTTATTACTACAACTCTGTTCAAATGACTTTAACCATAGATGTAAACTACCAGCGGTAAAAACGATCAGATTTAGGGATTCTTAGTTTATTATGCATTACGCATCACGAGTTAAAAGTTCATATATTATCTTTAGAGGTTATAATCATTATTATAAATTCCTTTTATGTATGTAATTATATATCAAATATCACGTATTTTAAACATATATTTATAATGTAATTTTTCCCAAACAGCAGCTAAGCAACTTTCAGCAAAGATCAAATCTCAAGATGGGAGATATTCCTTCGATAACAACGCCCACAATCACATTAAGAATGGAATTAGGAGGGCAAGGAACGAATCGCATCAGGAACGAATGGTTGAGCTGAGAGCAAGGATGATCAAAGATCAATTGCGAGCGATCGAACGATCTGGCTCAAATGAAAGGCGCGTCAAGTTGGCTAACATCCCTACCATTGAAATCGGAGAATTACGCCCTCAACAAGAGAGAATTTCATGACGCTATACGAATGCGGTATCGATCGCAGCTGAAATATTGAACTTTAGATTTGACGACGGCTACAAGAACGAATAAGACTACGAGATTTTCCCGGCGTTAAATATCTGCTAATATAAACTCAAAGTTGTACTCGCTTTGGCTCAACTGTTGTCATAAAGATGTGCTGTGCCAAAGAGAGGATGATAACAAGTTTGTATTAGCAGATATTTAACGGAAAAATCTCGTAGTCGTAGTCATTCTCGTAGCCGTCGTCACTAATCTAAAGTTCCCTAATATCTACCAACAACCTGCATGCGCACCTGTGGAAAGTGCTTTTCCACTGATCATGGCATGTCGTGCGCTAAAGGTGATTTCGTACATCAACGCCATGATGAAGTTCGAGATCTTATTGGGCAACTAGCAACCGAGATTTACAATGATGTGGAAATTGAGCCGCCTCTTTTCCCCGTCACAGGTGAACAACTCCACGGCACAGCAAACGTACAGAATGAAGCAAGACTGAATGTCAGCATCCGTGGCTTCTGACAGCGTGGACCGAGGGCATTTTTTGATGTACGGGTTTTCAACCCTTTCGCCCCTCACTACAAAAACCAGAAGTTGTCGACCACCTTTTCATCGAATGAACGTGAAAAGAAACGTGCTTATAATGAAAGAGTTCTCAACATTGAAGACGGTTCTTTCACTCCCCTAGTATTCACTCCATATGGAGGTTGCAACCGCAAAACCGAACAATTCATGTCAGTCTTATCAACGATGATAGCCGAGAAACGCGCAATGACGAACAGTATGGTGACAAACTGACTTCGAACGAAACTTCCGTATGCCATTTTGAGATCTGCATGCCATTCTATGTGTCCGTAGCTTTCGAAGTCTGCGGAAAAGATATGTTGATGCGGGCAACATAGAGATTGCTTGCGCAATTGGCACATTAATTTAAAGAACTTTCACTGGGACTTTAAAGAAAAATTAGTATTGGAACATCAGAATTTTTGTTATCAATAGCGTTTAGCATATAATAGTATTCTATTTCATAACGCTCTCATTCATGCTCAGTTCAATTAAGGTATGGGAAAATATAGATCAGCGGTCTGAGCCAAGCTGGGAAAGCTTGGTGGGAGGGTGAACCGTCTAGCCACTGCTTTATCCGCCGGAGAACTGAGCGAGAATGGTGCTTTTGGTCGTAGATTTCGCCTTTTATAACCCTCTCGCATCATTATTTGCATGTATATGCATATCTAATCATAAGTAATTAACTATTATCCTTACTTTCATTTTCGGATATAATTACGAGTGTTATGAATAGTATTCTATTTCATAACGCTCTCATTCATGCTCAGCTCAATTAAGGTATGGGCCGGGAAAATATAGATCAGCGTTCTTTACCCTGTGTTCAAGTAATATATACGCACATCCATATCAACATCAGCAAACCCTTTACCCTTCATCTTATTTCGTTAGAAATACCCCCAATCCTTACACCCCCAAACCTCACCCCAAAACTTAACTCAACAACGCGAGGCTCACAGCATATCGTTCATGACGATTCCTCGTTAGGGCGCTTTTCCCCGTTTGCAGTGGGGAAAGCACAAACAAAACGTTTAGGTTCATTAATGTCTTGCCAGTGATTAATTGCAGGTATCCCGTCCTCCGAACTCAATCGTATTGACGCGCCATCTGGGTTCAGTACTTTCGCCAATTGCATGTAATACTCTCGTCCAGCCCACGTGGTCCATTATCTCTGACAGTTCTGCTCCTTTCAATGCCAACGTAATAGCACACCAAGACCGGATGTCATGCAAGGTCTCGCCTTCATCAACACCCATATCCTTTAGGTATTTTTTCAAGCGGGCTTCGGCAGTAGCTGAAGTAAATGGAGTATCTTGAATACCCCCGTTAGGGGTGGTAGGTCGGAACAAATAGCCACGAGTCAAGTCGATCTTCATTTCCCGAGCAACTTGTACATATTGCTCGATACCTCGAATAGGGCAAATGGCACTCTGTGGATTCCGCCTTATTCCAAACACATTCGTATCGACATCCCTTAAGGTCTTGCCACAGACGCGATTAAATAGGAAACCATCATCGTTTGGAAATCGAAGAATGTCTGCAACCTTGACCTGGCCCAGATCACCAGGACGATCGCCACTAAAGAAAACGCAGGGGCGCCGGAAGTTAGCCGAAGCGGCGGGGGCAGCCCCATGAAAAGGGCACGAGCGCCGAAGGCGTGAGAAATTTGTAGGGGGTCCGGGGGTATCCTCCCCGGAAAATTTTTAAATCTACACTCTCTGAAATGCCATTTCCTGCATTTTGAGTGGAGATTTTACATAATACTGGGAGTTAAACAAACCACAAGAAGCTGAAATGCGCTAAAATCACGATAACACACAGGAATTAGTTAAGGGAAGTGCGTTATTGCGGAGCTTAACTGCGTTAATCGACCACGGAAAACTAGGCGCGTGTGAGGAAACCAGAAAAATCTAGATAACTTATCAAGAAGATAACTAGTCAATTAACGTAATCTAGGTAAACTGCACGGTCATAATCCTTATTAAACCTATGAGGGCTAGTCCGGTCACAATAATAATAATTTATTTATTACAATGCAATTTATTGTTAAGAAAAAGGGCAACCGGTTGCCCCCGCGTGCCCCCGTGCTATAAGGGCAGCGGGGGCAGCTGCCCCCGCTGCCCCCGTGGCTCCGGCGCCCCTGACCTGAAAACGGTCTTAAAATAGGCCTGGTCTCGCGCCACTAGAAAACGCGGGTCGATGTTTTAGCATTATCCAAGGCACGCTGAAGATAGACTGATAATTGCGTTAATTTATCCACGAAGAATGGGGTTGCCTGTTTATGTCTTGCTCGAGCTTGCAATTGTTCGACTGTCACTAAACGTAGATAATCTTTGAGGGATTTATCCGCCGCCGGATTCCCCAAACCAAGACGTTTATCCCATTCCCCATCTCGCCCACTGGCATGAAATATAGAGCGCAACTTGTCTATATACGAATCAACTGTTTTATAGGATAATCTTAGAGGACACCCACATGGTTTGATACCTCGCTGGCCCAGAAAAGCACAGCCGTTATTGTGTACTTGAGTTTCTCTGTTTGCGCCCTTAAAAATCAGAAAACGACAGAGATCACGAGGAGTAACCGTTGCCAAGGTTACCCGTCCTGGGAGAGCAGTAAGAAAATTTATAAGTTCTTTTTGAAGAGCATCCTTTTGTTTGGAGTAACTGGTCGCTTTATCAAAATTCGTCAACTGATTAAGGCGGCGATCAATTTGTTCCAGATTGCGACATGCGCAGCGTCAAAAACTTCAAAGGTTCGGCCTCAAGTGGCCCTTCTAGTCATTTCCTATTCTATGGTCCAAGTAGTCCGTCTAGCCACTGCTTTATCCGCTGGAGAACTGAGCGAGAATGGTGCTTTTGGCCGTAGATTTCGCCTTTTATAGCCCTCTCATATCATTATTTGCATGTATATGCATATCTAATCATAAGTAATTAACTATTATCCTTACTTTCATATTCGCATATAATTACGAGTGTTATGAATAGCTTGGAAATAGCGTTTTCTATTTAATAAATTATTGGTTGAACTTTAAAAAAAGTTAGAATGTCTTATCTAAATTGTAATTAGTTTGCACGTAATTCAGTCCACGGACTGCGATGTGTAAATTTTTAGTATTATCAATTATCAATTAAACTATAATATATATATACTATATTATGGATGGGTAATATTTCTTAGATATTCGAAATATTCATGAATTTTTAAATCTATATCTTAGGTATAATAATATGCCAAATGGCAAATGTTAATTATTGTTTACAAAGTGAACTATTAAAATAAAGAAATGCTTATATAGCGTTGCTGCACAAGCGGCATTAAATTAAGCTTTTCAATTTCACTTCATTTTTGACATTGTACTGACACACCGCTAGTTACAGCTAGAAGAAAATTCTCGAGTATAAATATTTTATGTATATATATCACTCAATGTTAAAAGTTTCTCCTGCCGGAACAATACTGTCTACATATAAGTATTGAATATATACGGCTATAACGACTATAGCGAGTTTGACCAAAGCTAAGGAGTATAAAGGGGCACGTCGCCTATACAGTCATCACACCTGTTCAAACAACATGGCAAAAGAAATTTGTTGCGAATCTTATAAACGTTGGACTGCTATTCTCAGTCTGGGTTTTTGGTTCATGATATTTTTGAATTTGCAAACATTTGGAGAAGGACTTGACTTTTGTTTCGACGGATCAAAAGAAGGTGGGTTTTGATAAATTGAAAGTCATTTTATTAAAAACTTATTATTGTTATAGTGGGCTCCCCAAATTCCTTTTCGATGAAATTGAAACTATCCAAAACAGCTTGCAGGCTTTAAAAGAGAGAAGAGATATCCTAGCTTCATTCCCAGAGCAATCTCACTTCTGAAGAAGCGCTGAACAGCTTAGAACAATTCAGAATTTCAGCATAATTTATATCCACTAACTTTTTAGTTTTACCTAAACATTAATGTTTTTGATACATTTTAGCCTGTACATTTGTTAAGATTTGTTTATCTTAAAATATATTTATTTATCGCTATACTTAAAGTTTCATGCCTCTTGCAAGGCAATCATCAGGCGATTTAAATTGAGTTCGTTCATGCACTATCACTATTGAGGAGCTATATATATATATATATATAGCTAGTTTCTAGTCAGTTTCACAATGTAAATCCATTGTAGCTACTTTTTAACTAAAGATGGATAATAAAAATAAAAGAAAGATTATTAGATTATTCTTATTCTTTAACAAGTCTGAATATATGAAATTGATATGGGAGCTAAAATATACAGTAGCATTGACTACTAAGTCTAAGATATAAGAAAGAGCGCAAGGTTAACCCAAGTAGGTGTCTGCAACAAAATGTCAACATATATACGATTGTTAATTCGCGGCAAACTCATATTTGAACAATGGATGAGCAGCGTGCCTAGAACGTACGACTATAAACAACGACCAATACTACTTGCAATATCAACATCAAACCATATTAAGTATATAATTATACTGGATCGCTCCATGAAGTCCAATTAAGGGCATAATTGTCCGGTGTTATTACCGCAGGAAACGCAATTTGCCGTTTCGTAAACGGTCGTATACGTTGCCACCAGTGACGGCCGATGCAACCATTTCACCTGCTCTAATTGCATCACATCCTGTCTATATGAAACTCGATCGTTTACGAAAATATCACGCCACGCATTATAGGAAGTAAAGTAAAATAATGATTGCATTAATGGGGCATTGTAGCTCAGTTAACTTCCTCAAGGCACAATCGGGTTTTCACATCACGTACCATGCGTGATGCAAGCCTATGCAAGTCGCGCTGGCAAATCGGGCTTACATATTCCTCTAGTCTCTGTAACTATAATGACTGAAAGAAAATCAAAGAAGAAAAAAACCATTTCGTGTATCAAACACTTTTGCCTTTAATTTATTTATTCTCAAAATTCAGCATTATATGACCATCTTTCTACTATTTTTCCCATCATGTTAAAGGTCACCGGTTGGAAAGTGATGGGATTAGTATTAAGCATATTCACACGAAGTCTGGAACGGAGTGCATCTTACAATGTATGCTTCAGGATAAATCATGTAGATCTGTTAACTTCAGAAAAACTGCGACTTGTGGAGGAAAAGAAAATTGTGAATTACTCAAAGCTGTTGATACAGAGCAACCGGCAGGAAGTTTGAAGAAAAATGAAAATTTTGACTACTTTATACTACTTCCAACCGATAGAGTAAGTACCATCAGTATGTATCGTCTGTATCAAAAGGCTAAGTGCATGGACCAACTACAACTACACCCTAATGTGGTCGGCCGCTCTGGCACGTTGATATACACCATGACCTTACCAAGAGATTGTTATTGTGCATGATATATCTTGTTGCGAAAAATGCAACACTAGGTCCTCTGGCACGAATTGAACCCAGAGGACCTAGTGTTGCATTTTCCGCACACCCGATCACCTATATATACAGAACTTACGGTTACAGCTCAGCAAATGGCTTCTGTAGCTCAGTTGGTTAGAGCGCTGCACCGGAATCGCAGGGCCGTGGGTTCAATTCCTGCCATAGGACCTAGTGTTGCATTTTTCGCAACCGTTCCTGGTTAGGTCTTAAATTGTGTATATATCTACTCACTTGGATTATCCACCAAACCCAGTATTCTAGTTCAACCAAGTGAAGTGCAAAAAAAATCTTTCTAGTTTATAATTGTTTAATAGGACTTTGAGCATATGAGTATCATGCATTCCTTAAGTGAAATAGTGTTCTATTTATCTATTTCTAGAAACATCCTGTTCCATCAAGCTCTCCGCCTCAGATAACACAAAAATCAACAACAAGTAAGCCTTATAGTTAAGAAGCCCACAATACACTTTAACCATCCATGCAAAGACGAATTTTAAAACAACATCGGAATCGATAAAAGCGGAAAATAAATTGTGAATTATAGTTCTTCATTATTTATTTTGTAATGTAGGTTTAAACCAAAAGCGCAAGTTTCATTTATATAAAATTAAATATATTAATGTATAATATAATTATATATAATATAAGTACAGGCCAGTGGTACAGGCTGCATGCGCGTTAAAATTTTTTTTCAAACATGTTATTATCATAAAACGACTATATATAGACGAATACACGACGACGATATACAGCCAATTCAAAAAAGTGTTCCTTCAAAATATCTTAAACCTTAAACATTGAGCGCGCAAGGTATGACGGGTATTACTTATTTGTAGCCTTAGATTGGACATTAGCTTAGTAAACCAAATATCCCTACATTGTAAGTGTTTATTATATGCCTCAGTTAATTAAAAAAAGATTGTCCTTTGCAAATCTTAAACTCTAAAACCTAGTTAAACCTTAAACTCTAAGCGCGAAAAGCACTATGGGAGCGCAGGTTTCAAGTTTAGGAATTGAATATGGCGGCCATTTGTGATTCATATATCCTTGTAGGGAGATATTAATCATTTCACTCACAAATGACCGCCAAATTCAATTCTTAACATGTGTCTGAGTATTGTACCACATGCGCTTGGTGAGGGCAAGAGTATGGTGTATAAATACGAAGTCACTCGCATCTAGACTGCGTTACAAGCTGCACTGACGAGCCGTTGAACGGCGAAACATGCATGTCTGCAGATTTGACTATATATATATATTAGGGCAAGAGTATGGTGTATAAATACGAAGTCACTCGCATCTAGACTGCGTTACAAGCTGCACTGACGAGCCGTTGAACGGCGAAACATGCATGTCTGCAGATTTGACTATATATATATATATAGAGAGAGATTTTCGCTTATCTCAAAACTTGTCTGCAACAGGCTGTTTCAGATCTAGTGATTTTATTACTGATTCTTTATATAGAAACAGCCTTGTTGCCAGACAAAGTTTTGAGGTAAGCGAAAATCTATAATTTGCTCTAACTATATATGTTGTCGAGCACTCTTTGCGTTTCGTAGACCTAAACCTACAC
Organism: Trachythela sp. YZ-2020; assembly: GCA_016169945.1. Taxonomy (NCBI): domain Eukaryota; kingdom Metazoa; phylum Cnidaria; class Anthozoa; order Malacalcyonacea; family Clavulariidae; genus Trachythela; species Trachythela sp. YZ-2020. The sequence continues at coordinate 4,290,619 of JADLSH010000363.1, read as the reverse complement.
GTATATATATATATATATTTTTTTTTTTCGCTTACCTCAAAACTTGTCTGCAACAGGCTGTTTTATCTGTAAAAGAATCATCAGGAAGTTTCAATCATCAACCTTGTCGAGCACTCTTTGCGTTTCGTAGACCTAAACCTACACTATATACAGCCAATGCAAAATAGGTTGTCCTTCTAAAAACTTAAATCTTAAACATTGAGCTCGCAAGGGATGATGGATAACTTCCTATTTAGAGTCTTTAACTCGGGAAATTTGCTTTGTAACAATGCAAGGGCATATAATAAACACCTACGATATAGGGATATTTGGTTTACTAATTGATGACAGTGAACCAAAGTAGCATGGTCTTTTTTAAGAATTCGGGGGGATGGGAGTTGGCATCAAAGAAAAGGGACCTGACTATGAACCTGTGAATTGAAGGCGTGTACGGATGCAGGGGGTTTGGGAATCCTCCCCCTTGATTTCCTGCACTTTCAGTGACAATTTTTTATATATCCCATCGCATAGACGACTGAGCTTTCAGTATAAAAGCAATGTTTTGTTACGGGAATATTTGAACACTTTTCTGAACAAAGTCGTTCTCTACTTTGTAGCTTATATTTTAGACAAAGGAACCTTAATTGGGGGAAGAGAATAGTTCACTGGGGGAACAACACGATGTCTTGGAAGAGGGGGGGCTATCCCCCCATTTTATTAGTTAAAAAAGGCCTTGAAAGTATAGTCAAGGACGTAAATCCTGAGGGGACGGGGATACATAAGTTCGTGTTGTCATCAGGTAAGATGTCAATCAACCTTAATTAAAATTGTTTCTTGCTATACATATTGAACATAATGGGGTTTTTTTACTATTGTAGTTATAAACACGACTCTATTTACGATTTTTTATTTGTTGATAGAAAGGGCCATCACAACAAGAACAACAAAAAGCTCAACTAAGCTAAAACTAATCCAATCTGTTAAAACGTATAAAATGAACGCAGATTCAACATACTCTAATTTTCCATCTAAATACTTCGATCCTTGCACTGTTCTCAGCCAAAGAGAGTTGATATATAATATTTTCATTAACATTATTTTCTTACAGCAAACCAAATACCGTTATCATCTTGTAAGGAATTATTCGAGAGAGACAAGTATGTAAATGCCCAAACTATATAATTCCATACATACTGCAACTCACAAAATGTTGTGAGCTATTTATGTGACCAAACTTTCAGTATCTGTATATATGTAACTGTTTGCAAGACTTTACGAAGATTGGTTTAACCCATGTATTAGCTGTCAATGCGCCCAGATGCGCCCTACTTTAGTATCTTACTCTGTCTAACGCCAGACGATTTTACTCGTCAGTGGTGGGTTAAACATGCATATAATACAAAAAAGTTTTATCAACTTTGACTTAAGGTTAAAAGACCATGGCAGACACTTCTTTTGCCTTTCAGCCCTGCTGAGGATTTCGGTTAATGCACCATATACATGCACTTGCCTGCATAGTTATATAATTGCATCTCGAGTACATTTCATCTAAGTTGAACAGCACAGGTCAGTAGTAATATAGGGGCCGTTCAACACCCCTTTTTTAGTTGGTTTTACTACAAACCGTGGTACATTTTGGTTCTGTGGACAAAAAACGTTTCTATATATTTTGCCAAGCGTTGTGTTCCAAACACAGTCCGTTTCGACAACGAGTAAATATATTCTCGTATCTAATATCACCTTATACGAAACGGCGTAGACAACTAATATAGCGACGCTTAACCTAGTAAAATATTATTGCCTTATGCGAAGTAATAACCAGCAGAAATATAGCTTTCTAAAACGAGAAGATCTTAAAGTTTGTCGGCATAGTAAGCGTTATTTAGGTCTTATAGAGCAATACAAATATATGTTTGCCAAGCGATTGTATAAACATAGTTCTTACAGAGATTTAAACCTTACAAAGTTTCAAGCGTTTTAGATGTAGCAGAGTGGGAAAAGCAGTGATTTTTAAGCGAGATTTACAAGCATATACAAACATTGCATATAAACATTTAGCGCTTGTTAGGTAATTACGGGCAATTAAGATTTTCTAGCCTAAAAATTTGAATAAATTTAGAATATATTATTATAGGACGGGGAAATATTGTACAATGTACATACAACACACACAGAATTAATTTTTAAAACACATTTATTGACTATAAATTTCTTTTACAGCGTTAGTAAGGTCTGCTCCTAAGAGCATATCGTTTAGGTGTCTTTTGTATCTTTAAAGAGTTCTCATATTTTTTGTCTGTCTTCGGAGGATAATCTTGCAATTCCTAAATCTTAAGGACTCCAATCTGAAATCTACCCAATATTAAATATATTTTTAACAAAGTAAATAAGGTCTGCTCTGGGTCTGCTTCTAGAACGTATTATTCTTAAACTCCAAATCCTAAGAGTGATTCATTGAATCCCAAAATTGAATAATTGAATATCGAACGATGTTAGCTTCATATCGAGCGAGCAAACCTCCATATAGAGCGAGCTTAGCTTCGAGCCGAGCTCTAAGACGTAAGGATAGGCCCGAGCCAAGCTTAGTATATATCTCCGAGCCTAGTATATATACCTCTGAGCCGACTTATCTTCCTTATCTTTATCTTTATCTTCCTTATCTTTATCTTTATTGAATACATTAGTCATTATCTTATCTTTATCTTTATTGAATCATTGAATCCTAAGATTGAATCATTGAATCCTAAGATTGAATAATTGTGATTCAAAAACTTTGAAGCTAATGACTTATGACTTATGACTTATGCTTAATGACTTATGACTTATGACTTATGACTTATGACGTATGACTTATGACTTATGACTTATGACTTATGACTTATGACTTATGACTTATGACTTATGACTTATGACTTATGACTTATGACTTATGACTTATGACTTATGACTTATGACTTATGACTTATGACTTATGACTTATGACTTATGACTTATGACTTATGACTTATGACTTATGATTTTAGGATTCAATGAATCACTCTTAGGATTTGGAGTTTAAGAATAATACGTTCCCTAAGCAGAGAGAGCCAGACTTTTATTTATTTTGTTGAAAAATATATATATATTGGTGATTTAGATGTGGAGAAGACCTATTATATTGCATGCATATGATATGTTTGTTTGTGTATATATTTTTATAGTAATTTTTTTAGAATTAATATTTTTGTAAATTGAAACGGCCCCTTGAAAATCAGACTTTGGCTGAAGGGCTACCGTTTTAAAATAATTGTAAATAAATAAGTAAATAAATAAATTATCCTCCGAAGACAGACAAAAAATATGACTGAGAACTCTTTAAAGATACAAAAGACACCTAAACGATATGCTCTTAGGAGCAGACCTTACTAACGCTGTAAAAGAAATTATAATCAATAAATGTGTTTTAAAAACTAATTCTGTGTGTGTTGTATGTACATTGTACAATATTTCCCCGTCCTATAATAATATATTCTAAATTTCTTCAAATTTTTAAGCTAGAAAATCTTAATTGCCCGTAATTACCTAACAAGCGCTAAATGTTTATATACAATGTTTGTATATGCTTGTAAATCTCGGTTAAAAATCACTGCTTTTCCCACTCTGCTACATCTAAAACGCTTGAAACTTTGTAAGGTTTAAATCCCTGTAAGAACTATGTTTATACAATCGCTTGGCAAACATATATTTGTATTGCTCTATAAGACCTAAATAACGCTTACTATGCCGACAAACTTTAAGATCTTCTCGTTTTAGAAAGCTATATTTCTGCTTGTTATTACTTCGCATAAGGCAATAATATTTTACTAGGTTAAGCGTCGCTATATTAGTTGTCTACGCCGTTTCGTATAAGGTGATATTAGATACGAGAATATATTTACTCGTTGTCGAAACGGAATGTGTTTGGAACACAACGCTTGGCAAAATATTTTTTGTCAAACGTTTTTTGTCCACAGAACCAAAATGTACCACGGTTTGTAGTCGAATAGGACGAAGGTTTTCCCTGTAGACACTCCATCGTATCGCTTGTAAATGATGCTCAAACAAAGCTTGGTAAAATATATGACGCTTATAGCGCTATGTGATATATAAGGTCAGGATTAACTCTTTTGATATGCTTTTAATGCTGGCTTCAGCTTAATGACTGTTTCGCCCATAGATCGCCATAAGGAGTGGTCATCAAAATTTTTGAGTTCATACAATCAAGTAACGGATTTTTAAAAAATGACGTCATCAATAATATTTTTCAAAACTCCGAACTTCAGGGAGAAATACTCTAAGTAACGATATACGGAAGATATAAAACAGCCAGATTTGTAGCTTTGATTTTTTAATTTTGTCACATGAAAACGATCTACGAGGATAAGACAGCTGAGAGAATAGTTTAGATAGTTTAGAATAGTTTGCATGACATGCTAATTATAAGTGCCTATAGACTGCTATAACCTTAATATGTGGGCCAGCCCGCTTAGCGAGATCTCGCTTTGTAATTGATTTTATAGTAAAACTACTGTGCGTTTATATGGACAAGCGGGCTAGCCCGGTTCTCGAGATCTCGCTTGAAAAAGGCGAGATCTCGCTTACCGGGATGAAAATTTCCCCATATAAACACTCACTAACCGGACAAGCGCGGTTGCCGGTATGAAAGTTTTAAAGAACTGTCAAAACAATGTCAAAAGTCAAACAACAAACATTCATCCCGCTTACCAGGCTGGCCCGGTTATTTAAACAGCTCGGCTTCCATATAAACAGCCACTTAAACATATAGTATAACGGTACACGGTATTTCACTAAGTCACCCAGTCGATAAAGTTTATTACTTGATCCCTTCCTATTAGGTCGTTAGCCGATGGAGTTTACGAGCTGCAAAATATGGATTCACTTGAAAAATATAGAGTTTACTGTCACATGGCCGAAATATCTGGATGTGGAGGAGGAGGCTGGACACTAGTGATGAAAATCAATGGCAGCAAGGTATAACCATAATTATTATACATTGTTGGCTAATAGTAGATTACAGCTAAATATAGCAGTACGCAACTTGCAGAAAAATCTGTTATCTGTAGGTTGAGCCAGCAGTATGAAATTTTATAGCAAGCGGAAGCTTTACACAAATAATTTACACGAATAGAAACAAGCAAAAACAGCATGAATGAACGATGTTTTTTGAATTTTTTGTGATTAACGTTTAATTTGCATTACGAGTTGTCGCTAAACGTTGTTGCGTAACATCGCCTCAATGATATACTCATCTTGAGAGAATTATGAGATTTAATAGTATATTTATAATCCATAACATCTTGTCCAAGTGTGCCATTACACAAGCCTCCAATGTACATTGTACATAACTAGTTTGAACTTAATTTTTGACGAAATTCAACATCAAAATACCTCAGCTCGTTGGATAAAAATACTTTCATATATTTCCATAACATGCATGATTGTCACTGGTGCATGCATGATTATCTAATTGGTTTCTGATTTAAAACTTTTAAACATTTTTTGAAAAGGATACCTTCGACTTCAATTCTGATCTCTGGAAAAACAAGGAAACCTACGCACCTAACGGCGGGTTCAAAGGGCTGATAGAAAAACAAACAAAGCTTGCTTCTTACTGGAACACACCGTTCAACAAAACATGCCTCGGAATGAAAGTCAATAATGTTACAAAATGGATTGTGATTAACCACAAAGCACGCTCGTTGTTCGAAGTGATCGCAGATGGAAATTTCAACGAAACAAGTGTTGGAAGGGACACATGGAAATCTCTCATCGCTGAATCGTCTTTGCATTCAAACCATACGGAAGAAGGGTTTAATATCCGAGATATACGCTGCATGATGAGTAAATATGCAGAACAGTTGCTTGTACGGATTGGACTAGTCGCTGATGATCAACACAACTGCGAGTCACCTGACTCTTTTATTGGCTTTGGTGTTCAACTTCGCGGTCAAAGAAATACATCCCCAGTATCAAGCATAACGTGCGGTAATGCTGGGTTCAACCAGGGCATTGCGGCATTCGGATACATTCTTGTACAATAGCATTGCCACCATTATCCAAAGTGACTTGTACAAATACATGTTAAAATTAGTTGAACTTAATAATTCGCTTGTTAGTTGATGTTGTTATAGTAAATGCTGTATATAATCCAGAACCACAAGCGCAGAAGCCCTGGGTACGAGGTTGTATATAATAAAAAAATATCCTGAGACACAGGATATGGGTATTCTGTGATATCGGAGTTCAATGGCTAAATAATTAATATTCTGCCAAACTCTTGTTAATTTAATACAGTAAAAACTCACATCATGAAATTTAGTCAATTAAGCGCTCAAAATGCAAGAACCAATTATTAATGCAATCACTTGCAGTGATTCAGTATGACAGGGATTCAAAATAGAAGCACAATAACTTTTAATGAAAAAAGTTGATATTATTACTATTAAACTATATATATTATTATTAAGCTTTATTGTAATTGATGTTGTTAGTTTAAGTTTTATTGTTGTTTTACCTCTGTAATTTGTGTGAAATGCAGCACTGTCTGCGGTTAATACAAAGGCTTAATTTAGTATACAATGGATAAATTTACTTTTGATTGCTTTTAGTCAAATTATAACGTTGAATACTCGAATTTGTGTCTCATGTTGATAATCCTAAATTCTAAATTTTCAAGACTTTACATTTTAAGTCTCTACATTTTCAAGACTTTACCTTATCAAGACTCTACATTCCCAAGACTCTACATTTTTAAGACTCTACATTTTCAAGACTCTACATTTTCAAGACTCTACATTTTCAAGACTCTACATTTTCAAGACTCTACATTTTCAAGACTCTACCTTCCCAAGACTGTACATTTTAAGACTCTACATTTTTATTTTATTTTATTTTATTTTATTCAACTTCGCCTCAATGGCAGGGAGTCCACAACAGCGTCAGCCAATTACTGTGGCCCCATTGTTAGTTCCTAAGGGTTAGTATTAGAGGGAGGAAACCGGAGTACCCGGGGAAAACCCTCGAAGCTCAGGAGAGAATCTCAACTTACATGAGTTATTTGAGCACACTGCCGATCTCATGCGAACAACAGTGACCTCGACCTGTTGTGAAACAGGCTCAACTCAGTGGTATAAGAGGCAGCGCGCTAACCGCTTCCGCCACCCGTGCTACCCTACATTCCCAAGACTATTTTTAAGACTCTACATTTTTAGGACTCTACATTTTCAAGACTCTACATTTTCAAGACTTTACATTTTCAAGACTCTACATTTTCAAGACTCTAGATTTTCAAGACTCTACATTTTAAGTCTATTCATTTTCAAGACTTTACATTTTCAAGACTCTACATTTTTAAGTTTCTTTATATTCAAGAATCTACATTTTCAAGGCTCTGCATTTTTAATTCTCTTCTTTATATATTCAAGACTCTCGACTACATTTTCAAGACTCTACATTTTTAAGTCTCTTTATTTTCAAGACTCCACATTTTCAAGACTCTGAATTTTCAAAACTCTTCATTCATTTTCAAGACTCTAGATATTCAAGACTCTACATTTTTAAGTATCTTCATTTTCAAGACTCTACATTTTCAACACTCTGCATTTTTAAGTCTCTACATTTTCAATACTCCACATTTTCAGGAGTCTGAATATTCAAGACTCTGAATTTTCAATACTCCAAATTTTCAATACTCTCATTTTCAATACTCCACATTTTCAAGACTCTACACTATCAAGACTCTACATTTTCAAGACTCTACATTTTCAAGGCTTTACATGGAAGCAAGAGGAAACTGGAAAACGTATTACAATTCAAACGATATCATCACTGCATGATTACCGGGGTACATGTAATAAAGAGAAAATAATTTTAAAAATTTATTGTTCGTTGTCCGTATTAGAGAAGGTTTGTTTATAAAGGTTTGTATTAAAGATAATATGCATGGGAGAATTTTGTTCCTAAATACGAAACTGTCCATGACAAAGAGCTATGTGCCCGCAAGAAGAGATTTGAATTGACTGCATAAAAAATGATGTACCCGTGTACGAGTAATTTTGCTTAAATACGGACGAGAAATGTTTGCTTGTCAAGGCCTTATATATTCCCTACCAATCCTCCAGGGCCTCTTTTAACACATAATTTTAAGATATCAAGTGGCAGATTCCGCCAAGCGGGCGTGTTGGCCACTCCAGTAAACTATTTTGCCACCCCACTAAAAAAGATGGCAGACTACATAAGCAAAAAGGGGAGAATATATAACTAGGTTCAAAAGAGTATTTAAAAATTCACATAACCAATCCTTGCGTTTATACTGGATGCTCAGTCCCTATTTGAAATATACAAGAAAATAATTTCATCTAAAAATGCAGAAACCCATGCTCCAGAGGCTCAGAAATTCGAAAGTTTCGCCAGTTCACACTTTTCCAGATAACTGCCCCTCCATCACTGACGAATTCTTAATAAAGAGGCATGACGAATTCTTAAAAGAAGCCAGAAAACCTTTTTAAATTAATTATCATTTCGTGTCTTAAACCCGAACAAATAAAACTTGTCAAATGTGAATAAAAGTTTCCAATTAAAGATGAATTGGTGGTCTTCATTGAGGCCTTATTAAACAAAAATACATGATATATTATGTCAGACGTGAGCGTCATGTACCATCAATTCCTCTTTTTCGTTGCTCATATTATGGAAGAGATTCAGGAAAATTTTTCTTACAGATATTTGCAATAAGTTGTTATTTCTGATAAATTGTATATTTATATATAATAATATGCCAAATGTTAATTATTGTGGACAAAGAGAACTGTTAAAATAAACAAATACTTAGCGCTGCTGCACAAGAAAATTAAGCTCTTCAATTTCCAACCACTTCATTCATGTCATTCTCCTTACATGCAGCCGGTTACAGCTAGAAGAAAATTCTCGGGTTTTAGAATTTAATGTATATCAGTCAACGTACTGACATAATAGGTCTTCCTGCTGGAGAAATACTGTCTGCATATATATAAGTATTGAATATACACTAAAACGACTGAGCGAGTTCGACCAAAGCTAAGTGGAATCGCCTATACAGTCATGGCACCTGTTCAAGAAAACATGGCAAAAGAAATTTGTCGTACATCTTGTAAACGTTGGACGCCACGTTTTGTCCCTATTCTTCTGGGTTTTTGGTTCATGATGTTTTTGAATTTGCAAACATTTGGAGAAGAAGAGGTCGTCGTTTGTTTCGACGGATCAAACGAAGGTGGGTTTGTCATATACTGCAATAAAATAAATTTATTAACAACATTTTATGCTCTTGAACAAAAGTCTGAATCTGAAAGACATATTATAAGAAGTGAATGAATGTATATGTAATGTGTGCTAAAAATGTTATAAATAAACTTTAAAATTTGCAGTTACTAAGCCTATAAGACTAAGATATAAAGAACAACGGAACTTCGTAAATGAACTCACTATATTAGTATATAGCAAATTAAAGGTCGCTAAGGTTAAGTTAACGCGAGTAGGTGTCTACAACAACATATATACGAATCCTAATTTGCGACAAACATATTTTAAATGTATCTAGTATATAGGCTACAGCAAAGGGATGAGCAACGACTACGACAACCTTAACGTACGACCAATACAACAATACAACAATACAACAATATTTGATTACCCCAGGCAGTTCCAAACAACTCTCTCTAGATCTCGACGTCCAGTAGTTAAATGCTTATAATTGTCCAGTATTGCTATACTGCAGGAAACCAAAGTATCCATGCAGAAAAATGATTTGCGGTGTTTAGTCTGGTCAAACTGCAGGGAGCAGGCTCCTCACAATGACATGCGTTTAAGACCGAACCATCTTTCTACTATTTTTTCACTCATTTTGAAGATCACCGTTTGGAAAGTAATGCCACGATCAGTATTAAGCATGTTCACGTGCAATCTGGAATGGAATGCATCTTGCAATGTCTGCAGCTTGAAGACAAATCGTGTAGATCTGTTAACTACAAAAAAACCTCAACTTGTGGAGACGAAACAAATTGTGAGTTACTCAAAACTGTGGATTCAGAAGAACCGGCAGGAAGTTTAAAGAAAGATGACAATTTTGACCACATCATAGTATTTCCAACCGATAGTGTAAGTATTATCAGTATATCTTGATATAATTATCTATTAGAAGAAAGACGCACGGAATTAATACGTCACACAAACATTATGACATTATTTGAAAATTGTATACGCGTGAAATTTTTTATGAATGAGCAAATGAAGATATCGAAACAGATTAAGTACTGACAATTTGACGCAAAAAGGCCGGATTGCTAAATTAGAAATCAATCATGTTGTTTTGATATAAATTTTTATTATTTCTTATCACGTCATGAATTCGTAGGGCAGAGATCTATATACTTCGGTTCATCGGTTGGGTAACTTCCCTGGGCTTGATGTAAACTCGTGTAAGTTGAGATTGGTTTGTTCCCTCTTGTATTCCGAGGGTGTTTTCCGGGTACTCCCGGAATGTAATTCAGTCAATTCTATCATTGCCAATGCCCTCCCACCCCCAGGGCCCACGGACATTTGCACTTACTTTCTCTCTAAGTGCGCAATTCCCTGGGGCTGGGCAGAAAATGGGCAATAATGCCCCACCTCGGGGCAAATAAATGATGAAAAATGCCCTACCCCGGGGCACACCAACACAAAGATTTCGTCAGAATATCAGGAGATAAAGTTTTACATTCTTAATTAAATGACGTTTTAAGCCTTGTAAAGACGAGCAAGTTTTGCTTCACAAGTTCTATTTGTTTGCATTGTGTGTATGACACAAATACTTTCATCCATATTCATGGCAGCGCACATGTACGTTTCAGCACAGTTGGTTTCAGCTGCTGCAGAAACCAAAATCATTTCCGGATAAAGAGACAAATCCCCGCTGCAAGTACTAATGCCCTGCCCCTGGGCAAAGAAAGTTTGAAAATGCCGTGGGGGGGGGGGGGGGGTCCCGGGGTGGATGGGCAATGCTAGAATTGACTGTTGCATAACTATAACTAACAATTGGGTTGTAAGCCATGCAGTTAAGGCTTTGTATCCCCACCTCAGAGTGTTAAACATAATATATAGAGCTAAAACTTAGTTCATGTGTATTAGGTAAAATGTTGTCTGTTTGTTAAATAGAGCCTGGGTCATGCATGCAGGTGTATTCAATTAGTGACCTCCAAACTTTTCACGATTCTTTAGTGTAAGTCTTCTTGTATGCTGTCCTCTAATTTATCCATTTAGTGCCATCGTTGTTAGCAATATTGTTCTGTTTATATGTATTTCTAGAAAGCTCCAGATCCTGTTCCATCAAGCACTACGTCCCAGATAGCACAAAAATCAACCACAAGTAAGCCTTAGTTAAGAATCTCACAATGCACTCTAAGTCTCTAACCACATCCTTGCAAAAGAAAAATCTACCACATTTGAACCGAACAACCCATGGCAGCGGAAATCAAATTATAAATTAGTGCTTCATACATTTTCATTTCTATTCCACATAAACCTATTTTAACATTTATTCAATGAGAGTGCTAGTACAACAACTAGTTAGTAGAAGAGCACAGGCCACTTTTATTGGGAACTAGCTATAACATATGTTTATTAAAAAATATTTAAAGATAGTAAGGTGTATTGTTTCTTACAGTCGAGACTGGAACGACAGAAACAGACGGTTCAACAACTCAGACAACACGTAAGTTCACCTTGAGCAAATTTTATAGTATCAATTATCAACCGTAGAAATTGTCGCGGGAAATGTCAATAATATCATGTTTCTGGTTGATATATATTCTATATATGCTTTTTCGACTAGAAAATACTTTTACAACGGAAAAAAACAAAAAGTTCGACAGCTAAACGAACAAGTAAGCTCACAATAAAATGAATAAAAAAATATTCAGCCTTCGCCTTCGGAATAACGACTCTGTATATAATTACCTTTCAAAACGTGATCCTCTATTAATATACAGAAAAATCCACACTGAGAAAAACAGATGGTTCTACCATGATCATAAAATCAATCAATGTAAAATACCTAAGTTTTATGTTCTACATATCTTATATATCCGGCGATCTCTTTATAGAAAAATTTACTTCAAAAGAGACAGATGGGTCTACAATTCAACCAACAAGTGAGTTCACAATCAAGAGCGAAAATCCATCTAAAAGGGTGGGGGGGGGGGGGGACTAGCGTTAACAAGGCATTTCCGCATCATTTATAGACACTTCCAGACGGAAGCGTGTATAACTTGGGTCTAAGGATTAGGGGTGTGGGTACGTTTTGCCCGACGAAAGGTCGTAGTAAAGGGCGTGGTTTATTGAGGCGCAATGCCGCTGGCAGGAATGCGCAGGTATCGAGTGCCGAAAGCACGAGGGCGCTAGGGATATGCGAGCATGCTCCCCCCAGAAAATTTTGGAATGGAGAGTCTCGGTCGTATAAGCAAAGGTGGAGAAACGTAGGGGGGATAATTATATATTGATCGCCCTCTGCACAAAAAGTGAGGGAGATTCGTCATCCCCAGGATTGACGCTTTTATTCACAATGAATCAATGTAAAATATCTAAATTTTATGTTGCTAAATAAATGTCTTACATAACCGGTGATCTCCTTTATAGCAAAATCTACACCGACAACAGATGGTTCGACAACTCAACCAACAAGTGAGTTCACAATGAATCAATGACAATGTAAAATAACTAAATTTTATGTTTCTAAATAACTTACATAACCAGTGATCTCCTTTATAGCAAAATCTACACCGACTACAGATGGTTCCACAACTCAACCAACAAGTGAGTTTACAATGAATCAATGTAAAAGACTAAATTTTACGCTTTGAAATAACTTATCTAACCGGTGATTTTCTTTTTAGCAAAATTTACACCGAAAAGGGTAGATGTTTCGACAACTCAACCAACAAGTGAGTTTACAATGAATCCTGCAATGACAATGTAAAAGATCTAAATTTTATGTTTCTAGATAACTAACATAACCGATGATCTCCTTTATAGCAAAATCTACACCGACTACAGATGGCTCCACAACTCACACAACAAGTGAGTTTACAATGAATCAACGTAAAATAACTAATTTTTCTGTTTTTAAATACTGACTTACATAACCGACGATCTCCTTAATTTATAGCAAAATCTACACTGACTACAGATGGTTCAACAACTGCTCAACCAACGAGTGAGTTCACAATGAATCAATGACAATGCAAAAAAACTAAATTTTATGTTTTTAAATCACTTACATATAACCAATAATCTCCTTTATAGCAAAATCTACACCGACTAAAGATGATTCAACTGCTCAACCAACAAGTGCATGAGTTCACAATTAATCAATTACTAGGAAAAAAATTTAAATTTTATGTTTCTAAATAAGTACCTTACATAACTGGTGTTCTCCTTTATAGCAAAATATACACCGACTACAAATGATTGGACAACTCAATTACCAACAAGTGAGTTCATAATGAATCAATGACAATGACATGTAAAATAACTAAATTTTATGTTTCTAAATAACTTACATAACTGCATGGTTGATTGATCTCCTTTATACTTATAGCAAAACATACACCAACTACAAATGATTGGACAACTCAATTACCAACAAGTGAGTTGATAATGAATCAATGACAATGACATGTAAAATAACTAAATTTCATGTTTCTAAATAACTAACATATAACCGTGATCTTCTTATAGCAAAATCTAAACTGACTACAGATGGTTCCAGAACTCAGCCAAGACGTGAGTTCACAATGAATCAATGACAATGTAAAATAACTAAATTTTATGTTTCTAAATAACTTATAGCCGGTGATCTCCTTTATAGCAAAATCTACACCGACTACAGATGATTTGACAAATCAACCAACAAGTGAGTTCACAATGAATCAATAACAATGTAAAATAACTAAATTTTATATTTCCAAATAACTTAGTACATAAAATGCAATGATCTCCTTTAATCTTTGTAGCAAAATCTACACCGACTACAGATGGTTCAACAACTCGGCAAACAAGTGAGTTCACAATGAATCAATGATAATGTAAAATAACTAAATTTTATGTTTCTAAATGACTTATAGCCGGTGATCTCCTTTATAGCAAAATCTACACCGACTACAGATGATTCCACAAATCAATCAACAAGTGAGTTCATAATGAATCAATGACAAATGTAAAATAACTAAATTTTATGGTTCTAAATAACTTACATAACTGGTGTTCTCCTTTATAGCAAAATATACACCGACTACAAATGATTGGACAACTCAATTACCAACAAGTGAGTCATAATGAATCAATGACAATGACATGTAAAATAACTAAATTTTATGTTTCTAAATAACTTACACTGCATGGTTGACTGATCTCCTTTATACTTATCGGAAAATATACACCGACTATAGAGGGTTGGGTAACTCAGTTACTATCGAGGAGTTTATAACGAATCAATGACAATGTAAATAGCTAATCTTTTACTTTTTTTACAATCGACATCTAGGACCTTGCAAGGAGGCCGCACTTGGGATGGAAAATGGGAGAATTTCGGATTCCCAGATAACGGCATCAAGTGGGACATCATTGAAACAAGCTCGATTGAATGGGGCAGCTGCCTGGTCTGCAGGTCGAAAAGATAAAAACCCGTGGATTAAAGTTGATCTTGGCAGAGACGAAGTTATCACAGCGATCGCCACTCAAGGTCAAAGAAACAAATACCATTGGGTGAAGACGTATACTGTGTCGTACAGTTCAAATGGACAAAGCTTTGACTATTACAAGATAGATGGCACGGTTAAGGTAAGACTATAGGAAGTGGTATTCGTTCGATTCCGTTTCTCAGTGACAATGTGTAACCGCTATCAACTCGACAAAATTATTTTTCACCGTCGTTTCAATACAGTATTCTAACATCATACCACATAGTTTATACATATTTCAGTCAAGCGAATCGTTAGTATAGTCGAGTTGCGTAGGCGTTTGCCTCTCGCCCGTAGACAGTCTCGACTCCTCAGAGATGAACGGACCACTCATAACTTTGCGCAGTATAGTCATACTATTCAACGATCACAGCATATACATTTCCTTAAACTAATTCCGCGTTTGTTTCATAAGTAATTGGAGTGCAGAGCGGTGTCTCGAAATAATCAGTCAAGTTTTCAAGTAAGAAGAAGAATATAACCATGGTGATGCCCGTATGGTAAAATATATAGCACGTTGCAAAGAAAATTAATTTCCATTTCTTCCACATGTTTACATTGCTTCAAAACAAGTATAACCCGCAATATATTATAATTATATTGATCATGTAAAATGCTCGATATCATAGCTGTCTATAGAGTGCATGTATGTTGCAGATTATATGGGAACCACTTAGTATATTTTGAAATTTGACTGTTAATGGAACACTATATAATTATGAATATTTTCACATATACTCCAGCTTTCGACAATTTGGAGTTACTGTATATTGTTTTTTGCCATAATGTATAAATATCAGTAAACTCTAAGAGGACTGGAACGATAAGTTGGCCGCCATCTTTGAAGCCACTCATGATGGCCTCCATGCATGCACGTACGAAGTCGAAAAATACACCACTTGGAAAACATGTTTTAAAGTAGCTTTTTTCGAAGTTGAAGAGCGAAGTTTGGTTCGGCACGTTCATATACATTTGCCATTTTTTCGTATACAAAACTGTTACCCCTCGATTTTTTGCTGTAACCAAGTGCAGAACAGTGAGAACTATCCAGAAAACCAGGAACAGTTATTTTAAAATGAAGCCTTCGGATGAAAAAAGGACTTCTTGCTCATTTGACTGAATTTTCCTCTCCTCGAAACTCTCCCTATTATTTTTGAAAGTGCATTTTTTTCGCGCGGTTCCCGCTCTTAGCTTCAAATTGGCTTCATCCAATCACAGGACTTGCTCATTAATTGGAGTTAGCGTTCTAGTTTATGCAGAGTTCACTAATATATATACGCTGCCATGTTATACATGTATTTATTGATGCCATGCATTTTGGTAAAGAAACGGGTACTGAAACGGAATGGCTAAAGTGGAGGTAATTTTAAAGACAGTAAAAGGTTCCTTTAATTAAAGAGAATAACAATGCGTTATTAAAGTGTTAAAGTCGTTATATTTTGTAAAGTGATAACTAAAATACAATGTTAAATTACTTGAAAGAACCTAATCTCTTTAAAAACCTCCACATAACTGTGTAAACTATAGTCAAATTGGACGCAATTCCTTTGCAAATTCGCTTCAGAAAACGCCTGAAATGCAGCTTTGCATGGGGCTTCAAAAATATAAAAATCTTCTGGGGAGGACCCATGCATGCAGTGGTGGCGCCGGTGGGGTGGGGGGGGGAGGTCAGTCGCCCCACAATAATGTTTCAGAGTGTGGTTTCAGATCCATCCAAATCCGATGAGAATGCAAGAAATATATTTGACCACTGTCTCAAAAGTCAAAATCAGCTTACCTTTAATTTAATTACAGCTAAGAGATAAACAAAACACACTCAAGTGACAAAAAAGAAAAAAAACTTTTGTTCTGTTGTTTATACTAAACGGCACGAAAATTATTCTCACTAATATTAGCTATAAAACAAATTTACATAGGAATGTAGCGAGAAGGGGATAGGTATGGGGGTGGAGGTGTAAAACTACCCCCAACTCTAAAAGGTAAAAAATAGGGTAAAATTCAGGTAAAATTTTAACATTTTCAGGTAAAAGTTGGTTGATAAAGTCCCTATATTTTGTGTATATTTTGTAACTTGTAACTTATTTTGTGCAAAATACGGACGGCATTCGTTTGCGAATTCGCTCCAGAAAACGCCAAAAATATCAAAATCTTCACCCCCTATTTTTTCACTAACTCAGTATATTACAATAATAATCAATCAGAAAAGGTCTATTACAATCATCACAATTCAAGCAAATTTTACATTAAAATTCAAATTTCAGGTAAAATCCTTTGACTTCCCCACCCCCCTCAACTCCAGATGCTTCATTACCTTCCCGCATTCACATTAATTACTTCAATCTCACACACTCTGAAAAAGTACAATATATAAATATGTATTATAAATCGTTTATGTTTTTGGTTTCTTAGTACTTAGGTTTGAACCGAAATATTTCTTATATAAATAAACATTAATAAGAATATTTGCGGTTTACACCCTTCAAAATGCAAAATATTGTCAAATATATTTCCTCAAAACTGCCTTTAATATTTGGGAATCTGAAAATGCCGTTTCAGAGACACCATGTCCCCGAACTCTCCTACGGAATGCGTCGTTACAAGCAAGTATATAACGTAACGCATTTTCCCCCTTCAATAAAAAAATCCTGCCGGCGCCACTGGGAGGATCCCCAGACCCTGCTATCTTTTAAACAACTCAGTGTTACAATAATAATCAATCAGAAAAAGGTCTATTACAATCGTTACAGGTCAGATAAATTTTAGCATTAAAGTTCAAAATTTAGGTAAAATCCTTTGAAAGCCGTCCCCCTATCTTTCATTTAGTCACTTCCATCTATTTTTTCATAGTTCATTTCAATGTTTATAGACTTTTTGCTTTGATGATGTGTGAATGATGGTTTAAAAATACTTCATTTTTTTAAATATTTCTTTTTAGGTGTTCAGTGGAAATTATGACAAAAATTCCGTTGTGAAAAATGTTTTATCACCAAATGTAACTGCGCGTTATATCCGTATACACCCAAAAACATGGTATGGTTACTTATGCATGAGAATGGAAATTTATGGTTGTTCTATGGGTATGTTATAACAGATGTTATTATCATGTTAACTGTGTGCTCAAGTATGGAATATACATTACATTCTACTGTTCTCAACTGTACTTTGAGGGGAATTTTATTATACGGTGATTTGAAACACCCAAAGTCTTGTTAAATGCGGGGCTTCACCCCAGCCTTTTTAACATGCTTTGAGGATTTTGAAGTTTGTTTGTTCTTCGCAACCTGGGGCCGGTTGTATAAAAGTCTTAACTACATTTTAACTACTGGTTTTGTAGTTAAATGGTAGTTAACTCTAAAATTCGCGATTCTGATTGGTTTACTTTCGCACTAACTATATAGTTAACTTTAACTACTTTTTTATACAACCGGTCACATGTGTAAATATTATGTACATGTTTTCCTCGCTACTCTGATTTTTAGTAAATGAATGAAAAGCGGGGTCGAATTGCATTTACGACCCAGTCGAGTTTCTCAATCACTACAATAAACACTCCTCGAAGGGGTTCCTCGAATAAACTAGTTTTGAAAGCGAAAAAATGCGAAAATTGGGTTTACTGCTATGATATATTTTAATTGGCTGTCAGCAAGACGGTATACAGGGTGTTTAAAATACAGAATTTCTAGCTATTTAATAATTTTCAGAATATGCTTCTCCTATTGACTCCTTATAAAATGATTTTGCCTTGTTTAATTAACTGCACGTGAAGGCGAAGTTTTGGTGACCCATAATTTTAGATGCCGTCTATTAATGCAATTTTTTTATGTTATTTCATATTATAAAAGAGAAAGTACGAAGAAATATTGTAAAACATGTTAAAATATATTGCCTGCGTTGTATAAGCGATCTATATTTATACATTTGAATCGAAGACTCTGTTTTCTGCTTTAATGAATTACTCTTAAAACAGTATTAAACTATACTAGGAGGATTTAACTAATTGACATATATAATTATGTACATATTAATAAAATGAGAATAAATTTATACTGCTACATAAAAATAACGTACATATTATCTAATTGAACAAACCTGTTATCTTTTTGTCCTCAATATATTTCTCCTCTTCTCTTGCTTCTATTTTTCATTAACACTTTTTCATCAACCATTTTCTTTCTTATTTTGTTATGAAAGATAACGTACCGCGTGTGTATTATGAGTTGCAGTTTTAGTTAGAAGTATAGCTGTCACTGATGAACAGGGCCTTTTTTAAGAAATCGTTAGTGGGGGGGCCATCATCGAAAGGGGACGTAACAAGTAGGTGGTGTATTACAGGTGTGGGAAGCTGTATTGTTGTATTCTTGAGTCTCTGTGGCTTGATTTCCTGCATTTTCAGAGACAAATTTTGATATATCCCATCTAAACAGAGCCAGGTTTTGTTGTGAGAATACCATAACTTTCCTCTAAACTCAGTTTTTTCCCCTTTTTTGCTTATATTTTGGACAAAAGGGACGTTCACTGGGGCCAAAATAGCTTGGGCCAACATGGGGGCTGGGGGGGGGGGTTTGCCCCTCCAGTACATTAGTTAAAAAAGGCCCTGCTGATGAAGTTGTAATATTTACTATAACAATATATAATTATATAGGTCCTTGCAACTCTGGCGAGGTTGCACTTGGAATGAAAAATAGAAAGATTCATGATTCCCAGATAACATCATCAACATCAGCACGAAAAGGACGATTGAATGGCGCGTCCTCCTGGTCTGCAGGTAAAAATGATAAGAACCAATGGATTCAAGTTGACCTTGACAGAGACGAGATTATCACAGCGATTGCCACTCAAGGTCGAAGTAATTCGTACCAATGGGTTAAGAAGTATTCTGTGTCTTACAGTTTGGATGCGAAAAATTATGAGCCTTACAAAATCAACGGAGTTAACAAGGTAGTCTGTTAGTTATAAATTTACAACAGAGAGTTTCAGAGAATTACTCTGAGCTGCAGATGGTATTAACCCCCCCGGGGTATAGAAATCTGCTGCGCCAGCACGTGGTTTACTAATTAAGCCACCGACACCATTATTAAAAATAGTCAGGCGGGTGGACCTTATGTACAGGACCTTATGTACTTATATACAGCAACAAGATATATTTCTAGGTTTAGAGTTTATATAAAGCACCTAACCTGCGTAGCAGGCGGTATTAGCGGGCACGAAAAGCGGGCACGACTGCTACGCAGGCTAATAAAGCACCATGCACACAGAATAATGAACTTGGTTTAAGACATTAAGTTCAATTGCATCATAGGTAAACTACCAAGCTGGGTTTTTATTCCATAAGTATACAATAATCCACATCAGGACGTTAGCTATAGGGCATAGGATGCTTGGCTTAGGAGCCCATGCAAATTTCACCAAATACAGTGACCCTTATAGTACCTAGTTACTGTAAAAAATCGGAATGCGAAATTAGTTCCTGCTTCTCTAATGCTTCATGATAAATATTACTGCATGTTAGATTTTATAAGCATAAATATAATACACGATAGCGAGTAGTCGAGTGATTCTTGAGAGTTTTGCCAAAGTTGTACGAGATGTTTGGTAAGTACAACTTGGTAAAATTTGAAAATATTATGTCTGCAGGTGTCAATCCTTAATTTTACAAGAAATTGAATATATTTAGTATCGAACTTTCTCTTAGCCTCATATTAATAATAGACTTTTGTGTTTTTAATGACCAAGAACAAGGCTTAAAATGTATTTAATGTAACGACGTTTCGGAGTTTACTCCATCATCAGGTTAAAAAAATACAACTTTGTGATCTAAAGAGCTCACCATTACATTGAATACATGTCAAACCTTGTTCTTGCTGCATGGTCTTTGAAAAGGAGAAATATCATACTATTACCTAGTATTATTTATCTGTACGACAAAATTTAACTTTCTGCCCACTCATGTATTCTAAAACACTTTCTTTTTACTTGATAACAAACAAATTCACGAAGCTGTTCTTACTAAATACTTACTAACGTAATTTTAAAGATTTAAAAGTTCTATATTTTAAAAAGCTCCATAAATTATTAACAGAAAAAGAAAATTTCACACCACTTTGAACTGACCGCCAATCGCCATGTTGAATATTTTTCTTCATATACATTCTTAATCGCCAACCCCAATTCAATTAATGAAATAATTGAACACCTGTAAACCAATCAAAATTCAGTAATTTTGTCATGTAAATTATGAATAAACAAAGTAGAAAAAATTGCGGAAACTGAGTATTTTAATCAAATAAAATAATTATCAAATAATAATAATTAAATAATAATAATCAAATAATTTTAGCATTCCTGCATGATGATGACTACACTCTAGTCGAAACGTAGAATAAACAAATTTAAAATGTTTACTGTTTTCGGGGTTACTATTGTTTTGTATTTAAAGTAGCAAAGAAGGTTCCCTATCAACCGTAATGCTTGCCAGATAAAGAAACCAAACTCGTTCCATCTTTATGCTGTAAAAACTGGAATAAACTTCGATATTTGCTGCAAATTACTAATTTCTGTCAATCATTATATACACAGGTATTTAGTGGAAATAGTGACGGGATGTCTATCGTTACAAATGTCCTATCCCCAACAATAACTGCCCGCTATATCCGCATACACCCAGTGTCTTGGTATGGTCACATATCGATGAGATTCGAAGTTTATGGTTGCTATACAGGTAAAAGGTTATAATGTTAAGCATTATATGCAGGGGCGTAGGGTGCGGGGGGAGGATGTGGGAGGTGTTTTTACTGAATTTTTACTGAACGATCGGTAGAACGTGGATTCGGTCTGTAATGTACGGAGCCGTCGGTAAAACCATCGATATATAAATATATAATATTAAACGGAGGATATCGTATGTGTACAACTTTATGGGGGCACGACCACGTGTTCGTCGGTAAATATTAGACCTCACACCACCCCTCCCCCCAGTCAAAATGGTCACGCTACGCCCCTGATTATATGTAATGTTCTATAGGCAAAAAGCATTTGTTGTTCTTTATATTGGTCAAGGCGAAGTTTAAAGAATAAACTGATAACTTTGCTTGAGTGTAATAATCGTAATAAGTATATTCTTAAAGTTTGCCAAATCAAATCACGGCGTAAAGGCTTATTGTGAAGGCCAATTTCAGGCGTAAAGGTCAAATGTTACGACAAATCTCTAGGGATTTCGGGGCATTCCTCGGATTATTTATGAAGCTTCAGTCTTTGAAAAGTCTTCCCGAAAGTTGGAACTCAATTTACTGTTAAAGCTAGTGATCTAATGGGCGATAATCAGCCTAAAGTATTCAACTCTATTACAGGTGTGGGAAGCTGAAGGGGGGTCTGGGGGTCCTCCCCAGAAAATTTTTGTATTCTTGAGTCTCTGTGGCTTGATTTCCTGCATTTTCAGAGACAATTTTTGATATATCCCATCTAAACAGAGCCAGGTTTTGTTGTGAGAATACCATAACTTTCCTCTAAACTCAGTTTTTCCCCCTTTTTTGCTTATATTTTGGACAAAAGGGACGTTCACTGGGGCCAAAATAGCTTACTGGGGGGGGGGGCAACATGGGGGATGGGGGGCTTTTCCCCTCCAGTACATTAGTTAAAAATGGCCCTGCTGATGAAGTTGTAATATTTACTATAACAATATATAATTATATAGGTCCTTGCAACTCTGGCGAGGTTGCACTTGGAATGCAAAATAGAAAGATTCATGATTCCCAGATAACATCATCAACATCAGCACGAAAAGGACGATTGAATGGCGCGTCCTCCTGGTCTGCAGGTAAAAATGATAAGAACCAATGGATTCAAGTTGACCTTGACAGAGACGAGATTATCACAGCGATTGCCACTCAAGGTCGAAGTAATTCGTACCAATGGGTGAAGAAGTATTCTGTGTCTTACAGTTTGGATGCGAAAAATTATGAGCCTTACAAAATCAACGGAGTTAACAAGGTAGTCTGTTAGTTATACATTTACAACAGAGAGTTTCAGAGAATTACTCTGAGCTGCAGATGGTATTAACCCCTCCGGGGTATAGAAATCTGCTGCGCCAGCACGTGGTTTACTAATTAAGCCACCGACACCATTATTAAAAATAGTCAGGCGGGTGGACCTTATGTACAGGACCTTATGTACTTATATACAGCAACAAGATATATTTCTAGGTTTAGAGTTTATATAAAGCACCTAACCTAATTCGTAGCAGGCGGTATTAGCGGGAACGAAAAGCGGGCAGACTGCTACGCATGCAGGCTAATAAAGCACCATGCACACAGAATAATGAACTTGGTTTAAGACATTAAGTTCAATTGCATCATAGCTAAACTACCAAGCTGGGTTTTTATTCCATAAGT
Organism: Trachythela sp. YZ-2020; assembly: GCA_016169945.1. NCBI lineage: Eukaryota > Metazoa > Cnidaria > Anthozoa > Malacalcyonacea > Clavulariidae > Trachythela > Trachythela sp. YZ-2020. The sequence goes on along the minus strand of JADLSH010000363.1, from coordinate 4,267,467 downwards.
ATACAATAATCCACATCAGGACGTTAGCTATAGGGCATAGGATGCTTGGCTTAGGAGCCCATGCAAATTTCACCAAATACAGTGACCCTTATAGTACCTAGTTACTGTAAAAAATCGGAATGCGAAATTAGTTCCTGCTTCTCTAATGCTTCATGATAAATATTACTGCATGTTAGATTTTATAAGCATAAATATAATACAAGATAGCGAGTGGTCGAGTGATGCTTGAGAGTTTTGCCAAAGTTGTACGAGATGTTTGGTAAGTACAACTTGGTAAAATTTGAAAATATTATGTCTGCAGGTGTCAATCCTTAATTTTACAAGAAATTGAATATATTTAGTGTCGAACTTTCTCTTAGCCTCATATTAATAATAGACTTTTGTGTTTTTTATGACCAAGAACAAGGCATAAAATGTATTTAATGTAACGACGTTTCGGAGTTTACTCCATCATCAGGTTAAAAAAATACAAATTTGTGATCTAAACAGCTCACCGTTACATTAAATACATGTTAAGCCTTGTTTTTTTCTGCATGGTCATTGAAAAACACAAAAGTCTTTACGAGAAATATCATACTATTACCTAGTATTATTTATTTGTACCGCAAAATGTAACTTTTTGACTACCCGTGCATTCTAAAACACTTTCTTTTTACTTGATAACAAACAAATGAATGAAGCTGTTCATACTAAATACTCACTAACGTAATTTTAAAGATTTAAAAGTTCTATATTTTAAAAAGCTCCATAAATTATTAACAAAAAAGAACATTTCACACCTCTTTGAACTGACCGCCAATCGCCATGTTGAATATTTTCCTTCATATACATTCTTAATCCCCAACACCTGTAAACCAATCAAAATTCACAATTATGAATAAATAAAGTGAAAAAATTGAGTATTTTAATCAAATAAAATAATTACCAAATAATTAAATAATAATAATAAAATAATTTTATCATTCCTGCATGATGATGACTACACTCTAGTTGAAACGTGGAATAAACAAATTTAAAATGTTTACTGTTTTCGGAGTTACTATTGTTTTGTATTTAAAGTAGCAAAAAAGGTTCCCTATCAACCGTAATGCTTGCCAGATAAAGAAACCAAACTCGTTCCATCTTTATGCTGAAAAAACTGGAATAAACTTCTATATTTGCTGCAAATTACTAATTTCTGTCAATTATTATATACACAGGTATTTAGTGGAAATAGTGACGGGATGTCTATCGTTACAAATGTCCTATCTCCATCAATAACTGCCCGCTATATCCGCATAAACCCAGTGTCTTGGTATCGTCGCATATCGATGAGATTCGAACTTTATGGTTGCTATACAGGTAAAAAGTTATAATGTTAAGCATTATATGCAGGGGCGTAGCGTGCGGAGGGGGGAGAGGATGTGGGGGTGTTTTTACTGAATTTTACTGAACGATCGGTAAAACGCGGATTCGGTCGGTAATGTACGGAGCCGTCGGTAAAACCATCGATATATAAATATATAATATTAACGTGTAAAATAAACATTAAAACTAAACGGAGGATATCGTATGTGTATAACTTTATGGGGGGGGGGGGGCACGACCACGTGTTCGTCGGTAAAATGGTCACGCTACGCCCCTGATTATATGTAATGTTCTATAGGCAAAAGCATTTGTTGTTCTTTATATTGGTCAAGGCGAAGTTTAAAGCATAAACTGATAACTTTGCTTGAGTGTAATAATCGTAATAAGTTTATTCTTAAAGTTTGCCAAATCAAATCACGGCGTAAAGGCTTATTGTGAAGGCCAATTTCAGGCGTAAAGGTCAAATGTTACGACACATCTCTAGGGATTTCGGGGCATTCCTCGGAGTTATTTATGAAGCTTCAGTCTTTGAAAAGTCTTCCCGAAAGTTGGAACTCAAATTTACTGTTAAAGCTAGTGAATGGGCGATAATCAGCCTAAAGTATTCAACTCTTATTACCGTTCCCATGTTAGCTAACCCAACATGCGTAGAAGGGGCGGATTACACTGACTGACCCAAGTCGATGTGCAAATGATTTTCTTAAATAATCGTACTTACTTTGAGTTCCTCTTTTTATGATACATAGGACCTTGTAAAACCGGTGAGGTGACACTTGGAGTAGAGAATAAAAGGATTAAGGATTCCCAGATGACATCATCAACCGCTTATGGTGGATTTTCAGCATCACAAGGACGATTGAATGGCGCAGCTGCTTGGTCTCCAGGACTAAAGGATCAGAACCAATGGATTCAAGTTGGTCTTGTCAAAAAAGAAGTTATCACAGCGATTGCCACTCAAGGACGAGGTGAATATAACTACTGGGTGAAGACTTATTCTGTGTCTTACAGTTTGGATGGAAAAAAGATGCAGACTTACAAAATTAATGGGCTCCAGAAGGTAAACCAATAAACTGTAGAAAGGCAGTGCGACGACTGAGAAACGTCTCGTACAAATCAATAATTCATGACAGTTACAGGCAACTATAATACTAATAGCTTTATCATAGTCACATGATGATACTTGAAATTAGGATAAATTTGACCCGTGCAGTCTTAGTATTTGATATATGAAATTTGGTAATGTTGTACGTGTAATTAATTTATCATTAAGAAGAAGTAAGAGATTTAATTCATATGTCTTCCCTGAGCTTCCAGGTAGTTTCGGTCTTCTGAGACTGGAATTCTCTGTTCAGACTTGAATCCGATCTAGTCTTGATTTGAATTTACTGACTAAGTACTAGTTGAAATATTAGTTACAATCTTACAAAGGCCCTTTGACTGTAAAGATGTGCCATGGTTAAACAGTGTCATATAATTTAACCTATTTTTTATGCACAGGTGTTCAATGGAAATACAGACAAAAATTCCGTTGTGATAAATATTTTATCACCAGCTGTAACTGCACGTTATATTCGTATACACCCAAAGACATGGTGCACTCTCATATCTATGAGAATGGAACTTTATGGTTGTCAAAGAGGTATGTTTTAAAGTCACTGGCAGTGGCTAGCTATTTGTTGAAATTGTGTTTTTAATCCACTGGTTGGCCACTCGTTGGCCTGATTTGACAACGCTAAGCAGACAAAGTATGGAAACTAAATACTTTATAATTTATTGGTTACCAATTATACGCTTCACGGTTGACTGCAACTAATTTTTAATACTCTAAACTTGTTTCATATCAAACACAATCTGGCCCACGAAACATCCATGCTTGTCAATACACCTTTGTCCTTGTATGTTAATGTCTTAGATGTTTCTTTACAAAATTTGATTTTGTTTAAAACTTTAAAAAAATTTGTGTAACATAACAGAAAGGGATGGATTTACTTATGCCAAAAATGGCACAAATTCGCTCCGAAATGCATAAAACAATCAGGAATTAACGCGCAACAATATTCTCACACATGACTAGAAAAACATACCGCAATTATCCAAGCGATACATGTGATAACGTACGAGTGAATTTACACACGGTCGGAATTTAGTTATTGTAATGCATGCATATAAACAGATTTTCGCATAGGAAGTGCTTAAATTCGTATTGTTTTTTCGCACTTGTTAATTCCTTTTCACTAAACCCACTAGCCCTTCGGCTACAGTAAGAGTTACAGCAGGTATATTTAAAAAGATCTGTTGACGAGTATAAACTTTTTGAAATTCTATTTCTAGAAAATGTGAGTTCTTGCAAGACCGGAGAGATGGCGATTGGTGTAGAAGATGGAAAAATTGAAGATTCCAAATTGACATCATCGACTGTTTGGAGATGGATGACAAGTTACCCAGCATATCGTGGACGATTGTATGGTGCTAGCGCATGGATAGCAGGTATAGACGATCAGAACCAATGGATTCAAGTGGATCTTGGCAGAGAGGAAGATATCACAGCGATTGCCACTCAGGGTCGAAGTAATTATTACCAATGGGTGAAGACTTATTCTGTGTCGTACAGGTTGGATGGGAAAATTTTTGAGCGTTACAAAATTGAGGGTGCAGATAAGGTTAGAATGATTGTACTCGCGAATTTTTAAAGTTGAGCGTCAGAATAAAGATCTCTTTTATTAATATTATACCATACCATGCATGCTGTTAAATCAAAATCTTTGTGAGAATTGCATAGAATATTTCAGGACCAAAAATATGAAAAGAAAGACAAAATATATTTAAATAATAATTTGTGCTGGTGTACTTAATTGTGTGTGTTAAGGTCTTGAAATGTAAAAAGTGAACAAATTCAGGAAAACTGACCGGAATTCGCAGAATACCAGGAAGAACCTGTCGCATTTGGAGCTAACTAACATAGTGCATGAAATTGCATGAGAAAATAATACTTTTCCTATTTTTTATGTAAAAGTAATTTTGATATTTGTTACAGAATGCACCTTAATGGACGTTGGCCACGATTTCATGCTTTATAACAAACGTCTATATTCATTTACAATTTTTATGTCTAGGTATTCAATGGAAATAGCGACAAAAATACCATTGTAAAGAATGTCCTATCTCCACCAATAACTGCCCGTTATATTCGTATACATCCAGTGTCTTGGCGTGGCCACATATCTATGCGAATCGAACTTTATCGTTGTTACAGAGGTATGTTGTAATAATATTTAACCTTTCCCGTTATAGAATATCTGATCATTTAGCTTAGGAAGACAAACGCGCAGAGATTACTGGAAATTAGATCTTTGATGTGCATGGTATTTTGCGAAATAAGCGCCTTCAAGAATGTCCTGCCCTTGATATATCCTCATAAATTATAAATTCACAATTCTCGTAATGGCCTGGGGCCGGTTGCACGAAGCACTCGAAAATATCAATTAAATCTATACATTCATCGAACAACCAACTTATGCAACTACATATTAAGGGCATAAGATTTCAGTTCAGTCATTCACTAAATGTGTGACTTATCCACCGTTTAAGCTAAACGGCCTTCGTACAACCGGCCCCTGGCATTTAGTGTACCTATGGTAGTTTGAGAAATGTGTGAAGATTGGGGGCAGGTAATTTTCGAGTTAAGGCCTTTCTCCATTTTTCGTTGGGAGCTTAACTCGATAAACATACGGTATCGCGAATTGTTTAAGTGCGTTTCATAGTATATTGTTCAGGATGAAACGATGAATATACATCTGTTCATTTGTTCCTATATAACTATATATGCATGCGGTATAGTTGATAGAAACAGGAATATAGTGAAATACAGCTGGTGTACTGCAGGTTATACAGTATTACATCGTCATGTTACATAACAACGTAACGCGAATTGTATAAATTAAGTCAAAAGAAGCCAAGCTCGTCAATATTTTCTGTGCGTTCGAGCAAATCTCATAACTTCAAAATGTGCCAGAAACATTGTATCGTACATTGTTAAAATTTCAGGATTTGCAAAAATTCAAAAGGTGCCTGCGATGGCGCTCCGGGTTCAGGCATTTTAATGACGCCTGAAAGATGCTAGCCTGAGACAGACGAATAACGAAAAATATTCGTCTGAGAACATTCGTCACTAATCTTGCCTGGTGACGTCAGAGCGTTAGTCGAGATTTAGATAACAGATTGTCATTGGTCACACTAAAATTGCATGTATTGTGCGTTTTTATTGGTTCATTAGATAAATTTCAAAAATAAAAGATGGCGGAATTTACAGATCGAAATATTTTATGGAAACGTGCAATTAATAAGGTATTAAATGTTTTTCAAGTACCTTCTTTGTATAAAGAACAGGAAGAGGCCCTTGCTCAATTGCTTTCGAAGCCAGATGTTTTCATTAATCTCCCTACATCGTATGGGAAATCGCTCATATTTCAAGCTGCACCCGTAATGGTCGATATTCTCTTTCGAAGAAGCACGGGAAGCAGCATAGTAGTGGTTATTTCTCCACTGAAAGCCCTCATGGAAGATCAAGTAAGATCACATGGTCGTTCGATACTTCGATACAGTGTCGCTCATAGCAAACGCCATTTTGTTTTTCTCAGATACGTAATTATGCATATATTTATGATAAATTATGATAATTAGACCGGGCAAGATTAGTGACGAATGTTCTCAGACGAATATTTTTCGTTATTCGTCTGTCTCAGGCTAGAAAGATGCGTGTACGTGCGTTTAATATAATGTGATCATCTTTCCAGCAATATCTACATCTTCAGCAATATCTACAGAAGCTTCAACAATTCAACCTGATGAGTAGATGAGATGATGAGTTTATGACAATGAAAGTATACTAGAGTCGTGCTTAAGAAAAACACGAATAGTTGTCAATTATAGTGCAGACAAATACACAAATAAATTGCTGTTCGAAGTATTCAATGAGAGCTTGCATGCGTAGAAGTAATATTACTGAATGTCTGTATTTGTATTTGCATTTATAATTTATAATATAATTGTCCTCACTTCAAAAATACTCGTGTGAATTACAAAAAGTTGTTTCGGGGTTGTGCACAACAGTGAACTGGGGGAGAGGGGGTCACGAAATTTGTCTTAATATCAATGTTCATTAACTTTGCAATATTCCGAAGAATGGTCCCAAGCGTTGCCTATAACATTTTTACAACGGTATACATGTGTCGTCATTGTTTAAATATGATACACCTATTCGATAATTTCGTTACCAATACTTCGTTGGTTAGGAAGCTTAATTCACGATCTCATAAGTCAAGACAAAAGGCTTTTCGCTCAAGATTTATGAGAACGAAGCCGCTTGGCCAAGGAGGGATTTGTGACGTAATTATCGAAAGGCTGTCAGTTACCGATACTTCATGTATACAAATCACTTTTTTGGAACAAAACGAAAAGTGTTAATTTGTGTAAATGTAAATGGTATTGTACAACTGAGTGCCTCGGTAAGTACCTACCTAATATGAAGATATTTTGTGATTGGTCTTCTGAAACAAAAGTGATCAGTGTGACTCGTTCTTTAGAAAGACGATTTCTATAGTTTATTGCCTTTTATTGTCATAAGCAACCAATCACAAAGCCTGTTCATGTAGATACGTACCGGCCCGAATGTCTGTAATAATAGAGGTCAAATCTATTCCTATTTGCTGTCTGCTTCGTTGCAGACAGCAAATACAAATAGAAGGTCCACACTATGGAGATCAATTCTATTTCTCTATTCCAATATTAACAGCCTTATTTGGCACACAAATAGCTACACATTATTGTACATAACTAACATAGACTAATACACTTAACTAACATGTCAATAACACTACCTGAAAGGGCGCCAAAAGTGGCGAATGGCTCATGCATGGTGCTCACCACTAGATCTACCGTGATAGTAGAAACAGAACAACAAAAATATGGAATAGAAAGAAGGGAAATGGAAAGCAAAAAGTACAGTAGATTAAGAAAGAGAAGTGACAGAATGACTGACATGGAAGATATTATAGTTAGTCGTGATCAATGAGTGGGAGCTAGGTAAGTCAGGAATGTAGGTAAGTCAATGGCAGTAAGGTGGCGGTCTGCGGTTAAGTCTTGTACACTACTATGTTTTAAATACAGGATGTCTAAAAATACACGGTAAAGTCCAACTTTGGCATGCTATCGCGCGCATAATATTTAGTTTATAGATTTATCCTTTTCATACAAATAAAGATCAGGCTTTTAGCTGTCAAATAACACCTTTTTTGTATCGCTCGGTCAATAATGGCCCAATACTAGCCGATAAAAAAAGAGTGGCCGAAATCACATTTTCCCTTTTAGTCCTTCGAATTTTCGACTGTTTACCTAAACGGTGGTAGCCTATTTCTGAACCGTTCAGCATTGCCAGTTCAGTCTGCAAACTTCCCGTTCCGTAAGATGTTTGAACCACCAAGTTTCGTTGTTAAATCGCGATTTGAACCTTAAATTTACCAATACTTGATAAATCGAGTGACATAAAACGATGGCACAAGATACATGTTGATACCACTGATCTGAGAATAATACTGGATTCTATTTTGTTAAAAGTGAAGCCGGAAATCAGCCATTACTAAGGGACCAACTGACAACATTTTTAACGTGTAATTGTAGAATGTTATTGCTTGAGATGCTTCATATGTTGAAATTATGCAGTAATCTGGTATTCTTAGAGCTTAACGACATTTTAAAAAGAAGTTGAGACAACTTTCCTGTATATCTGGCCCTTAGTAATGGCGGATTTCTATTGTCTACCAATGTTTAACTGGCTTCATTTTCTACACCAGTGAACAATAGGTTATTATTAGAAGTTTTCATCAAACTACAATACAACATTATTGAAATGATAAAAACGTTTTGATACTGTTCTCCCCACTGAAAACTAGGATGTTCAAGTCAAGTTTTGGGTCTACTCCAGCTTGCATAGAAACCACAATTAACGGCAATAGACCTCTTGCCTTGTTAGGGACCGTTCATTATTTATACTCTAGGGTGGAGTTGGACATTCTTGATCATATATAAAAATCTCATGGAGTCCTTTTGTAGTGTGGCAGGCGTTCTATTGTGGGGAGGAGTTTTGTTTACGCTATCAAAAAAAGTGCGCGCCCAAACAAAACTCCTCCTCCACAATAGAACGCCTGCCACGCAGGCTACCCTTTTTGACGCTCTTTAAAATGAACCCCCCATAAGATAAACATTTGAAATTAGACAACCCCCCAGACTACATGATGCGACTTTTTTATTGTATTCTTTGTTTATGTGAATGACTGACTATGGAGAAAAACTGACATTTTACAATATACGCTTAATGATTATTATAATTATGCAATCACTTGCTAATGTATTATCACAAATACTTATTTATAGTGATTAATACTAATTATATCAGTGTAATTTCGTGTCACTTGGCAACGAACATGTTGCCGAATGTTGCAATTCCAAAATTGTTTTTTTACATTCGAGATTAATTATCAGAGTGTGTGTTAAAGTAAAGTATACAAACAAAATGCACCTGCTACAATTAAGAACCAGTATCGGCGGTGAAGGTGGACGTTATATTAGCGTGTTTAGCATGGAATGATCAGTTGCCGTGGCTAACGTCGTTACTGCCTGGTATACAATATAATCATTCCAGGATTTCCTGGTGGCAAGTCTGCCAGCACGAGGGCGGAGCGCGAGCACGAGCCCAAAATTTCTGAATCGGATGTATCACTGTTTGGACGTATTCACTGAACTTTGTGAACTTTTGTGAACTAGTTTCATTTTTGCCAAAAAATTCCCATTCAGCAGAGATGCTATTTTTGGGAACAAGTACCACAAATTTTATTACCCGCCCCTCACCAACCAGACTGTAATAAAAAAATGACCCACCCCATTGGACAAGATGAGCATTCTATAAATCGGAATTTGCCGACCAGCAAAATATAAACAAGGTAAGAGGTCTATATTTTCTGTAGTATTGGACTGAAATTTGTAGATTTGACCATCTTTGTACAGAATATAGACTAATCTGGATTGTTACGGTGATAAGATTTTACTAGGCTACTCTGTCCATTTGCCTTATATATACTGGAAAATCGGTAATTTGCCTGCTCAATGACAAGTTCTAGTACAATGCCAACGGTAATCGGTCACCTATTTTTTGCATAAACAAGGGCAAGGTCGAGCTTTGATACGTGGCCTTTCAATCAATAATTTTAAAGTAGGCACTGGCCTTTATGTAGAGACCCTGATCACGCAGTACTTATCAAAGCATGCATAAGAGCTACTTTTGAATACCATAAATGCTCGTTTTAGCGCCGCGGCGCTTATTAAATAATGTTCCACTAAAGGTTCACCCCAAATATTTTTATTGCCTAAAAACCTAACAAATTAACAAAAACTGTTTACATGATATATAGTGTCAACGAATATAATGTCACTTTGGTGCATATAACTAGAATAGAAGATCAATTATAGCTTTTTATTTATAACTCGCATATCAATGTCCTCCTCGTCATCGTATTTTTTCCCCTCGAATTATAGAATATCAATGTCCTCCTCATCATCGTCATCTTGAACATTATCTACCCATAAATCAGGACCGGAAGCATCTTCGATATCCGAATTAGTTAGTCCAAATAGATTTGTGTCGGGCTCATCTAAAATGGATTGCTGGGATCGAAGTACTTCACGACCCTGTCGGCAGGGCTCACCTTCCTTAAAACAGTGAATTGTGTCGTCAGCTGAACCGCCAGTGGGGAAGACTCAATTCACACGATTTAAACTATTTCGTTATCAAATCGGTTGGTAATTCTGCCCACAATGAGCGATGACTCACAAAGCGGCAACAAAGTCTATAACTGGTTTAACAACGAGTGATGACTGACGAAAGTGGTAGTAAGAGAGGACTCACCAACGCGGTAACAATCCTATAGAAATTAAAGAGGATATTTTCTATAGAATAAAAATCGAATTGGAAACATGGCCGGCACGTTGTGTCCCTGCAAAGTTTGAAATGTTTTACAAAGTAGATTTTGAAACAGTCATCCGTGGCCACCATGTTTACAAATTGGTTTGGAAACCGTACCGTGGAGAAACACTAAGTTGTATGAAAGACATGCGTAGCGAAGCAATGGATTACGATAAAAACGCCATTGGCGTATACAGAACTCTAGGAAAAACTGAAGAAAGGATGCTAGTTGGCCACGTTCCCATTGAGCTATCAAGTCTAGTGAACAATTTTTTGAAAGCAAACGAGTCGAACAAAGTAGTATAGCCAAAGTTTCAGGCAAGAGAAAACGAGAAGTTGGTCTGGTTGTTCCAGCAAAGTTCACAGCATTGACAAAGGAGCAGAGACTGGCAAAAGTACTGGACGAGGAACTTAGCACTCGCAAAGACAAATACACACACTTTGAGATAACCCACGTAGAAAAAGCATTTAAACAATTTATGCATTAAAGAAAACAATTCCTGTTATGTATTAAAGGCTATTCAAATAATCGTTTGTAGTTGGGACCCTTTCATTGCTAGTCAATAGGACGGTATAGCAAACTGTATGACTAAGACTGGTTTTCAAACTCTGAAAATTTCTGCATGATGACGATGTTTGCATGCATGAAAGCCTCTACTAACGTCAAGCAGCAAAACTGAAACGGCTTATTTAGTGCGATTATTTGTGTATCCTATCAAGTTAACGCCGCGCTAGCCGATTGCGGTAAACGTCAAGCTTAAACTCTTTATTACCCCGATTAATCAGGAGCGGCGCTTATTAAATTATTTTAATCCTAGATGCGCGCTTAACCGGGAGCGGCGCACACTAAAACGAGCATTTACGGTGCTAGGTCTAAAAAAATGTATATAAGTTTCCGTTCGAGTATTCCATCTACTAACAGCTTCTACTAACACAAAAACGCCGGGAATCCTATACTTCGTCTATACGTGGTAGCCGAAGTAATAATCACTAAAACAAAAACAAAAGTCTGGCATTTTAAGGCTCGCACACACGGCCATAGGCCTGCTACGAGTTATTTGTAGACATTCATGTCTGCATGGCTGCAGAAAAGAATATTACACAAATCAGTACGTTATACCAATAAGCAACAGTTTTAAGTTGAGCGTTACTCTGCTCTGAAAAAATGAATATGTCACATAAGTACGTTTGCCTACCATGGCTAGTTACTTTTCTACTAATAATATAGTTGCGAGTGCATGTTATTGTCGAATGGCGCGTCATCTTACTACGTGCGACTTGCTATAGACAAGGGTAATGTATTTTGTCCCCAAAATGGCAAAATAGAGAAACTTCAGTAATAAGTAGAAAATTGAGAAGGTACAAAAACAAAAATAACTAGGTGATCGTACGGCGTATGACTGTGCATATTACTTTTTAGAATGTATTTTAAAAATGGATTAACAAGACATAATGATTTTCAGCGTTTTCACGCGGCGCTTATTTGAGAGCGGCGCTTATTCGAGGCAGGCGCTCTGTAAATAATTTTCTATTTATATTTGCCTTCACAAGGGAATTACGCATTTCCAAAGTTCTGGAGAGAGAGTTAAACGACAGAGCATTGAAATATACTCATCTTGAACATGTAGTACAGGGGCCGGTTGTACGAAGGCCGTTTAGCTTAAACGGTGGATAAGCCAAAATTAAAAAACACTTTCACACATTTTGTGAATGACTGAACTTAAATCTTATGCCCTTAATATCAGGGCCTTTTTTAACTAATGTACTGGAGGGGCAAAAGTCCCCCCAGCCCCCATGTTGGCCGCCCAGTAAGCTATTTTGGCCCTCCCAGTGAAGGTCCCTTTTGTCCAAAGTAGAAGCAAAAAGGGGGGGGAAACTGAGTTTAGAGGACAGTTATGGTATTCTCACAACAAAACTGGCTCCGTTTAGATGGGATATATCAACCAAAATTGTCTCTGAAAATGCAGGAAATCAAGACACAGAGACTCAAGAACACAATATACCCCCAGACACCCCCTTCACCCTCCCACACCTGTAATACACCACCTACTTTTACGTCCCCTTTCGATTTCTTAAAAAAGGCCCTGCTTAATTAATATGTAGTTGCAAATATAATTGTTCTATTCAAGTTGAAATATTTTAGCTTGGTTGTTCGATGAATGGATAGACTTGATCTATATTTTCGAGTTATCCACCGCGTTTAAGCTAAACGGGCTTCGTACAACCGGCCCCAGGATGATAAATTAAAGATTTTCAGCTCGAACAATCACGTCTTACGGTGCTTCAAGCGCTGCGTTGCTGAGAATAACTGCGGCGCTTATTCGAGTGCAGTGTTTAAAGGAGTAAATAGGGTAAATACGAATGCATTGCCTGTTGATTTCGCCATTAGCGTTTTGTCTGAAATAGGGGGTCTGGGGTCATGTCCACTCCGAAAATGTTGAAATCTAGAGCCACTGAAATGACATTTTCAGCAATTTTGGAATGATATTTTGGGAAACATTTGATAGTTAGTCAACTAAAGGATAACACTGGATTACACCATTCATTTTACAATTTTCCAACATTCTTTACTCCGAAATGCAAAATATAGAACGTAACTATATTTGTATTGAGTCAAATATATGACTTTATAATAAAGTGATTATGTAGCCGTGGAAAAAGAAGGAGAACTATAGAATTACTTGCAATGAAATTGATACGTAATCCTTAATGCGATTTCTCCCTAGTTAATATTTTCTTCAAATACTAGCTTTAATGAGAAATTCAATAACGGTAAAAGCTATTCTCCCACCACCCCTTGTTTAACATTGGGAGTGGGCTCGGAACCCTCCCCCGTCCCCACACTTCCTACACCCCTGCTACTTATTTTATCAGTTCTCAAACAAAGGACGAAAATAATGTTTATAGACACAAGCCATCCGCGTGAAAATTGTAGGGGAAAGCAGGAAGAGGCTTGAGTCATTTGACAACATTTTCAAGACTGTGCATTTTTCAAAACTGTACATAAGTACATTTTCAAGACTCTGGGAGAATTTTACCATATTTAACATAAATTGTGAATAATTCCTTAGTTTTACGCTGCGTCGAGTTTGAAATTTGAAGAATATCTTATATATACTCTATAATATTAAGCACTTTATGATAAGCTTAGAACTGTGAAAGTATAGAGTCATAGTCGTTTAAAGATCATGAATATTTGTCAATTATAGTGCGGACAAATACATAAAGAAATTACTGTTTGAAGTGTTCAATGAACGCTTGCGGAGAAGTAATATTACTGCATGTCTGTATTTGTATTTATAATTTATGATATTATTGTACTCACTTCAAGAAAAATATATATATTTATAACTACATGCTTTTCGTCTGTTTTACAATAGGCGTTTTTCAAGCATTTGTACCATTGAGCGATAATCCGAAAATGCCAGGCGAATGTTCAATTTAAGCCGAGTCCGGCCGCACAGAAATAAATAAACACTTGCAAATTCATGTGATCGAAACAAAACAGACAAGGAATTACGACTTGAAATTCATGCCGTAAATATATGGCTTTTAGTATGCGGCATAATTTTGATCAGTTCAACACAAAAACTTCCCCCGACATTTAGGTTTTCAAGCTTATTATGAGCAGAAAACGATGGAAGGCAATAGATTTGTCATATTTTCTGTAAGTGTCACTTGACTGTTCATTTGCACACAAATTATGCAAGAAGCATTCTTAATTAAAAATCGGCTAGCAGCCAATCTTTGTGAAGAAATACGTTAAAGAAGAAATACGTTAATGAAGAAATACGCGCTTGGAGCTTGCATGTAATTAAATTATATATTTACTTATCCGATATAATTGTATAGTTAATAAACTAGCAATTTAAGACTGCGTGTCAAAGACCTATATCGTCAGTCTCACAATGGCTGTCTTATTAAGCATTTGTGCTATAATTTTCATCTCAAAAATATCCCTGCCTGGCGAATGCGCAAGTATTAAGCAAGCCGTCTTTCGCATAAGTGAACAAAAATACTTGGCGAATCATGTCATCGAAACAAAACAGGCAGACACCGAGTTCGAATGTGGTATGCATTGCGTTGGACATGGATCATGTGCGTCAGTCAATTATAAAACTTCTGGAATCGGTAAAGGTCTATGTGAGCTTAACAGTAAAACACTTCGGGAGTCATCTGACGCTGATGGAAGTATGCAGAACCCTGAGTTCAACCACCGTTATATAGTCAAAAAGGTAAGAAAAATACGAGCGAAAATTTTTAGTGATAGATATTAATACGTTGCATGCACGCGCGTCAGCGACATGGTGGTTAGTGGATGGGTCTTTTGCAGGCATGAATCTACATGCATATATATCATCGTGCAATTGTGATGCCTTCAGTTCAGTTCAAGCGAAAACCACTGTGGCAGTGGCCTTTTTCCAGGAAATTCGGATTCCTAGAAGTTTATCCGTGGTGACCGCTTTTATATTTTGTAATTTCTACTAATATAGAGCTTGGATAATGCAATGCATGAGAGTTGAGGTGAATCTTTTCGCCTGTAGTATTCTTATCCAAAATGTCTTAACTTATGTTTATTGTGTTTACCACTCTAGGGTCTCCGAACG